>BSBN01001749.1:0-600000 GCA_027924645.1 Cunninghamia lanceolata
CTCCCTATCTCTCCCCTCTGTCTCCTCTATCTCTCCCTATATGTATCCTCTCTCTCTATCTAGTTATATCCAAACCTAAGCAACCCTAAACCCCTAAACCCTATATCCAGAAATGCTAAACCTCTATCTCCCTATCTCTCCCCTATCTCCCTATCTCTATCATCCCTCTACCTCTCAATCTCTCTCCCTATGTCCCTTGCCATGTGCCTCACTCTCTATCTCCCTATCTCTCTCCTTAGTCTCTTCTATATCTCCCTATCATTCCTCTCTCTTTATAAACCCTAAACCTCTAAACCTAAACCCCTAACCCCTAACAATAAACCCTAAACCCTAAATAATGCCCCTAAACCCTAACCCCTAAACCTGAGAAACCCTAAACCCAAGTAACCCTAAACCTCTATCTCCCTATCTCTCCCCTATCACCCTATCATCTTTGTCCCTCTACCTCTCAATCTGTCTCACTATGTCTTTGGCCATGTCCGCACTCTCTATCTCCCTATCTCTCCCTTGGTCCTCTTTTATATCTCGCTATTGGTCCTCTATCTCTCTCTAAACCCTAACCTCTAAACCTCTAAACCTTAACCCCTAACCCCTAAACCATAAACCCTAACCCTAAATAATGCCTCTAAATCCAAGCAACCCTAAACCTCTATCTCCCTATCTCTCCCCCATCTCCCCTATCTCTATCATCCCTCTACCTCTCAATCCCCTCTCTCTATCTCTGGACATGTCTCCCAATCTCTATCAGCTCCCCTCTCTATCTCTCTTTAAACCCTAAACCACTAAACCCTAAATAATTCCCCTAAACTTGAGCAATGTTGAACTCATAAACCCCAACAATGCCCCTAAACCCTAACCCCAAGCCTCTCTCCTCTCTCTCTCTCTCTCTCTCTCTCTCTCTCTCTCTCCTCTCTTCTCTCTCTCTCTCTCTCTCTCTCTCTCTCTCTCTCTCTCTCTCTCTCTCTCTCTCCTCTCTCTCTCTCTCTCTCTCTCTCTCTCTCTCTCTCTCTCTCTCTCTCTCTCTCTCTCTCTCTCTCTCTCTCTCTCTCTCTCTCTCTCTCTCTCTCTCTCTCTCTCTCCTCTCCTCTCTCTCTCTCTCTCTCTCTCTCCTCTCTCTCTCTCTCTCTCTCTCTCTCTCTCTCTCTCTCTCTCTCTCTCTCTCTCTCTCTCTCTCTCTCTCTCTCTCTCCTCTCTCTCTTCCTCTCTCTCTCTCTCTCTCTCTCTCTCTCTAGTGTGTGTGGTGTGTGTGTGTGTGTGCGTGCGTGTGACCTATCTACCACCTAGTTAAATCCTTTTCCTAGCTTTCCTAGTTTTCCTTTTCCTTTCCATTTCCCTAGGAGAGAGAGAGATAGAAAGAGAGTCTAGTCTTCTTGTTTTCATTTCCTTCATTAGTGGTGCAGGAGCACCTAGAAAATCATGTTTTCTTTTGTAATAAGGTCTATTTTACCAATGCATTTACATTTCAGTTTGTCTCTAGGACTTTTAGGATTGTAAGTCCCAAGTGACTTAGGTCACATTTGTCAAATTGTTAATATCAAGACGGTTGGTCTCCCAGCACTTGGAATCGGTTGGTTTTCCTCAGGGTGAGTTTATAAACCCAGAGGAATGAACCAAATGATCATTGTAATCAGATCGAAGAGAAGAGGTTGAGTGTGATTGTATATTGTGCTAAGGAGAAATAAAGCTATTATGTTCCGTCAATTTGCTTTCCGTTCCCTATAACTACAAATTGTTTAGTTGTAGATTTCCATTCTTTCTCTGTGCTTTCCGTTGTTGCAATATGTCGATGTGAAGCATTCACTAGTGAGATTTCTGTCCAAATCAGTGGAATGGCTTAGTTGTACAAATATCCATTTTTGTTTTCTGTTTTGTTTCATTGTTCGGTGGTGCAGAGGATCCAGACAGTGCGTGTTGCATAGTAGATTGACCTAGCATCTCCATGTGCTAGGGTTCGGAAGAAGGTAAACTGTGCATCAACGTATCGGTGAAGCAAACCCTAGTGTGGCCGATAGTAATTGTCATACCGACAAGAGAAGGTTAAAGGTGACATTAGAGTGATCGGCGTATCAGTAGCTCTGGAGTAAGTCCCACCGACAGAATAAGTCTCACCGAAGGTAAATGCCATCGGCGCATCGGGAGACAAGTTGAGAGTTTCACCGATGGAAGGGTCTCGTTGATAAGGTCACAACTAACCGGTGTGTTAACCGTCATGGTTAAGACAAGGGGGGACTTAACCACCATCAGGGCATCGGTAGGAGGATCGAAGACTTGGCTGATAGAACATGTCTCGCCAAAGTTAGAGCTGGTTGAGCTATCGGTGTGCGTTTGGTAATGGAGAGACTTAGGAAAGTCTTTCCAATGGTGGTTGTCTGACCGATGAAGTTGTATCGATGGCTCATTTGTTAAGTCATGCCGACTATGAGCAAATTAGGACCCGTTATGCATTTCCCACTGTGCACTCCCCATCATATTGGTATCAAAGCCCGAAAAGATTTGGGCGGCAAGTTGAATTGAGGATTTGTAGGTGTGTTGGCGTTCGGGTGTTGTCTGTGAATAGTTTATGTCAAACAGAGAAAGCGAGACAAAGGCGAAGAGGATGCCTCCCAAAAGTATGTAGCAAGACACCATCAAGAAGCTGATTGAGGAGATGCTTGAATCCAAGTTGGGAGAGTTCAAGTAGTCCAAAAGCAAAGATAGGAAGATGAAAGTGACAGTGATGCAGGCAATACAGAAATTGATGAAACCAATAAGAGGATAGAGGAGATACCAGCAGATCAGAGGGCATTTGTAAATGCAATGAAGTCAGTCAATAGGGACACCATAGATGGTTACCTATGTATAGTGGAAGTATGGAAGTTGAAGAGGTGATTGTCTGGATTGAGGCATTGAACAATCACTACAAATACAAAGAAGTCCCTGATGATAAGAGGTTAAGTTGGCAAAGGCAAGATTGAAGGGATCTGCTCTTGCATGGTGGAATTATGAGCAAGGAGAGAGAGTCAAGGAGGGGAAGAATATGATAACCTCCTGGGAAAGGATGAAGACCAAAATCAAAGCACAATTCTTACCCCTAGACTATAACGTGCAGATGTATAAGAAATTGTAGAACCTCAGACAGAGAGACCTTGATGTGAATGCATACACACAAGAGTTTCATAAACTCAGTCTCAGATCAAAGAGATAAGAAGAAGAGTTAGAGAAGGTGGCCAAGTATTGAATGGCTAAGGATGAACATCCAAGAATGAGATCAACATCTTAGCACCAGAAATAGTGAACAACTGTTTCCAAATGGCCTTAAGGGCTGAAGAGAAGATAAAGAGAAAGAGTGAGCAGAATAATAGAGGTAGAGGTGGAAGAGATTTCAGAGGCAGAGGCAGTTTTGGAGGAAGTCCTAACTAGAGGCCTAGTAGTGAGTCTAACCAAGAAGAGCAAGTTGGAGACTCCAGTAGCAGAGGAGGCTACTAAGGAAGAAGGTCTAATGGAAGAGATGGGACAAATGGATTAGGTAGAGGATCCAAGTTCTCTAATATGAGATGTTATAACTGCAATCAGATAGGGCACCCAGCATACAAGTGTCCAGAAGGCTTCAACTTCTCATGGTGGTGAGAAGAGAACCACTTTGATTCAAGAGGATGCAAGGAGTGTGACATCTCCTGAAGTGAATCTAGCATCAGAAATGGGAGAAAATCTGATGATCAAGCGGACGCTACTCAAGGAACCAGTGCAGACTAACCATCTCAAAGGAGGGCTTTGTTTAGAATCAACTACAAGATCCAAGGTAAGGTTTGTAAAGTTATTATTGACTCTGGTTCTACTGATAATATTATATCTTTGGAAGCAGTGAATAAGTTGAATCTAGAAAAGATACCCCATAGAATTCCATATAAAGTCAGTTGGTTGAATAAGGGGTAGCACATACTCATCAATGAACAGGCATGGGTAGAATTTAGTATTGGGGGGTATAGAGAGAAAATTTTGTGTGACATCCTTCCAATGGATGCTTGCCATTTGTTGTTGGGCAGACCATGGTAGTTTGACAGAAAGGCTCATCATGATGGAGAAAAGAATGCTTACTCATTCCAAAAGGATGGTGTGACTTATAGGATATAGTCATTGGTAGAAGAGGATCCACAACATGTAGGGTCTAGTGTAATGATGGTAGGAGAAAAAGAATTCATGGACACATTAAAGGAAGGTGATGGAGTAGGTTTTGCTTTGATTGTGAAGCCTAAGGGGGAAAAGAAGGAAAGTGTGAGAGAAGTAGGACCTAAGGAGGTTAGAGATTGACTTGAGAGTTACAAAGGAGTGATTGCAAAAGATATACTTGATTCCCTACCACCTATCAGAGATATTAGCCACCAGATAGACCTCATACCAGGAGTAGTACTTCCTAATAAGGCAGCATATAAAAGGACCCCTCAGCAGAATGAAGAGATAGCAAATCAGGTTCAAGAACTCCTAAACAAAGGGCTGATAAGGAAGAGCCTTAGCCCATGTGCAGTACCTATTGTTTTAGCCCCAAAGAAGGATGGGAAATGGAGGCTTTGTACCGATTCTAGGGCCATAAATAGGATAACCATCAGATATAGGTTTCCTCCTCCTAGAATAGAAGACCTAATGGATTATTTGCGGGGTGCTACTTATTTCTCCAAGATAGACTTGAAGAGTGGGTATCACCAAATAAGGATAAGAGAGGGTGATGAGTGGAAGATAGAATTTAAAACCAATGAAGGGTTGTATGAGTGGCTTGTGATGCCTTTTGGTCTTTCAAACGCCCCTAGCACCTTTATGAGGCTGATGAATGAGGTGTTGCAGGAATTCATAGCGAAATTTGTGGTAGTCTACATTGATGATATCTTGGTGTTTAGTAAGAGCAAGGAAGAACACTTGGAACATTTGGAGATAGTCTTGAAGAGGCTGCAAGATCAACAGTTACTGATAAACTTGGAAAAGTGTGACTTCATGAAACAAGAATTGGTGTACCTAGGTTTTGTCATCTCTAAGGGTGATTTGAAAATGGATCCTTCCAAGGTAGAGGCTATTTTGAATTGGCCTACACCTAGGACAGCAGGTGAGGTCAGAAGTTTTCATGGTTTGGCCACATTTTATAGAAAATTTAGTAATAACTATAGTGATATTTGTGCACCAATGTTAGAGACCATCAAGGGTGGAGTAAGATGAAGTTGTGTGGACAAAAGAGGCAGATCAGAGTTTTGAAAGTCTAAAACAGAAAGTTGCCAAGTATCCTATCTTAGTACTTCCTAATTTTAATAAAGTCTTCACCATTGAATGTGATGCAAGTGGGCTGGCCATAGGAGCAGTGTTGAGTCAAGAAGGCAGACCAGTAGCCTTTTTCAGTGAAAAATTGAATGAAGCTAAGAGGAAGTACTCCTCTTATGATTTAGAGTTGTATGCCATGGTACAAGCTCTGAAAAAATGGAGGCACTACTTGCTTTCCTAAAGAATTTATTGTATACACTGACAACCATGCTCTCAGTTTTTTGAAATGGACAGGAAAAGCTCAGTCATAGACACATGAAGTGGGTGGAAAGTCTTCAAGCATACACCTTCATCATCAAGAATAAGAAGGGGATAACCAATAAGGTTGTTGATGCTTTAAGCAGAAGGGTGTTGATAGTGCAAGAAGTGCAGCTACAAAGCATGGGTGTTGAGGCACTCAAAGGATTGTATGAAAAGGACCAAAATTTCAAGGAGATTTACAAGGTATGCAGTGAGTTTGGCAATACTTTCCACAATGAATTTTTAGATTATACAATGCAGGATGGACTTTTGTTTAAAGGGAGTCAACTATGTATCCCTAAGTGTTCAATGAGGGATAATATAGTGAAGGAGAAACATAGTGGTGGTTTAGGAGGACATTTTGGGCTCAATAAGACCTTAGATCTTGTAAAAAGATTTTACTTTTTGGCCAAGGATGCAATCTGATATCAGAAGGTTTGTTGAGAGTTGTATGATTTTCCAGAGAGCAAAGGGGGTCTCAACCAATGCAGGACTGTACCAACCTTTTCCCCATACCAAATAGACCTTGGGAAAGTTTGAGTATGGATTTTGTGATGGGATTGCCCAAGACAAGGACAGGTTATGACAGTGTGTTTGTTGTGGTAGACAGGTTTAGCAAGATGGCTCACTTTTATTCCTTGTAAAACCACCAATGATGCTAGTTACATTGCAGGTTTGTTCTTTAAAGAAATTGTCACGATTCATGGGTTACCTTTGAGTATTGTATCTGACAGAGACAGAAAATTTGTGGGACATTTCTGGAGAACCTTGTGGAAATGATTGGTACAATTTGTCTTTTAGTTCAGCCTATCATCCTCAGACTGATGGCCAAACTGAGGTTGTGAATAGGTCATTAGGTAATCTGCTGAGATGTTTGATAAGAGAACATGGCAGTAGTTGGGATGTGGTACTCCCACAAGCAGAGTATGTCTATAATGATTCTACAAATAGAAGTACAGTTCTAAGTCCTTTTGAAGTTGTCTATGGTAGTCATCCTAGAGGAATTTTTGAATTGCGAGATGTTCAAGGGTTGGACAAAAGGAGTGGACATGCTGATACATTTGTAGAGGCTATGAAAGAGATCCATCAACAAGTCAGAGATACTCTACACCAGAATAGTCAAAAGATCAAGGCTAGAGTGGATCAAAGAAAAACGGATGTGCAGTACCAAATAGAGATATGGTCATGGTTCATCTCAACAAGAACAAACTGCCCACAGGAAAACACAGCAAGTTGATGATGTGAAAAATTGGACCTTGTCAGATTCTGGAGAATATGGTCCTAATGCTTACAAAATTGAACTCCCTGATGATATTGCTATTTCACCTATATTCAATGTTGCTGATCTAACATTATATAGGAGTCTTGATACAGGAGAAGGTACAGTAGATTCTGTCTAAGACAATGCAGAGTGGGTGCAGTATTTACCACCTAAGGAACCACCAAAGATGGAATGTATCTTGGATAGCAGGACCACCAAGAAGACAAGAAATTAGACCTATTTTGAGCATTAGTCAAATGGCAAGGACTTCCAGACTCAGAGGCCACATGGATGCTGGAAGAAGACATCAAAAAGTAGGGTGGTGATTTGCAGTAGTTAGTCTCTAAGAGGACTTGAGACAACTTTCACCCAGGGAGTATGGTGCAGGAGCACCTAGAAAATCATATTTTCTTTTGTAATAAGGTCTATTTGAACAATGAATTTTCATTTCAGTTTGTCTCTAGTCTTTTAGGATTGTAAGTCCCAAGTGACTTAGGTCACATTTGTCAAATTGTTAATATCAAGACAGTTGGTCTCCCAGCTGTTTGGAATCGGTCTCCTAGCTACTTGGAATCGATTGGTTTTCCTCAGGGTGAGTTTATAACCCCAGAGGAACGAAACCAAATGATCATTGTAATCATATCGAAGAGAAGAGGTTGAGTGTGATTGTATATTGTGCTGAGGAGAAATAAAGCTATTATATTCTGTCAATTTGCTTTCTGTTCCACTGCAAATTGTTTAGTTGTAGATTTCCATTCTTTCTATGCTTTCCGTTGTTGCAATATGTCGATGTGAAGCATTCCACTGGTGAGATTTTTGTCGAAATCAGTGGAATGGCTTCGTTGTACAAATATTTGTTTTGTTTTCTGTTTTGTTTCATTGTTCGGCGGTGCAGAGGATCCAGACAGTGCGTGTTGCACAGTAGATTGACCTAGCATCTCCATGTGCTAGGGTTCGGAAGAAGGTTAAACTGTACATCAACGTATCGGCGAAGCAAACCCTAGTGTGGCCGATAGTAATTGTCATGCCAACGAGAGAAGGTCAAAGGTGACATCAGAGTGATCAGCGTATCGGTAACTCCGGAGTAAGTCCCACCGATAGAATAAGTCTCACCAAAGGTAAATGCCATCGGCCCATCGGGAGGACAAGTTGAGAGTTTCACCGACGGGAAGGGTCTCGCTGATAAGGTCACAACTAACCGACGTGTTAACCGTCACGGTTAAGACGAGGGGGGCTTAACCATCATTGAGGCGTCGGTAGGAGGATGGAAGACTTGGCTGATAGAAGATGTCTCACCGAAGTTAAAGTCAGTTGAGCTATCGGTATGAGTTTGGTCACGGAGAGACTTAGGAAGTCTTTCCGACGGTGGTTGTCTGACCGATGAAGTTGTATTGGCGGCTCATTTGTTTAAGTCATGCTGACTGTGAGCAAATTAGGGCCCGTGCGTTTTGTGTTTCCCGTTGTGCACTCCCCATCAATCAGTAATGGGGAGGGAGAGATAGGGAGATAGAGGAATGATAGGAGAGAGAGAGAGAGAGAGAGCAAGAGATAGAGAGATAGCTAGATATATATATATATATATATAGAGAGAGAGAGAGAGAGAGAGAGAGAGGAGAGAGAGAGAGAGAGAGAGAGAGAGAGAGAGAGAGAGAGAGAGAGAGAGAGAGAGAGAGAGAGAGAGAGAGAGAGAGAGAGAGAGAGAGAGAGAGAGAGAGAGAGAGAGAGAGAGAGAGAGAGAGAGAGAGAGAGAGAGAGAGGAGAGAGAGAGAGAGAGAGAGAGAGAGAGAGAGAGAGAGAGAGAGAGAGAGAGAGAGAGAGAGAGAGAGAGAGAGAAGAGAGAGAGAGAGAGAGAGAGAGAGAGAGAGAGAGAGAGAGAGAGAGAGAGAGAGAGAGAGAGAGAGAGAGAGAGAGAGAGAGAGAGGTTTAGGGTTTAGGGGCATTATTTAGGGTTTTGTGGGTTGAGAGAGAGAGAGAGAGAGATCTGAAAAAGTAGAAATGTAGAGTCAAGGTGCACTTTTGCAAACTTAATTTTATCTTAACATTCCCAAAGCCTTACATGATTAAAAGTAATTTTAATCTATTGGTGGAAAAGTGGAACCTTTGTAAAGTTGTAGATGGAAAACATGACTCCACTTCCCAAATATCGTAAATATATAAATGAAGGTTTTGAAAATAATTATGCATCAGTAATGCGAAATCCTAATGCACTCATCCACAAACTTGTAAATTGCAGTGAAGTTCAACATCCCCATGCCTCATAAAGTTCCACAACTTTCATCTATCAAAAGACCAACTATTATGTGTAGACTTTTCTTATGTTTACATACATTTCAAAAAGAACTACAAAATGGCAACATTACAATGCATAACATAATGAAATTTGTTGAAAAAGTTTAAAAAACCTTCAAACAAATGTAGTCGACTTGTATATAGCCAAACTCCATGATCTTTTCTACTATCTTATTTACTTACACAAAGGAATGGTACATGGGCATCCATCGAAAAGAATAATGATAGGGTGATTCTTATCAAATATTATATTTGGTAACTTTCTAGTAAATATTTATAAAAACTATGGAAACATAGACAAGGCATTGCTAACTATTTGATAGAATACCACAAAAAATGTGATTTCATAGACTACCATGATAATAGGAAATGCAGAAAATGGATCTAAAAATGGACATTACAATGTTGTTATCAATGCTCTTTACAAAATTAGAAAATAGACAAGCCTTTTCGATCATAGATGAAATTAGATGTAATGGTCATAAGAATATGGCAGGATATCGATAGACCACCTTTTTAGCATTTTACGCAAAGCTAAAGATGAATTCTTATGACCATTGTGGATATCGATAGACCACCTTTTGAGAGAGAGAGAGGGTAAATCAAAGTGGATATCTGTTTTGGGCAACCTAAAACAAATAATCTGATTTGTAAAACATAAAAAAAGGAAAATGGTATTTTACCAAAGCAAAATAGATATTCGTTTTGCTTCGCTTTTGCCTTGTATGTAGGCTTGGGGACTATCATAGTTGACTTTCCCTCAATTCTAACATTTTTACAGGTTTCACTCTCTTCTTCGACTTCACCCTTCATGCTAACGACTTTTTTTTATGCAAATTTGATAAAACGAAAAGGGTTTATAGAAGAAATTGTCAGCTTTCTAAAAATATAAGATTTGTTTGGTTATCATTTTATTAAATAATTATTAATAATTTTCTATATAGCGTGTGTCTGAAATCAAGATGGACACATTGATTGAAAAACATCCATAACTTTCAAACGGTTTCACCTTTTTGAGATCCGAAAGCTGTGTCACACTTTATGCCTTTCTGGCTATAGGTTAAAAAATTTTGAATTCTGATTTTTTTTATCGAGTTAGGTTGGCTGGAATATTACTTTTAGTTTTTAAAAAAAGTTACAGTAAAAAAATCATAACTAATTATTTTATTGGAAAAAAAATTCAAAAAAATGTGCGTCACATCCGGGCATGAGTCCTCTACTTATTTTGAAAGTTTTAAAAATAATATATTTTTTGCTCATAGTTAGGTTGGCTGAAATGACTCCCACTTTTTATTTTTTCTGAAAAATTTAATAGTTGTTCATTGAAATATTCATTTTTCACTAAGTAAATTTAGTTTAAAAAAAATAGTAGCCCATAAACTAGATTCAATTAATCTCTACAAATTTTGCTGTTACATCTTTTTCAAATTGTGTAGATAATCCATTCAAAATTTCACATGAACTTGATTAAGTCTGATTTTTTGTATTTTCATTGCCACTTAGAGGTATAGTTTGGCCCATCATGATCCTGCACATACCCTTCATCTATTTCTGCATTAAACATTTCATTCATAAATTACATTCCAAATTTATTTACCTTTTCAGTACTAGTAAGTAACTAGGAAATATGCATTGATCATGTTCTCAAACTATCAGCATTAGAGTTTGTGCATCTACCATTTTTGCACTGTTTTGTATGACATTAATGACTTGTGCTAGTTTTGTTTGCTATTGATCATCTGTATAATATATGTAAAGCATTTTGTATTCCAAACATTTAAATGTCATAATTGATGACACTATTCTATTTATTTAATAAAAGTGTCAAACAACTTGATTTGGTTTGTATATTGCAATAGTTTTTTATACTGCAACAGTTCATATTCCTCAAACACAACCACTACAGTCGTGCATATGCCAAAATACAATTGCACTATGAAAACAACAATCATATTGGTGCTAGTTGCAAGCACAACAACATGCTTATTTTGAATTAAACCTGAACTACATGACCATGTGAAGTTCCAACTAGCACCAAGACCATACAACTATTTACACACTTGACAAACAACTGTTACATTTAGAAATATAAAGAGTAAGACTAAATTTTGTTAACAATTGCACATGAACAGAAACAATGAAACTAGGAATGTTATTAAATACATGTTTAGTGTCTCATCATCAGACTAACCCACCTCTTTGGCAAACAAGGTTACAAAATTCATTCAATCATAAACATAACTGGCTTAGTAAAAATCAAGTTAAAACATCCAGCTATATACATAATATTTGTGCATTTAGAATATTATAAATACCTTGGTACAACAATCATTATAACATAAGAGGAGATCTTCTTTCCTTCTCCTCTAAAATTTGTCCTCTACCATAACATAGCCAAAAATCTATATTGTAGACATAAGAATGAAACAAAAACAATTTGCAATTTATCAAAGTTTAAGACTACGTCAACATCAAATCTCAACATACATATATTGACACTTCAACTCATTATACTTTAAATAAAAAACAAATCATGAATACTGGGTGCAATGATGAATGCATGTCATCATTCATAGAAAAACAACTCTACATACAAAGAACAAATAAAACTTATACTAAACCAATGAACAAACAGCCACTACTGAACCCCAACATAATTTCATTTAACCACAACATATGATCAAAATATCTTCCTTCTTTCAAAATTGACACAAACATAATTTAGTCCACTTAATGAAATATCCTTCTGGCAAAAGAGTTCATATGTCTTTCCCACATACATTTGAAATATATAGAGAAAATTGCAATAGTTCTTCTTTTTAGGTAGAATAACTAACAAATCATTGCAAAACAGACATTATATAAATAGACAATAAAGTAGTTCAACAAGCATAGGATACATAACAAAGCATTTATGGAATTGTTTTATCAGCCTCCTCTTCAATCGCATTCGATTTTACAGGTGTTTCCTATGTTTCCTTCTCTAGTCCATCTCCCTTCTTCTGACTAGTATTCAATTTCGCTTGCATAGATTTAAACCTTCCCACAATAGCAAGCACTCCTTTCGTATTGGGAATTGTGGTAATGGCAAGTCTTGTCCTCCATTTTTGCAACACATTATCTACTTCAATCAGTTTGGTTACCAATTCAAGAAGGTCTTTCCTATAATTGGAAATGCAACCAAAGACATTACTGAGTCTTTCCATCATATATCCTTTCATATGTTCATTTATTTTCAGTTCTATATTCATCCTTTCTTTTAAAGTTTGCTTAAAGTATTCAAATCTACCAAGCTAGTTTCAGTTTCATTCAACAAGTCTACTCCAATAGAAACAAAAGCACTGTGAATATCAAACACATAAGACTCATTATTCTTGACTAGGCTTTTCAAGTCATTCATACACTGTGCTTGCATATAAATTTTCCAATCACTCGCGACAACCCAACTCGCTGACTCATTTTCTTGTAACTTGTCTATAACCTTTTTGTCAACAGAGTAATAGAGTCAAACTTTGCCATGGCTTCAAAATTATTCTTAGCAACACCAACATTGTCTGTTATGTCCTAATTGATTTTATATAATCTAGTATTTCTGTCTATTTTTTAGAAAACTTAGCATAAACAATATAAGCATCATAAAGAAAATGTGTGCCATCAAATATGATTTTGCTTACCCATTCTTCCACTACACTTGCAAAATATTTGTATCTGTTGATTTGGTCTAAAACCTTAGCACTGACACCTTTAGGGGGTCTAGAAATAATACTTAAAGGCCAAGATTCAGTATCTACAATGGACTTCACGTACGAAGTAAGAATTTCTACTTGGTCTTCTAAGACTTCAACTTCTCTTTCTTTCTCTTCAACTTGGGCAGCAGGTATATCAATAGATAGTTTAGCATTATGAATGTCCCCCTCAATAGATAGAGGGCCCAGATCCATACTACTCATGTGGAAGTCATCCACTGATATATCTTTAATTTCTTTATCCACCATCAGTTCAACAATCTCCACATATTGATGTTTGGAAATAGGGTCAACCATCTATCTTGACAGTTTCTTTGCCTTTTTAGACACTGAGTCCATTTTTAGTAATCTTGCCACTGCATCAAATTATGTGTCTATAACCTGTGTATACCTCCTTTTGTTACTCACCATTGTCTTTAACCATGAAGGTGTACTACTCACAGAAAAATCATTAACACTTTCATCAGGTACTTTATCTATTTTTAGGCTATTATCTCCTAATGGCACCTTCGATTGATTTGGGGTTCTCAAAGAATCTGAAGGAGGAGATGCAAGAGGTATTTTCATAGGACCAATATCTAAAATTGTGTCACTGATCTTGTCTTTCTGCATATCTTTATGGGGAGACTTGACATTTTTGTCACACTGTACAGATCTCGTTATATTAGGATTGGCTATAGCACCTTCATAGGCATCCATAACTTGCTCCTAATGTACAGATGAACCTGCATCATCGTTACAAATCTTAAAATTTAACCATGCCAAACTCCTATCTAAAACAGACTGAGATCTAGTTTTAAGATCATCAATTTCACACAAATCCCAATTGATTTCACCCAAAGGTTTATCATCTTCTCCTACAAAAGCAACATCAACAATATCTACATAGTCATCAATAATCTCAGGAACTGTCCATCCAAGTTTATACTTTCTCATCTGATCTACATTTAACCTGCATCGTTCTCTTCTTCGAACTTCATATTCATCAATGCAATCAACCCAGTAATCCTCAAGATGGGCTACATGTCCTCTTGACATAGATGGATACAAATTATTTTTTACAAAAACTTTACTGTCAAAAAAGATTCTAGATCCAAATATTTCCAAATGAAAATGATCCAGTATTATGTCAACATTCTTTGCGTCTTCTGGTCGCGCACAACTATAATGTGCCAATTTTAAGGGAAATGGGTACCCCTTCTTTTTTGCAGCATAATACTTTTGACTTGCCAAATAAGCTTGTCTACATATTTCCAAAAACACTAGATAGTCTAAAGTATATCTCGGTAATTTCAGTGGTGGATACTCAAAACCTCCAATTCTGATGTATGTAAACCTCTCATATTGTATAAAATAACTACCAAAAGTCATAATATAATTAGCAGCTTCTGTGGAAATCCTGACCTCTAAGTTTTCCCATATTCTTCTAACTATCAGCATCAAGAATGCATCACTCACTCTTCTATACACTTTGTTCCCATCCACTTCCCTTATTTCAGGAAAATAGTCATACACCTTGGTTTCAATTGTCAAGGGACCACATACCTTTAAACCTGGTCATCTAGGCTGAATTGTTGCCAACAAAGAAATAACATAAGAACACATGTGAAACTTTTTAATATTTTCAAAATTGGTCAATTGTTCATGTAAATAGTCACTTATTAGATTAGACTAGTCAACAAATTATGTTCTAGTACAAATAATCATAATATATTGGCACATCCAGTTTTCAAAACTATCACACTCTTGACTTTCACTAACTTTGTGCAACAAAGTTATTAAATATCAGAAATCTCATCTAAGAAATACCCCCTACCCAAATTCTTAGGTAACTTAGACCCTCCCTTCTTAGGATTCTTAAGCCATGGCGTTGCTATCATGTCTTTACATTTCTTTTTACCATAAAAAACTCATCACTTTCTCTATAGATACTTCTACATAAACCTCATGACTCAACAAACCCAATCTGCCAGCAATAGAGTCACTATTCAGGGACAGGATGCTTTGCCCATTCACAATTCTGATCTCTCTATTTTTGGCATTATAGTTCTGTATACAAGCCATTATCAAATTCGGGCATTTTATAGCTGGCGGGAAGCCTCCAGCATGTGCCAATCCACTGTCAAACACTTTATGTGTGATTGATGGTCTAGGGTTGGTATTCATTCCCTGCCATAATTCATGCATATTTACGTGCTCGAAATCTATGTCTCGTATCCCTAATAATTAATTGCCAATTATGTAAGAGATATCCAATGGCTTGTATTTATACTTCATGTTCACAGTTGGCAGGGGACCACTATAAAGGAATTCACGCCTTACTAATGGATGGCAATTTGAAATAGTAACCTGACAGACAACGAGGCTATATAATTCAAACTACATCAATGGTAATGGAAGTCAATTTCAAACTGTCACATCAAACACAAGGGCTTTCAATAATCAAAATTAGGGCCAACAATCATATAAATAGTAACACACAAATTCTATTTCTACCCCACCCCACAATATTTCACTATCTTGTAATACTTTTTGAACACAAAGAAGCTGGCTAGACTTACCTGGATAGTGACACTTCAATGGCAACATGAACACAGCTAGCTCCTTTAAGCTCCGGGATCTGTCCTTCTCATAAACTTTACAAAATGACTTTACCATTCGAATATTGATTTATAAACAAAACAACTTTACCGACATCATTTAATACCCCTTGTATTTAATGCAAAACTTAACCTAACCATATTATTTAATAATAAATTATTTCCAACAACACAAACACGTTATCCACAACATATGGCTTCGGACAATTCTATATAATCATTGATACTTTTTTCACTTATCTCTAAAATGAACACATAGCCTTATCGAAAAAACTATCATCGCAAGAACCTCAACTTTTATTACAATTTCATTGGTTCCCAAACCTTCTAACTTGCCGATAAAATGAATCAAATCCTTATCAACAAAACTCCCATCAAAGGAACCAATTTCAAGTTTTATTACATCAATGCCTTATCGCCAAAACTTCCATCGAAAGAACCAAACATTTGAGAACTACTTCCTTTCTTCCCAATTCTTCCGACTGCCCGATCAAATCCCTAATTCGTTTCATAAAAGGTTAACCTAATGCCTTATCGACAAAACTATAATCGGCAGAACCTCATCTTTTAGAACCAGTACCTTGGTACTCAAATCTTCTGACTTGTCGATAAAATGATTTTGTTACAAAGAAAAGTTGCAAGCCTTACTAAATCAAAGCCTTATCGGCAAAGCTCCAATTCGAGGAACCCATTTAAAGTTTTATGATATCAACGTCTTATCGGTAAAACTTCCATCGAAAGAACTGAACATTTCAGAACTGCTTCCTTTGTTCCCAATTCTTCTGACTTCCCGACAACAAGCCCTTATTCATTTCAACAAAAGGTTAAGTGAATGCCTTATTGGCAAAATTGTAATCGGTAGAACCTCGTCTTATAGAACCAATTCGTTGGTTTGTTATTATATGGAGCCTAATCAGACCCAGAGGTTAAATTTTCCCCACTTTTATCAGCGCAGTTTCCCCCCAAATTATTTAACAGGGGTTTGGGGGCAGTGCCCCCAAGACGGGGTTAAGGGGTAGCGCTTGGGACTATCATAGTTGACTTTCCCTCAATTCTAACATTTTTTACAGGTTTCACTCTCTTCTTTGAACTTCACCTTTCATGCTGACAACTTTTTTTATGCAAAACTGATAAAATGAAAAGGGTTTATAGAAGAAATTGTCAGCTTTCTAAAAATATAAGATTTGTTTTGTTAGATCATTTTATTAAATAAAAAATCATAACTAATTATTTTATTGCCTTGTACATAGGCTTGGGACGGAGGAGACGCAGGAGGTGTTTTCATAGTACCAGTATCCAAAACTATGTCACTGATCCTGTCTTTCCGCATATCTTTCTGGGGAGACTTGGCATTTTTGTCACACTGTACAAATCTGGTTATATTAGGATTGGTTGTAGCACCTTCACATGCATCCATAACTTACTCTTGACATATAGATGAACCTGCATCATCGTTACGAATCTTAAAATTTAACCATGCCAAACTTCTGTCTAAAACAAACTAAGATCTAGTTTTAAGATCATCAATTTCATGCAAATCCCAATTGATTTCACCCAAAGGTTTATCATCTCCTACAAAGAAGCATCAACAATATCTACATAGTCATTAGCAATCTCAGGAATTGTCCATCCAAGTTTATACTTTCTCATCGGATCTACATTTAACCCACATCATTCTCTTCTTCGAACTTCATATTCATCAATGCAATCAGCCCAATAATCCTCAAGATGGGCTACATGTCCTCTTGACATAGATGGATACAAATTATTTTTTACAAAGTCTTTACTGTCAAAAAAGATTCTAGATCCAAATGTTTCCAAATGAAAATGATCTAGTATTCTATCAACATTCTTTGTGTCTTTTGGTCGAGCACAACTATAATGTGTCAATTTAAAGGAAAATGGGTAGCCCTTCTTTTTGCAGCATAATACTTTTGACTTGCCAAATAACATTGTCTGCATATTTCCAAAAAAACTTGATAGTCTAAAGCATATCTAGGTAATTTCAATGGTGGATACTCAAAACCTCCAATTCTGATGTATGTAAACCTCTCATATTGTATAAAATAACTACGAAAAGTCATAACATAATTAGCAGCTTCTATGGAAATCCCAACCTCCAAGTTTTCCCATATTCTTCTAACCATTAGCATCAAGAATGCATCACTCACTCTTCTATACACTTTGTTCCCATCCACTTCCCTTATTTCAGGAAAATAGTCATACACCTTGGTTTCAACTGTCAAGGGACCACATACCTTTAAACGAATTTTATTATTTTATAAAGGGGTCAGGAGTTATTTTTCTATTGGCCAACATAAAAGAAAAAACCTATTTTGTAACCGACATAAGACTTGATAAAAGCAGCTAAGGGTTAGGGTTTCCGTTGATATTGTATTGTAGCATTTGCAGCGGCATTGAGTTGCAAGGATTGTTGGTTGTAATCGGTTTGATTTGCTGGATAATAATATTGGACTCTCTGTTGGTGGTTGTAGCCTGAGTTTGAGTGAACCACGTTAAAAATTGTCTCTCACTGTTATTATTACTATGTATTTTTTATTCCTCCGTTTAATCTTTATTTGCATTTAATTGATATCTTCTGCATGCAATTCCTAACATGGTTCTCAAATATCTCGACTTATCGATAAGATGACTTAGGCTATTTCAATCTTACTAAACTAAAACCTTATTGGCAACATCAAAAGAACTGATTTACAGTCTTATGAAAGCTAAGCCTGATCGACAAAACTCCAATCATAAGAACCAAAAATTTGAGAACTACTTTCATCGTTCTGAATTCTTCCAACACACCGATAACAACGCCCATTTCGTTTCAAAAATCTCAACTTGACGATTACAAAACTTTCTCCGTTTTAAACAAAAGTCTAGTTTTACTAAAGCAAAGCCTTATCCGCCAAACTCCCACCAAAAGTTATGGAACTGGTTCCTTTGTTCCAAAATATCCTAACTTGTCAAGGCATAGTTCGTTTCAAACAAAATGTTAATCCCGACTTGTCAAGGCATAGTTCATTTCAAACAAAATGTTAATCAAATTAAATATACTTGACTAGACTATTTTTTCTTATATTTTAATTAAATATTTCCTTTATCGTTATTTTCTATAGTTATAATCTATATAATAATATTAATTATATTATTAATATTTATTATTAAACCCTGTTCAAATATTAATTATTCAATTTCATTAATAATTAAATTATCAATTTTGAAAACCATATATTGAATCACAATTAAATATACTATAAATATTACATTTTTGTTATTATATTTATACAGGTCTTAAAAAAATTACTTCTCTAATTTGTCTATACAACAAATATTTAATCTACCAAGTACTATAAGAACAACACTACAACGCAGGTACTCCCCACTACGTGGCACTTGTTTACTTTATAGATTTGCATTTAAAGATTGAAGAATCCTAAACATTAGTTTTTAATTTAATCCAAATGATATGAAAAACTTAATTATAATTGTGTAATGGAATTAATGTTGGCAAGAGACACTGTGTGGCTTCATGAGTGTTGTCATTGATGGCAACAAAGTCTATACCACACATCCACAGAGCATGGTATGTCTATACCAGAAGTCAGATTGAAGAGTGTTTTGGTCCAGTGAACAAGAACAAAGCATGCAGCAAGGTCTGACAATTAGGTCTGGATCTCTAAGAGGATCTATCTCAGCAAAGTACAGACTTGGGGATGTCAAGAGGAGTACCATAACTGCTACATTCTAGAGATTGAGCCTCCGGTGATGAAAGAATAAAAAGATATGAGCATCTAAGTGTTGGGTTGCTGACAGGTAGAGTAGACTAAGGAAGAACTAACCGGCAGAGCATTAGACTCTAATCTAGATGAGAAATTGATGGTGATCAAGCTTCTTGAGGGATCATTCATGGTTGGCCGACATGTTTGATGACTTTCATGTCTATATTTTTGATACACATCACATATTAAGCATGGATTCAGCCGATAGATCAATATTTAGTAAATATCTTGAGTATTCCTATTGTCAACTAGAAAGATGTTGAAATCCTTAGTGCGGATATATATCAGATGGATTTTGGTATGAAGGGGTGTTGTAAATGGTATGTTGTGCAAAAAGGAGCAGAGAGAAGCGTGGAAGCAGCAATATAAGTCTGGTATGTGACAGAACAACAACACTAAAACAAAGGAAGAATGAAGTGCAGTAGATCAGTGTATTGAGCCTAACCAGAACTGAATCTCAACATATGTGGATGCCTCTCTTCAGTTCAAACATCTGGTTACATTCTATATCCTTGTAGATAGTGAGTCTCTTGTAGGCAGTGTGCCTCTTGTGAGCAGTGTGCTCAGGCAGTGAGCCCTAATTGGCAAGTGCCATTTTGTACTTTTTATTCTTTTAATAGAGAATACAATATTGGGTTAGTCACCCAATGGTTTTTCTCTTAACAAGGTTTTCCACGTAAAAATCCTTGTGTTATGTGTGTTGATTTCTTTTCTGCTCTCATGATTATGTATGTTTATATGTTTTGATGTTGCACTAATTGATAAAGAAGAAAAGAAAGTTAAATATTTAAGATAACTGATTCACCCCCCCTCTTAGTTATCTACCTTGTTTCCAACAATTGGTATCAGAGCTAAGTTCCTCCAAACAGAGCCTAACAACTTGAGGAAGATCTAGGAATCTCAATGGATATGTATGGTATGAGGGAACAACTTCAGTCTTCCCTAAATAATCTTGAACAATCTCACTCTGAAGTCAATAACCTGAGGGAACGACTCAAACAAGTTGATAATTTCATAAATGAGCTAAAAGAAAAATTGAGAATCTCTGTGAAAAAGAGAAAGGAACTACTTCAACAATTAGCAAGTCAAAGTGAAGCCAATGATACTAATGAAGATCTGAATGAGAA
The DNA here is from genome assembly GCA_027924645.1 of Cunninghamia lanceolata. Classification (NCBI taxonomy): domain Eukaryota; kingdom Viridiplantae; phylum Streptophyta; class Pinopsida; order Cupressales; family Cupressaceae; genus Cunninghamia; species Cunninghamia lanceolata. Next base: position 20,332 of record BSBN01001749.1, read on the forward strand.
AAATAAGTTATGTGAGAAGTTATCAAAAGAGGTCATTATGGTAAGACATGAAATGGAATCAGGGGTTATGAAATTCACCCAAGAAATTGAAGAGAAAAGAAAAATTGAAGATAATCTAAAGCAATCTCTCAAGGAGAAGTCAGAAGACTACCACAAAATGGATAGAATAATCAGGCATCTAGAATCTGATCTTGAAGAAGCTAGAGATAATGAAGAACAACTTGAGAATCAAATAGACACTCTTAAAAGGGATCTTCAAACAACAAATGAATACAAAGAGAAATTCAAGATAAGCTCTACTCAACTTGAAGTTCTTCTTGAAAGCCAAAAGAGGGTAAATGACAAGCATGGCTTGGGGTATGAGAAAGGTGAAAGCTCCAGATCTGGTCAGAAAAACTCTAGATCAGGTAATCCAAGGAACATGCCTAGAAGACCTCCGGTAAGGCAACCAAATGCTCAAAGATATCCATCCTTCAATGGATACTTCTACAATTGCAACAACTTCAGTCATAAAGCAACTCAGTGCAGAAAAAAAATGAATCAGACTAATTCATCCTTCTCCGGACAGTGTTTCAACTACAAAAGGTATGGTCACAAATCTCATGAATGCAAAAATATGTAAATAAATATTTCATTCAATGGTAGATGCTTTACATGCAATAGAATGGGACATATGGCTAATCAATGCAGATCAAAATGATATCAACCAAATATGCAAAGAAATGTTATTTGCTACAACTGCAATAGATCCGTTCATATTGCCAAATTCTGCAGAAGTAAGATTCAAGATAAAAAGGGTCCAGTGCATCATAATCAAAATCAAGACAAAGAAAAAGTAAAAGTGAATGCAAATGAAGTTTAAAGGGAGATGAACAAGATTTGGGTGAAAAGAAGTATAGAAAATGTTGGGGATGGATCCACACCAGAATCTGGTGCTGATATTCCTTCCAAAAATTAAATAGATGAGCTCTGGCTTAAGGGGAGTCACAAAGGAAAATAAAATCCCCCAGCTAGTCAATCAGTGCCTGAAATTGGCACATGAAAAGTTGCGGATTAAAGGGTTCTTAGAGAAATATCTAAATAACCCTCGATAAAAATATGAAAGATCCGCAAGGAGTTTTGAAGAGGTTAATCATCCAAGATTGATTCGGTCTGACAGCCATCTGGTAAAAGCAGGATCTTCACAGTTAGATCCAGTATGATTCAAAATTGAAATATTTTGATCTACGGCTAAATGGAATGATTGGAGAAAGGGAGATACATTGTCAATTATCACCAAGAATAATTCTGAGTGCATCTCAGTGATTCGAAAGGTCTCTCTTAGAACAAGGTCAAAACAAGGGAACCAAAATGACTTAAGGTGTGCATTTATTGCAATATGAGATTAGGGTTTGCACAGAAATATAAGGGTTCTTTTATTCATCATTTGCACATTTGCATTCAAGAAGAAGAAAGAAAGAGCTCTACAAGAAAGATCACTTCAACCCTCTCAAAGATCAACCGTAGAATCAGATTCAACCAGCGATATTTTCCAACTCATATCGTGAACCCTAGAAGCGTAAAAAGGTATTTCCGTTCTTGAATATCTCTCTCTGAATCTTTTGCAAGATGGCTACTCCAAATGTTGTTAAGATCACTGATAGGTCACGCCCTAAGTTCAAGAAACATCCTTACAAATTCCTAGAAGTTGATCCCTTAGGCGCCTTCTCTAGCATTCTGCATGGGGTTCTGCACATAGAAGATGTCAGGGTGTACATCCATGCAAATATTGAGGAATTTAGAGAATCAAAGTTGATGGATATCTACCATAAACAACTAATAGATGAAACCTTTGAACTCAAACCTCAATATAAGGCCATCTGGGACAAACATTTTGGACATTACATCCACTTTCCCTATTTCGCAGAAGATGAATGGGTCCAGTATGTTCTTAGCAGAATACATGACAACTTCATGTGGTTGATGAGGCCACTCAAGATAACAAAAGATGCCATTAGGGCATTAACCGGATTGCACTCATCCGATGAGTTGCCTGCTCTCAAATCTATCAAGAATCGGACAGTGAATGAGGCTACCGGATCAAAGTTTGACAAAGAGCAATGACAATAGAAGATATCACAGATTCGGATATCAAATTTGCCTCCATGATAATAGGCTATAAAATATATCACTCCAGTAGGGAGAATTCTATGTCTAGAACTGCAATCTACACTGCTTATCAGATGTTAAGGGAAAATGCAGATTATGATCTTTGCAAAATTCTCTTGAACCAATTGTTGGAAAATTTGCAGAAAATAAAGAAGGACAAGAAGAACTCATTTAAGTATGGTGGCCTAATACTATGTCTCTTCTTTTACTATATGAATGAGCTATCTAGATCAAGTGGTTGGATATGGTAAAATGACAAACCAGTTGCCATTTAAGTATGGTGGCCTAGTGCTATGTCTTTGCTTTTACTATATGAATGAGCTATCCGAATCAAATGGTTGGATATGGCAAAATGACAAACTGGTTGCCATACAAATCAGAGATTATATGTATGGTCTTGGTGATGCCAAGGCTCAAAGTACAGCACTCTGGGGATACTTCAAAAACTTACAAAGTTTAATGTAGGCCAGAGAAAGAATTCCACAAACAATAGTTGAAAAATACAAAGATACAATGTATTTATGGTAGACACTGATCAATGCCTAATGGAGGCAGTGGAGCCCAGGACAGTTTGGATTACGCCAATGGGCTATGAGGTAGATGAGAAAATCTTGGAGCTACATATCCAATACTTGCTAAGTCAGCCTAAGGGCCCTGAGGCAGAAAGGTTCAGAACCTTTCAAGAATTGAGTGTAAAAATACATATTGAACTAAGACAACTAGAGATGAAAAGGAAAGTGAGAAGGGAAGTAGAGGAAGTTGCCAAAAGATATGGCATATCAAAGGAGACAGTTGATGCAAATAGAGAGAAAATAGAAAGAGCAGAGAAAGAGAAACAAGAAGCAGAAAAGGAAAGTGTCCTGGTACAAGCCTCCTCCTGGACCAGATCCTCTAAGAGCTTTGTACCTGCCACCTCTAAGAGCCCAAAGCCTCAAAACCAGAAGCCAAGACATCCAGAAAGGGAGAGAAGAGAACAAAGACAAAGGCCACAAGATCATACATAAGTCAAAAGGATGATGAAGAGACAAAGACTAATGAGGAGGTCAAGAAAATGAAGAAGAAAAAGAAAACATCCATGGAATCCTCTGCGGGTAAACATACAGAAGAAGAGGCAGAAGAATTTGTTGAAAGGTCCACTCTTTATGTTGATGATGTTATCAAGGTAGTCACAGTGGATGGAAATCTGCAACCGTTAACATAATTTTATGATGAGTTTAGTGATACTGACAAGAAAATCTTGGAAGATACTACAGTCAAGTATCTAAACATTTATAATAAAGCATTCATTGAAATCATCTCTCTAATTCCCAAAAGTCTAGAGAAGGAACTTGAAATGAGAAAGGAGCATGCAAAGGCAAAGGACCTAGAGATCCAGGAATAGATTGCTATTCAACTCTATCCTTCCATTACCTCTCAACAAATGAACATGATCTTCAAGGACTGCAAGGATGAGTTCTGGAGCAAAGCAAGAATGAACCAGCTTATGCTTGGAGAGATTGATCAGGGGGCAAAAGAAATAGAAGACATCCTCTAGAATGCCTTCATGGGATTCAATCTCCCTGTTATAGAGGAAATAGATGAAGAACCCTCTACCATGGATGTAGAAGGATTGAGTACATCGAAAGAAGAATCCAATAAGAAAAATGTAGAAGAGTCCAAAGACATGGATAAGGAAGAGACTAAGGACTTGGATTCCTTTGTTTCAGAAGAGGAAATTCATGAAGAAGTTAACATCTCTCCTCCGGATGCCACTGTAGATTCAGGAATTGAAGGAGAAGGAAGAAAAGAGGAGAAGGTAAGTCAAGAAGAGGAGAAAAAGGGAAGAGAAGAAGAACAAACATAGAAGATATTTGATGACAGCTCTGAGACTGCAAGAGGAAAGAAGTCTTCAGCAAGAGACACTGTAGAAACAGTGAAGAATTTCTTGACAAAGGAAATGATGGAGATAAATGAACCAGAACTGTTCCAAGTACCACTCAATTTTGACTCCCTCTCTTCGGTCCAGACAATGAAGGTAGCATCTTTTTCTCAAGCTAAAGCAAAAGAAAAGCTTCTGAAGTCTCACATGGAAGACTGTGAGCTAATAGAGATTGCATCTGGTGTGCTAGAGAAAATCATGCCATCCTTCCAAAAGGATCTTTCGGCCTCTTCATCTGGTAATTTGAAATCTCTTGTTAATTCTGTTAGCACACATTTTGATTCTTTGGAGAAATCAGTAGAAGAGAAAGTCCGGAAAGAGTTTTTGGGAAAGAGATTCTCTGAAGTACAGGGGCTCATAGCAAATGATAGGAGAAATCTGGATATTGGGATAAAGAGTCTAGAAAATGCTCTTAAAGATGGCGGAGAATTATACAAGTTTTGTTTATCTTGGTCCACAGTGACAACAGACATTGCAAAGAAGGTGGAAGAACAAGAGGGTAAACTGTCAAGTTTATCTTAGAATTTTGATCCTCTCACCTCATCCGTAATGAATCAAGAGTGCCAGGCTATTGCCACTATAAATGAGATAAAGAAGCTTGAGAAGGAAAAGAAGAATAAGTGAACTAAGAGGGATAATTATCCCTAAGTTAGAGGCAATGCATGAGGCCCTAACTGATGCTCAAACTATAGCCCAGACTAGTGATCTGACAGACTTAAAGAGAGCATAATCTTTTGCATTTTTGTTAAGTGGTCACATCTCAATTTTGGATAGGATGAAGCAGAGTTGGGCAACATGATTTGTCCAGTTGAAAACCACTTTTACAGATATACTTAAGTATATGTAAGTATAACATGTATATATATACTTATGTGGCTATGTATAGGTTGATTTTTACAATTTTGGTGTGCGAATTTCACCCTTTGCCATTGATGTCAAAGGGGGAGTGAGATGTAGTGAAAAATGTGGAATCCAACAAAGGGGGAGCTCTGGGAAAATGTACATAAGATAGAGTATCAGCTAAGGGGGAGTTTGCTACGACACTTAGTCATTTTTCACTAAGTGTTGCCATCAATGCCAAAGGGGGAGATTGTTGGCAAGAGACACTATGTGGCTTCATGAGTGTTGTCATTTATGGAAACAAAGTCTATACCACACATCTGCAAAGCATAGTATGTCTATATCGGAAGTCAAATTGAAAAGTGTTTTGGTTTGGTGAACAAGAACAAAGCATGTAGCAAGGTCTGGCAATCAGGTCCGGATCTCTCAGAGGATCTATCTCAGCAAAGTGTGGACTTGGGAAAGTCAAGAGGAGTACCATGACTACTACATTCCAGAGATTGAGCCTCTGGTGATGAAAGAATAAAAAGATATGAGCATCTAAGTGTTGGGTTGTTGACAGGCAAAGTAGACTAAGCAAGAACTAACCAACAGAGCATCAAACTCTAATCTGGATAAGAAATTGATGGTGATCAAGCTTCTTGAGGGATCATTCATGGTTGGCCGACATGTTTGATGACTTCCATGTCTATATTTTTGATACACATCACATATTAAGCATGGATTCAGCCGACAAATCAATATTTAGTAAATATCTTGAGTATTCTGATTGCTGACTAAAAAGATGTTGAAATCCTTAGTGCAGATATATATATCAGATGGATTTCGGTATGAAGGGGTGTTGTGAATGGTATGGTGTGCGAAAAGGAGCAGAGAGAAGTGTGGAAGCAGCAATATAAGTCTGGTATGTGACAGAACAACAACATTAAAACAGAGGAAGAATGAAGTGCAGTAGATCAGTGTATTGAGCCTAACCAGAACTAAATCTCAGCATATGTGGATGCCTCTCTTCAGTTCAAACATCTGGTTACATTCTATATCCTTGTAGACAGTGAGTCTCTTGTAGGCAGTGTGCCTCTTGTGAGTAGTATGCTCGAGCAGTGAGCCCTAATTGGCAAGTGCCATTTTGTATTTCTTATTCTTTTAATAGAGAATACAATCTTGGGTTAGTCACCCCGTGGTTTTTCCCTTAACATGGTTTTCCACGTAAAAATCCGTGTGCTATGTGTGTTGATTTGTTTTCTGCTCTCATGATTATGTATGTTTATATGTTTTGATGCTGCACTAATTGATAAAGAAGAAAAGAAAGTTAAAACAAAAGTAATTTACCATGCAATTAGTTTTCACGGTAATTCTAAACTCTAACAATTAGTTTTTAATGGAATTTTTCAATAATTCAATCCAAATGATACGAAAAACTTAAAACAAAGCTCATTAAACTAAATATTAATTTTATTTGTGGCTTTTAAAGATTAAAGAACCCTAACCCTAGCTCTCATTAAACCCATTAATTTTTTTGTGGGTTTCAAAGATTTGTTTAAGCATGAAAAATATTAAATAAATTATAATTTATAGGTTCCATAATTTAAGCTGCACTTTAATACAATTTTCTTTTTATTTTAATGAGTAGCATATAAATAGAATAATAGTAAATAATAAACAATGTTAATCTAACCTTCTATAAATAATAGTAGAGCATCAAGCATCACTTTATAAATTCATTTTGAAAGAAAAATACCAAAAAAATGGTTGCATAGTGCCCTTACCAATTAAACTCCTCTCCTTATCAATTAAACTTCTCCCAATTCAAATTGCTTTGTTTTTATACACATTATTTTATTTTCATTGATTTAATAAACTATGTCAGCTATATATTTATAATTATTTAAAAAAATATACAAGTCATCCCCTTAATGCCACTGGGTGTAATTATTTTTATAATTTTTATATGTCAGCGCTTTAATAGCTGCCAGTAGTCCTAATTCAAACCCAAATTATAACTATAACCCTAATCGTAACCCTCATTCTATCGCTAAGCTTAATTCTTCCCTTAACTCTAACCCTAATTCTAACTCTAATCCATGCCATAAAACTCATTCCTCACCTCAATATTAGTATTCCACTGTTTCTTTCCCACCATGAGTTGGTACACATTTTGTATGATATATCACTTTTAGGGTCTTAGATATGTGATTTAAGATGGCATTATCATTTTTTAGATCTTTTAAGGGATTGTATTCTTACTTATCACTATTCCATTATTATATCTTTTCTTTTAGAGTTTTGTGCTATGTTGAGATCTATCCTTTACCCACCCTAGTCACCCTTGCCAATCCCATTAGGTTTCCATTTTCATATCTAATATACCACTAATTCTAACCCTAACCCTAATTCTAACACTAGAGTTAGGGTTAGGGTTAGGGTTAGGGTTGGGTCATTTCAAATGATTTCATTGGTGCAATGTTAATTCCCAAATTTATATTAATAGATAAAACCATTTGGTACTTAATACACATATTTGTCAACATAATATTCTTATCTATTTCTTTGCAAATACTCTTACCTTTCAAAAATACACAAATTATTCATATCATGGTTGTTTTATTTGAGTTCCACAAATCACTCATGTTTTGTTTGGATATTTTAGCTTTGTTTTAGGATCTTACTTTTTTAACCCCAAAATTACACTCTTTTGGTTCAAACTTTGCTTATTTAAAAGCCAAAAAAAAATCATATATTAAAAGTTTTAATAACTATTCTAATAAGCTTGTAGTCTAAATATTTCCATAATCTTGGTGCATTTATTTCCAATTTGTAATCTATTTTATATTGTGTTGTGTGAATTTTTCACAATACAATTGAATTGCATACTAAAACCCAATTTCTTAATAGTGATATTTTCAATGCAACTTTAGAATTGTTAGTTCTTGTTGAAACAATTTGGTATGTAGCTTGTTAAACACTTTTTAATGGTGTTTATTCTTCATATTTGTTCACCTTACAATCTTTCATGCAACCATGGGAGATAGGATGCCAACAATTGACATAATTATAATATTGGAGAATTGTATGATTTTTTTAGGTAGTATGATGTTTTATAAAATAATTCAATGAATGTTTTATGTTATATAGAGTTGTTCGGAATAGAACAATTAATATAGTAGTTATAAAATTTTACTTTTAGAGGACCATTCATTTAATATCTTATGGAATTCCGAGTGTAACTCTAATTCTAACTCTAGTTACTAATAATAATACTATATCTACATTGCTTATATTTAATTTTGTTTTCCAAAAGTGTTTGTAGTAATTATTATAAAGGCCCATGAATAATGTAATTAATTATTTAGTTTTTACTTCATCACCAAAACTTAAAACTCAAAAAAAACTAAATTCATATCTTGAGAGAATCAAGAAAGAGATTAAAAGAATATTCAAAGAAAAATGGGGATTTTATTGGTGTATGTTTTTTTGGGAATATATATTACGATGTTTGTAAATTGTAAAAAGTAAATAAAATAACTTAGATAATGCTAAGTTCTGAAAAAATATTTAATTTAATTATTTTAATATTCTAACAATATCAAATGATTTATGAATACACCATTAACACCAATCTAAAGCATACCAAAATAATTTTGAGAGATGATTATTTAAATTTTTATCAATAGTTATTTTGATTTTAATTTTTTTGGGGGCTTCTTGATTTTTATTTTGTGCACTCATGATTTATTTTTGGCTTCTTCTTTGTTTTGCCCTATTTTTATCTAATATATATATTGTGGGCTATATTTTTTTAATGTTTATGATTATTATTTTTATTTTAATATATCACCTATTTAATTATTTTTTAAATTTGTTTTTGTTAACATGCCATTACACTCAACCCCATGCTACCACTCTAAAAATAAAAAAATAAAAAGTATACAAAAGACAAAATCCAAGCAATGTTTTTTTATGATTGTCCATTGAAAGTTGTCTTTCAAATGTTAAAAGATATATTTTATTAAATGATATCATAAATTATACATGTATATAATTACAATCTTATAAGATATTTGATAGTGTATCAAAAATCTCCCCTTTCATGTTATATAGTCTTTCTAAATATTTAATTATATTAGATTGTAAACTTGGCTAAATACAAGTATATGGCCATCAAATTTAGGCCTTGCCTACATCACTACCAACTATTAGAAAATAATAACAAATAAAAAACATACAAAACACAAAATCATACAAGATTAAAAAAATATAAAGTATTTAAGTTGGGTAAACTTCCTCTCTTCATCAAAGTGATAGTCAAACTTTTCCCCTCACAAAAAAAAGACCTAGAGAGAGGACTCAATAGTTGATCACCCAATACTAACAATAACAATGGAATAAAGTGTGCCAATTAGATTTAGATTATAAAACAACAAATCATGTGACACCACATTGACAAACCAACACAATATGACTTAATGGACAACTATTGGTTCCTAATATACAACTATTGATGGTGAAACAAAAGATTTAGATTGCCCACATCATAACTACTTGACAATAAAAACTTTGGAATATGACCCAACAAAATTGAGATGCCCCACCATGGAGCCCTCTCCCCTAGTCCCATGAACACTTTGAATCAGTTGATTTCGTTAAAACCAACTTAAAAAACAATAAAAATAGTATCAGGAACCCCTCCATTGGATCAAGAACAAGAAAATAAAAATAATAATAAATTTCCTGTATCCAGTCAGGGAAGGGTCTGCTTTTTGCCTCTACCAAAGATTTGGTGTGGAAGTCGGGCCATTGCCATCGAGTGAGAGGAAAATGGCAGGGGCGGCAACAAAACCAGATGCTGTCGAAACATGGGTAATGGCAAAGAAGGTGTGGAGTTTGGGATCCATTTATTTCAGGTCTGACCAAAAGCTCAGAGCTTATCTACTCCTCTCCTCTGTTCTCATTCTATGCGGAGTAAATTCAGGTAATTCATGTCATGTCTTAATTACTACACTGTTCTATTCAACAGTAACTGCAAATCTTTAGTTCACTGTGTTGGATCAGCTTCTGTTGTTTAGTTTTTTCGAACATTGGACGCAATTAAATGTCTCTATCATTGAGTTTTAAAATTAGCAACTAAAAATGACTGAATTTTATTTTATTCTGTAGCCTTGGGCCAGGGGCTTCCTTGTTATGGGGGGTATGGTTTAACAACATTCTCAAGATTTAGAAGGGTGCATTACGCTTAACTGTAAAATATAGTCGTTACCCCTTAAATCCAGATGAAGGGAATTGATTCGAGTCAGCCTCTTACAAGTTTATATTATGAATATCATGTGACGCAGAAGATTGACTTGGTATAGGACTGTTTTCTAACTGGCCTACATCAATTTGTGGGTCTGAGATGAATGGTATTTGGATATATTATATGTGCTTTGACCGTTTGGGCCTGAGCGGTATAATCTTCCTTGCGCATATTATGTGTGAGATGATCATTTGGGGCTGAGCAGAATGGTTTCCTTCGCACATATTATATGTGATATGATCATCTGGGTCTTATCAGAATAGTTTGCTTGCACATATTATATGTGATAGAACCATTTGGGACTGAGCAGGACGACCTCTTTGTGCGTGTTCACAATTTACATGGATGACGAGACACACCATTTCAGGAAATCAAGACTCATCTCGGAGGACCAATTCATTTTAACCGATTAAACACCCTACCAGGACCTCTAAATTAGTAATTTATTTTTTTGGTTGAAGGTGCACATCCTTAGCTAATAACGAGGGGCTTAGCAAACTCGGTTGGATGGGTTCTTTGTTTACCAAGTGACTTCTGAGACCCCGGGAGTTTGAGCTATGTTTGAGTATACTCCTCCTTGGGGTATTATGCCAGCCAAGTCTCAAATTCGGCTTCTGACAGTGGGTCATTCTATCCTGTTGATCTGGAATGAGGGACAATATAATTTTGTAAATTGCCAGTTGCCTTTTCTGTTTTTCTTTTTCTGCCAGTTAATTTGCTTTTGAACACCCAAGAGGATACTCAACTACAAATGGAAACACATTACACAAACTCAGTGTATTACAACTAGAAAATTATGGGAGCATGCCTGCCACGATTTGAACCTGGGATGTCATAAGCATATGAAATGCGGCTTACTTCTGGACCGCAGCCTGACAGGTCCTTTCTGCTCATAAATATCGAGCAATGCATAACATAATGTCATAATCTAAGGGTTCCATGGAGGGTGGCTACAAATATATATCTTCTAGGAGGTATTCTTCAGACATTTTAAGCCATGTGGCACCTCCTTCAGAAAGCGTTGAAGCCATTATGTTGGAACTACATTCATTTGAAGATTTCTGAGCGTTTCATTTGGTGTTCGTTACCCTTTTGTGAAGAGCTTGATTCTCACAACAGACAACGAAGCAAGATCTAACTTATGAAGGTGCAAGGTTCAACTAGGAGTACAAGTAAAGGCTTCTTAATGATGACTTATAGCTGTTTGCGATTTGTTTTTTCAAGAGTCCCTTTTCTGTGTTTAAGAGGAATTTTAACCAGTGTATCGAGCTATTTATTCAGCATACAACTGTTTGATAAAACCAATTAATGAATTTTAAGACCAGTTAAGAGTGGCAAGGAAATCACTTTGGACTGTTTGCAGATGCAATATTTGTCTTTCGTAAACATCTTCATGTATATTTTGGTGGATTTTGCTGGGCGAGTTTTACTTGACAAGAACCATGCTGAAATTACTCTATAGAAGTACAGTGTTTGTTGGAATGTGGCATGCATTTTGTATTTGTTCTGTTTTATTCCATGACCGAAAATTTATCTAAATAAATATGTACAACAAATGCAAACTGGGTAATTCAAAAGCTAAGTTACCAGTTTGGGTTTGGGCATGCTGATTGGGTATGTTTTGGGTTTGTCTATACAGAAAATGTATAAAAATCATAAATATATGCATATTTTAGGCTTTTAACCTAAAAACAGGAATTAAGTTTAGACAACACAACATACATATAATAGACAAAGCAACCATAAAATTTTTATAAGATCATATTGACTCAATATTAAAATCTGTAACTCCCTTTGCGTGGACTCCACTGAGAGCTCTGTTTCATGTCACTCTCAAGTGGGAACGTCTAAGATAATATCATTGCCTAAGCAGAAAAATAAAACCCACAATATGAATGAGGTGGACACTTCAAAGGTAAAGCACGTGCTATTGTTAATAAGGTGAAGCCAGTAATTATTGCTTCTTACAGAGAAATGCAGCAGGTAATACTCCAAGACTTATTTTAAAAAGACAAGCCATAAAACCCCTCTACAGCTGTACAAATCCCCAAAACTAAAAAAAAATGAGAACTAAAAAATTGAAAGAGCAGCATGTGAACTTAAAACAGCAGCAGCACCAACAATTATAATAACACCACCAAAACACCATCATTTTTACACACATACTCATCGGCCATCGTTGGACAGAGAAGTAAGTAGAATAATGAGAAGCTTCAGGGAAAGATGGCCTTCCTACCATAGTCTGCTTGGCTTCCAAACTGTTATGGTGCCATTTGTACAAATTCCCTGCCATTAACATGTTTTATTTATTCTTTCGGTGAATGTGATGATGAAAACAAAAATTACAGTGCAACCCAAAAAAAAAAAAAAAAAAAAAAAAGGCTGTGATTTGCAGAGGGTTTGCTCTGGGTACAGGATTTGGACCCCAGATATGCCTGGGTACATCCATGGATATACTTGATTGAATTTCAGGCTGAAAGTCTGCACCCTGCCCAAATCCACAGTGTAACATCAAACCTGGACTGGGAATGTACCGGACCTGGATCCAGGGTTTTTTCTGAGCGAACTGGTAACTTAGTTCAAAAGCAAGTGCAGGCAACACATAAAGGCTTTTAGCTATTATATGTAGGACAAACATTGGGAACATTTGAACTTCATGTTGAAATCTATGTAAGTAGTAGTTGTTAGCTTGTTCCAAGTCTGCCTGCCACTTTTATCAAGTCCGACACTTGTGCTTGCAAGAGATAATGCAAGAAGAAAAAAGAAAAAGAAGAAGAAAAGATCTGTTCTTGATGCCTTAATACAAATCCAGTGTTCTTGTATCCTTGCATTCCCTAGAGGACAAGGCAGTAGAAAACTTCGTTTTCCAACTGCTCCCAACCTGTACTGTTGATGGATAGTGGGATGGAAATTCACAAACTTCCATTGGACTTAACAGGTTAGGAGTATAACCACCAAGTTACTAGGTATTTTTATGGCTTTTATCACCACAAGGCATGGGACTATCCCTATTAATCACGATCCATGTTAACTGGGCTTTTATCTTATACACTTACTGATTGAACTTATGCTGCATAACTTCAGTTATTTTGTCATTCTTGCTCTTTGGACCGTCAATTTTGATGTGCAAAAAAGCTCTCATATCACCTTTAGGCTTTAGTGTAAAGGCATCTATAACAGGCACAACAAATTGTTGAAACATAAAGTAATAATGGGGCACCTGCACACCAAAAAATGAACTGCACCTATTAATCTATTATCTATGCAATCATGGAGGAAACACTTTTTCAAATTGTAATTGTATTGATAACATAAAATAGATTGATACACATGATGGGGATGAATCCCTATTCATATCATAATGAGAACATGAGATCCTAACCGTTCCTCACCTGTTAATTGGGCTCCATGTCCTATAAGGAGCCCCTTTTACATTATTAAGTTTAACATCCCAAAGAATTTTAGACCACAACTTAACAGTATAAATTATAGCTTTACAATGAAGTAGCTCATTACATTAAATCATCAAGTATCTTGTGCCTAGGTATAGTACATAATAAAATGTGTTTCCTCCATTATGATTCATGTCATGGTTATTCTCCTTGAATGAAAAATAAAGGACTTTATTTCCGATTCCCTTGACTCATGACATTATTCAATATTGGGAGATCTTTTGACTCCATACTTCTTCTTTTAGACATCTACTCCATGCTTGGACACCATATTGCAATTTGGCACTTCTTCCTACTCAAGCACTTGGGTAAACCCTAAGACAAGTACGAGCATGTGCGCTTGCAAGTTCATAGATAAGATCATCCACTTTTAGATGTCTCAATTAAATATGGATAAGTGACACCCTAAAAAACAAGGGAAGGTCACACAAGACTAATCCATAACAGTTGGCTGATGGAAAATGCCCATGGAGTCTTACTTGTATTGCCCATTCCAAATCTTTCTTGACATATTGAATCCATCTTCAATGCCTAGGGATTTCTCTTGTGCTCGGTTCTAGCCTTGTGCAAGAGAAAGGAGAAGACAAAGGTGGACTAATTGTTCTTCTATAATTTAAAAACTCAAACTCTAGGTTCTTTTTAAAAAATTCGCTATTTTGGTGTTTTAATTTGTCACTTTCATGACAGCACAAAATAGAACGACTATGGTAAAACCGTTCTTCAAATTAGAAGAGGAAGCTCCTTGAGACTTAACTAAACTTAAACTAACAACACCCACAAATATTTACATTATACAAATCATCAATGGGGGTTTTGCATTTAATATAAAAATTAAAATATTACTATGACAATTTTTTTGTCCCGAATGTAGCATCGAACTATCAATAGCTAAGATTGCAGTGAGATTTTTAGATTAAGGTGGACTAACAACTCAAGCACGAACAAACACAACTTCCTGTTGGTTAAAACAAAGACCGGTGTTCAATTGCAAACAAGGATTCAATTACTTAACACCAACATACTGTTGCAAGTATGTGCTAACTGTTGTTGTCATTGATGTCAACATGTTTGTGTTGTCATTGGTGCCAACTATATCTTCTAATATTGTTGTTTGTTGGTTGATTGAAGAACACTGCCTGAGTATTTTGCTCCGCATTTTCTCTATATTGAAGACTAGAGTATGAGCTTTGGATATGATTTAGAGAAGTGTTTGAAGATGCTAAATCCAAAATTTGGTGGTCCGGATCGCTGTGCAGAAAAAGTTCTATTCACCAGTTTGAAGACTGTGCCTGGCAAGGTTTGTAGAGTGACAGGGAGAAAGTGTTTTGCTCCGCATTTCTCCGTAGATTGGATTTTGGCTTTGCGGTTTTGGACTTAAGCTTATAAGTTTCTTAGTCATCTTCATTCCAAAGGATTTGTCATTTGGTGCTCCAGAAGGCAAGTTAGTAATTAACAGAGTTTGATAGTGTCTGTTGAGAAGCAATCTAAGATGTATCTTCAAGTGATATTTGTTGTCTTCAAGTGAGATTTGTTGCGGTTGGATTTGTCGGCTCCCAAGTGATTCTATGTTGTTCATATATGTCTCCAGAATGTGTTGAAAGCATGTGATTGATCCACAAGCTACAACAAAGATCTTGCAAGCATGTTTTTAAGTGTTCTTGATATGTGCATAAGTTCTGGCCGACTTGGTTTGTCACACTTGTTGCGGAGGTGATTCATGGATTATGGAAGCATGTCCAAGTGTGTGAGGAGGTATTTGGGTCTGAGCTAAGCCATGATGTGTTCATCCTTAATTCATTTAATCTGCAAGTTTGTTTAGGTCTAGTCCTAATTTGTTTTATGTATCTATGCCGACCTTGGAGAAAGTTCCAATGGTTGTAGAATGTAATGGTGACCTTGATGTACATTCCAAGGTTGATGATAGGTATAAATGTATGTAATGAATTCGTGATTGAGGTGTGATTGTGTGAAGATGCAAAGATAAGTGCGAAGTGTAAAAATAGAGCAGAGCAGAGGAAATATATTGTGCTTCAATGGAACTAAACTCAGGCATGGTGTAGATGCTACTAAACTAGTGAGCCACCCCCGACAGTGAGCCAACCTCGGTAGTGAGCCACCCCTTGGGTAGTGAGCCTTTCTTTTGGGCAGTGAGCCACTTTTGATATTCGGTCTTGTTACTACATTATATTGTGAGCTAACACTCACCATGGTTTTTCCCTGTTTAGGGTTTTCCACATAAAAACTTGGTGTTCATGTGTGTATGGTGTTGATGTGTTCATGTTTAGATTCTGCTATTCATAGTTAATGTTCATAACATAATAAGGAGTTAGATTAAGTGAATGTGAAAGTGATTTTGGTTTAAAGAAGTTAAAGTTTTTGATACAATTGATTCACCCCCCCCCCCCCCCCCCCCCCTCAATTGTCTTGTGCCTTTCAACACATACACTATTCATTGGCTAAATCAAAGAATAATACATTATCATCAACATAGGAAATGATAAAACGAAAGAACATCACATGACTTCATGAAGTAAATTGTCAAAGGAATACACAAAGTTATTACTTCTATGAGTAATGAACATCAACACAAAGTTTGATAAGATTGTTCATTTCAATTCAACTCATAGAATTACAAATACAGGACTAACAGTTATTGAATGACATTAACAACTGGACAGTTTCTATAGCATAAGCGTAACATTCATCATCTTTTGTTACAAACACTTAACACATTAACTTGACTTCAACTTTTGATTGACAATTTTTGTAGCATAAGTCTGACATCCACTCTCATTACAATTTGTGTAAAGACACATATTTATAGCTTTCTAGTTGAAGCTTCATGAAACTTCAAAAATAATAAAACAATAACTTTAAAATTATTCAATTTTCGTCTCTTTGAAAATAATATAAAAATGAGTTTCCAACAAATTTTTTGCATCTTATCCTTCTCATGTTGGGCATCACTTTGAAAGGAGGGCTTAGATTCATCGATTTTTCTCCTTTAGTTTGCTTTATTTACTTTTCATCCTTGACTTGGGCCCATAGGCTAACTTGGGTGCCACTTTTGCTTTGTTTCTATCTTTGTTTTGCCTAAAAACATGCTTTTTGGTGCCTGGTGGAGCTTAGGCACCCATGTTACTTTTTGGTGGAACTTTAATTCATTAACACCAAGTAGAACTTTTGGAACTTTTAATGCCAAGTGGAACTTTTGGAACTTAATGCCAAGAAGTGGAGCTTTTGATATTAATCACCAAGAAGTGGAACTTTTCTTCAATAATGCCAAGAAGTGGATCTTTCAATTGATAGGTGCCAAAAAGTGTTAAGTTTTTGACATAGGCGCCAAGTTGGGAAGTTTCACATGGGAATGTCAATTAGAAAACCCACTTAAGTTGGTTGCACATGTTGCTTTTTGGTGGAGGTTTTAACATGGCAAGACGAAAAGTGGAAGTTTAGACATTGCAACATCATTAGGAAAGCTCCACTACTTGGCTTGTAGTGGAGAAATCTCCATCCATTGCCAAATTAGAGGAATTTCAAATGATTATGCCAAAACTTTAAATTTCTTTTAAACTCCTTTTGTTTTTCACTTTCGAACACTAACTTTGATGAATTTTCCTCTTCTTATTGCCTCTATTATTTCTAAATTCTATTTCCTTATGATGAAGCATCAACTTACTTTGTCAACCTTTTGTCCATGCCATCCATTGCCATTCTTTGAAAAAGCAGAAAAAACAAAAAACAAAAAATCTTTTTCTAAAAGTAGAAAGTTTGATTTTTGGTAGACAGTAAAATTGCTAACTTGAATTTTGGGCGTTCCATAATGGCAACTTTATGCTTGAAAGATGACCCCCATATATGATTCCGTCTTTGTGAGCTGGGGTAGATTTGCCTTAACTTAAATCCTTCTTGCCTCCGCTTGGCATCTTTCACCATAGTCTTTCTTTTAACTCCTCTCTTTCCTTCCTCTACTTGTGTTGGAGCCTCCTTTAGGATTCAGAGCTTGATAATCTTCATGACAAACATTTTGCATACCTCATTAGTGGACCAAGACATACCAACACCCAAGGACTTGATTGTTTGACAAGAAAGATAACATAGTTGACATTGATGTGACAAGAATGACTTGACATTTGGCTACACATATGATTGATCTTTAAGTTTTATAGGGGTAGCAATTTTGGGTACCAAACACACTGCTTTTGTAGATGAAACAAGCCCATTTTACTCTTTGAACTCGTACAATTGGTAGCAATTGGGTATGGATCCTCCTCCATCTATTCTTAGCTACCAAGCATAAGTTGTCAAGTCCTATAGACCATGTTGGTCTAAAAGGATGTTAAAATTTATTCATATGATTGTCCTTCATCCCATGTAGTGCATGAATTACTTGACCAATGTATATATAATAATATGTCGAAGAAACCAACTATTACATGGCTAAATAGAAGAATTATGAATTAAAAAGGAATCAAAATATCATAGTTTGCCATAACATGCTCTTCTTGGATTTCTCATAGGATAACACCTCAATATTTAGCATATCTAATGCTTGGGGGATTCACTAAGTCAACCAATCATATAGCACATTCGTTTGTAGGGTACTAAAAACACCCTTAATTTTCAGTTCTACCCCGCAAAATTATGTTTTCTGTAACCCCTTCACATATACTAGTCCAATTGAAATACCTCCCTGTTTTCAACAAATATCCCGTGTACCTATTTATTTGGTTTCATTTTTGAATTCCCTTACTATTTCTACCCCTCATATTTTGGATAGAAAATGGCATGTCCACCATATTGAAATTGTGAGCAAAATAGCATATACAGATTACACCATTGTTGAACAACAATATCAAAAATATAAAATAATATATTGACTTTGATTTTTACATTGCTTTGCATTGGCTTAAATAGCCTTACATTTCTCTTATCAAACCAACTAACCTACTTATGGGAATAACTCCCAACAAACTAACTATTGATTTATTTATTTACTAACATAAAACTAACATTATTTATAAATTAACATTTCCATGTTAATTTATTTATTATTTGCCTAATTTAATATCTAACTATAAACTAATGATGTAATATAAATCCAACATTCCCCCCCCCCCCCCCTTATTACATCATTCCGAATAAAGGACGGAACACTACAACCCTTCTCAAGACTTTGATGAAGCACCTCGACCAATTCTTCTTGCTCACCTAGAAAACACCAAACTGAATCTATCAGCAGATCTCTTGATTGTCAAACCTCTAAATCCTCTATACCACATGAGAGAACATAAATATTCCCATCTTCCATGCACAGTGAGAGAACAACTATCCTCCGAGAGTCCACATCTCCTTTGAGTGTGTCAATATCCCTCCTCTAGTGCTGCATATGAGAGAACAACTCTCCTCCGAGACTCCACTTTCCTCCGTAAGTGTCAATATCCCTCCCGTAGTGTACAAAAGGAACTAAACCAATGTAGATACACCAATCCCACACTATTTCAGAGATTAAACTATCCACAAGTACTGTCAAGAATTGCCAAGCCCCCCCTTGCCCCATGAAGGGACATAGATCGAAACCGGTCCTTCTCATGCAATGTATCATCTTTGAGCGAGAAGCTACTCGAGATGACAAAAAACTCCGCCTACCTGCGGTGTCTCTAGCCTCCAATATGACTTGTTATACTTTTTCCACTTGATGTTACATGTGTGTCTCTGAAAGCTCTGTTAGATGTAACATGAACAGACTGAAGAGTACAAGCAGTATTTGCTACATGTGTGGCCATATTAAAAAAACAAGAATTGAGTGTTGGATTCCACTGATATTGCACTTGATTACAATATCCTTATTTCTCTATAGAAAACCAAAATATCTCCAATGTTACAAAAATCAACTCTGTATGACTCCGTTTACTAAGATTTGTGTTAGTACATATAGAAATCTCCACAAACAATGGGCCTCTAAACAAAATGTCTTATAACTCGAAAATGTTTGAATACCAAAATTTCTAGGAAATCTATGGATTTGCAAAGAAATTAAATGTCATCTTCAAAAAACTTGGAACCTAAGACCCACTATACTACTACTAACACTTACACAATTTTGGCTATCAAAAATAACTCAAATAAACTTCCCAATGAGAATTTAGATTTCACCAAACTAGAGAGACAAATGCACAACCACCTTCTAAATAGTGCCTCCATACGCAACAAATGTATTATTCCTGTATTGTTTCTGCCTTTGAATTTGATGAATATGAAATGCCTTCTTTTACTAGATGTCTGCACCCTTCGCTGGATCCGCACAAAACAAAATAACAAGTCTTTGTATTACACAACTACTTCTCTCACGGCTTATGCTTACTTCAACGCTCTACAGATCTGAAACGCCTTCCTTCTTCTTAAACATGTTCATCATGCCTGGATTTAAACAAGAATGGACGCAGCCAATCAAAGTTCAACATCATTTAATAAAAAAATCTAACAGCCTGGAGCTTTCTGAGCGGCTTTCATAATAATTTTAGAAGTCAAATTTTCGTCAGACTTAGACGCCTGGTCCATCTGGACCATGAGATTATACCATATGGACAACAAGAGTTTTATATCAGATGCTTGACTTTGGCGCCTCCCTTTTATCCTCTTCACGTCTAGTTTTGAACATGGGACGGCTTTCTCCTCCAAGCACTTTGCACAGCAAGTGATTGTCTCATATCTTACACAGGCACATCGATCTCACATTGCTCTGATACCATATTGAAATGGTGAGCAAAATACAGATTTTATATACAGATTACACCATTGTTGAACAGCAATATCAAAAACATAAAATAATATATTGACTTTGATTGATTTTTACATTGCTTTGCATTGGCTTAAATAGCCTTACATTTCCCGTATCAAACCAACTAACCTACTTATGGGAATAACTCCCAACAATTACTAACATAAAACTAACATTATTTATAAATTAACATTTGCATGTTAATTTATTTATTATTTACCTAATCTAATATCTAACTATAAACTAATGATGTAATATGAATCCAACACACCATTCATCCAATTCTTGAAGCATTTAAAACTTTAGAATACTGACTTTGTTTACTTCAATAAGAGATTTTACTCAAATTGCATTTTTTAATCTACAAAAATGGTAATTTAACTCAAGATTTCCTCAATAAAAGATTCTCAAATTTACTTTTTAAGGTTTCGTCAGTGGGGTGTTTATAATCTATCTTCGCTACTTCAACTTTAGGGACTTGTATAAATCAAAGTTGTGAATGCAATCAACTCAATGTAATCAATTTTCCATATTGGTAATATCAGTGGCGAGCCAACAAGGCTACAAATGAACCAAAAACCTCTGAAAACCTTGAAGAAAGATTATGGTTCTAGTTTTTGCTGAGTGTTATCCCCAGCCATTTACATAATTATTATAAAATGTAGGGTTTCATCAGTTGGTAAATATGAGGAATTTTTACGTAGATGAACTTGTAGGAACTCCCTCTTGTGGGTTGTAATTTGTGTTAAAGTTTCAATGTTTTCTCAAGTTGAAAGTTAAGAGAAGCTTTCCAAGTGACCTAATCTTAAGGACAAAACTATGCCTTGTCCACCCACACAGACCAAGGGCAATAATAAGTAATTGCTTTTTCTATTAGATTTAGTTGAATGTGTAGTTCATAGCCGGTGAGCCAAGAGATCAGAATAACCTTGCAAGAATAATTTGGAGCTCAAAAATATATATTTCTGTATATAGAGGCATCCAGACTATTTTCTAGTATGAAATTGATAGATTCATTTAACTGTTTGGGAATTTGAACCAGACCTAGTCCTTGAGTTTTGAGCATCCAGGCTATTTTTTACAATGGGGCTTGCATTATTAATATAAACTAGGAATGGGACTGTACAAAATTCGCTTAATTGCTCAGTATATTATGATTTAAGTGGGGTTTGGCCTAATAGGCGGTGTTTGCCAATTAGTGGTTAAAACATTAAATCAGCGCCAGGAAGGCAATTTTGATTTTGATGCCATGAGGATTGAACACTTAGGCCTCAACCATGGAGGGATGACTTCAGTTGTCCTTAGGGCTTGTTTATACAATGCAAGTAAAGTCTATGGACATTTCTTCACTGCATTGAACAGGGAGACAATTTTGATTTTGATGGACGATTATTGAACACCTAGGCCTCAACCATGGAGGGACAACTTCAGGTATTCTTTAGGGCTTGTTTATACAATGCAGCTAGGTAAAGTTAATGGACATTTCTGTACTGCATTGAGTCATTTAATGCATATGAACAAAATGTTCATGCCAAGTTTGGAGTGTACTTGACTGTGGGAACCATTCTCCATAGCATCAACAAAGAAAGCTATCCCAATTCAACCACAAAAGCCAGGCCATAAAACCCAATTCAATTTTTCAAGAAGCAAAAAACATGTTTACAGAGAACTCACCCCAAAGTCCATGCCATGACGAAAATAATTGCAACATAGAACCTTTGCTATGATTACTAACATATGGCATGACCTAAAATATGTGATTGTGAATATCTCCTTTTTCTAGAGTAAAATTTTTGAACTTTCAAATAAAGAAATTTCATTTATATGATAAACAAGTCTACAACGTATGACTTACCATAACTACGTAAGATGAAAGAAAATTAAGGCAAATCCTCATGTTGGAATTGCCCTTGTAACTATGTACGCATAACGTGACCATATAGAGGAGGCACACAATGTGTTTAATGGCATTGATAAAAAGATTTATCCCAAAGGAAACACCATAAACAAAAATAAAATCCTCTAATACTGAGCATATTTAACAAGTTTTACATATTATCATACATGAAAAGTTACAAATGTTTTTTAGATAAAGCAAAACATAGCAAGTGTGTGAGGATTTAAGGGATTATGATACATGAAATAGATATCTTTGAGATGGATCTCTACACACTCTTCCCAAGCTCTTTTTTTGGCATATACAAAGGTCATTGTGATGATTGTACTAACTTCTAAATCAAAGTTACCTGGAAGATTCCACTCATCAGATATAAGCTCAATAATCATAAAAGTTGAAAGCTTAATAATCATAAAAGTTGTAGACATTAAGAAAATCTTAGTGGTTTCTTCAACAATCTTGATTAAATTGTACACTGGAAAACTGCTAATTCTACGAACAACAAAGTTTACCAAACAAACAAACAATTTTACCAACAGTTGCAGTCCTATGCAGTTGTTTACCTACAAGATCGAAGTTTCCTTTGAACTAAAATACCATGCAATTTAACAAAACTATCAAGCAGAAGAACAGAACATCACTGGGACGAGTAAAATTTTGACAGAAATATCCTTCAAGTCTAAAGGACAAAAGAAAAAATGTAGGCAAAATGTAAAATATTACACAGAGTACAGCATCAACTCCTCTAGTGTAGCCAAGCTGCAGCTTATTGGTTGCACTGAAGTAGCCTGACTTTGTATGCTTATAAACACATGAACCTGCTTCCTGCATTCATTCATGGATTCAATTTTTTAGCAACATCAATCAACTGTTGCAAAATGTAAAAGGGTTGAAGGCAACCAAAAAGTAGCTTAAAACAATCAAACGATTACCTGAGTGCCTGTCAAGCAAGATTGCAATCTCAAATTAGTCCTGTGACACTGCTTTATATGCATGGCCTCAAAGATTGTTGAACCCCTTGTTGTATTTAAAAGTACTGTAATGAGAAGTCACATGATATCTTGTTGCTGATACCTCTTGCATAATATAGGGAATACAAATAGAAATGGAAGTAGAAATATAATCATTGTGATGAGCATTATGATGGAATGAATCACATTATATCCCCAACAAATAGTAAAGGCTCTCACAGACTAGAATGCATAGATTGTTGCAGAGATGAAGGATACAGAATGCTTGACAAAAGAACACTGAGACATTATATTGACTAAAACAAGATCTAATTGAGAGGATGAATCTTACCTGTAAAAAATGTGGCCTAAATGCTCTACATAATAATGTAGTGCATTTCTGTTCCATGATTTAAACTTGTATTACTTCCTAAAATGGGTCATTATTGACCACTGGTGTATCAACACAAGGCAGAACTACAATCTATAGCTCAACCATTACAGCTACTTACTTAGGCAAGAATAAAAATGAAATTGGAAAACAGTGGCTCACCTTTTCTGAAATTTCAATACCTTGATGCCTATGCCAAACATAATTACAAAGAAATCTCCAAAACCCATGAGAACTACATCAACTGGACATAAAATTTCACTGGTATCAAAAATATTCTTCGATGAACTCATTCAAAAGCATTCTTTATTTTTCATTTACCATAATTGAGTTAGTGAGCTTTCCATGTTGGGTAAAATGAGGCTGTAAACTGTCCAAGCAACTACACAGATACAGTAGTACTAAATCCACCATTTGGGATTTTCTGCATCCCAAGTTGCAACAAAAGAAGTTAACAATGACCTTGCATTATTGAGAAGGGATGCTATAAACTTAAAATCATTCCAAGACCCCAGATCGCTTTATAAATGTAACAACATTTATCACAAATATTATCTAAGGGACAGGTCTATTTCTGAGATAGTAAATGATAAAGAATAGGTATATTAAAATAACACCAAATACCATGGCAGCTAGCAAGTGCTAACATAATGCAATGTTTTCAAGTGAGAAAACTAAACTGGTAATCGATCCATAATATGACGTGAAAATGCAACATGATAAATTCATTCCTTCTAGAATTGTAATAAACATATATCCTTATGTAAAAGGAAAACACATAATATTGCAATTTTTTCCTATTAATGTGTCACTCACAAAACTCCCAGTGCAACCAATAGGCAGGTTGATGCTATGTAGACCACCTATCAATACATGTATCTTCCAAATGTATATCCCATTTGGTTATAAGGAGATAATTGCTCAAGATGAATAGAGGGACAGCACCCAGAAAACAATCAGGATTCAAAAAATAGTTTGGGCAATCTTTGAAATTGATCGACAAGATGGATTTGATATAGATGTTTTTGAATTTGACATATTGCATTCGTGTATTTCAAAGAAGACTCTCAAATTATCAATTGAACAAATTTCTGGCATGATAGCAGACAAGACAGAGGCAAGTTCTTACAACAAAGGCTTGACACAAGGCATTTATTAAAGAATTCATAACCTAATAAGGAAATGGTAGGAACAGAGTTGATGTCTAAAGGTCCTTATCTAGGCCTGCGATAGGACTGCCAAAGAAAGCAGATGTTCAATGAAAACAGTCTAACTAAACCTTTTGGTAAACTGCATAAGTACTTCACCATAATATAAACTACAGTGACATCACGATGCAGGAGCATCCGGGTCCATGAGTTATCTTGCATCACAAAAAAAAATGTTTCAAAGTTTTGTTTGTTTTTTGTCTGGCGGGCTTTTTCATCAAACATGCATAACTTAGAATGATGCTACAGGTCACTTACAGGTTTTCTCTTAGGTCAAGGTCTTACCTGTAGTTGTGCTATAGGTGCAGAACAGATTGTTACTGGTCAGTTACAAGTGTTAATAGGCTGCTACAAGGGTGCAAGAAGCTATTACAGGTGTTGTGCAGACTGCTATAGGTGTGTTAGAAGCTGCTACAAACGTGTTGGAAGTTGCTGCAGGTGTCTTGGTCACATGCTGCAGGTCATTGGAAACAAGTGTAGTCATTTTGTTAAGTGATTACCATTGCTTTCAGCAATATAGTCAATTTCATTGTGATGTAGGTGGTCATGGTTTTTTTCCTTGGCCATATAACTTCTTAAAGGGGTTGTGCCTTTGTCTTTTTCTATCATTAGTGACACTAGGTCATCAATTCATTATGTTTTGGCAGTTGTTTGCTTATTCTTGCCGCAACTCTTCACTTTCCTTGGGACAGCATCAATTGATATTCATTTGGGCAAAATGTTTTTCTTCATTGGTGACCAACTTATTGGGCTGTGATATTTTATTTTCTTTATTGAGCTCCTGTTTTCCATTTCTCCATGTGGGCAGGTCATTTAGTAGCTTGTGCGAGTTGTTTGGGCATTTTTTTTTTTGACAAAGCAGACAATATTTCTATTCTGCTAGTGATCATTTATCTTCCTTGGTTGTGCATCTGTTTCATTCCCTTCTTGAGTGGGCGGTTACAATTCTTGATCACATGACAGTTATCTCTTTTTGGTCAATGGCAGTTACCTTGGTGTAACGGTTTTGGAGAGGAAGGGACGACATGGGTTGCTGTATAGGGCAGCAAATGTCCTTCTTCCAAGAGATTGATCTTTCTTTGATAGAAAAGTTATTCCTTTTTATTTCTAGCAGAGGGTGAAGGAGGTAGAGAAAAATTAGATGGGGCTGCATAGATCCTCTAGGCAGAGAAAGAGAAACAAGGGATTTAGAGAGTAGGCCCTCAGGTAGAGAAGAGTTATTTTCTTGGGAAGGAGGAAAAACAAAGGATAAAAAGATTCTCCATAGGTTCATTTTTGAACCGTGTAATATGAGGGCTCATATGAGCATGTTGTAAGCTTGCTTCAGGCAGATTTTATGGTTTTAATTCAAGTTATGTTGTTTTTGCTTCCATTTGGTGTGTGCATGTGTTAGTCAGTGTGAGGTGTTGTGACCAAATCATACATCACCCCATTAGGAATAGGGACCCCCTTTTTTTTGAGCTCTGAGCTTTTCAGTGAGTTTCCAATGAGTTTTCAATGAGTTTTTCAACGAGATTTTAATGATGTCCTGACTCGTTTTCCTTTGCCGGCTCGGTAACAATTTCCTTGCCTATGATCTTTGGTTCACGATTAAGGGTAGATAAACTTGCAATAATGATCAAATCCTATCTAGACATTGAGTTTTGAGGTTAATCCTTCAGAATGTTTGAGACCCTGAAAAGACTAAGCCTGGAGCCTGAAATCCTGAAAATCCTGAAAAATGGCTAAGTCTGAAATCTGGTGAATCCTCTAAATTCTATATTTTGCATCTTAAATCTGGTGGATTCGGGACCTATCTCAAACATCCTGAAAGGTATATTGAAAAATATTTAAAGTATAAGAATACTTAAATATATTTTTCAATATACCTTTACTCGCGCGATCCTGAAAATACTTGACGAAGTCAGAGGATTCAAAATCCTGATCTAATGCGACTGGACACTTAGATGGCGCGAATCTGGGCACAAAATCACGAAAGAGAAGATACTTGAGCCAGAGGATTTGAAAACTCGATCTAGTGCGCCCATCTAATCCCTCATTCAGTACGAAAATATCAGAGGATTTCGATCATTCAACTAGTGCGCCCAGACTAAAAGGTCATTTCGGAGGAAGAGATGAAGATTTCAATGCCTCCAACTAGTGCGAAAGTGAAAAAGACAAGTCTAAAGCAAATCTTGGAGCAAATTTTAATGAAAATGTCAGAGGATTTCAATTCTTGAAGTGATGCGCCACCAAGGAAGAAGAGGGAAATGTGAAGTTTTGACTTGAGAAATGTTTACAAGTTCAGAAGATCCTACAAGGCCATCTAGTGCGCCCACACTCCAGAGGATTCTTAAGACCCTATCTAATGCGACTTCCTAGAGAGACAAGTTCAGAGGATTCTAAAACTTGAAGTAATGCGCTCAATTGATTTCAAGATCATTTTTCAAAGCTATCCAATGCGATCAAGTCTAGAGAATCTAAATTGTCTAGGTGATGCGCCAACATCATGAGGTCTCTTCTAAGGTAGAACGACAACTCCACAGGATCCTACACCTTGATCTAATGCGCTCACCCTCTAGAGGATTCGTTATATTTGATCTAATGCGATTTTTTGAGGGAAAATTCTACAAGTTCCAACGACCTTTAACCAAGGCATTATTCATAAGATTTGGAAACTTGAAGCAATGCGCCATGTGTAGGGGAGAATAAGGTTTATTTTTTGGAAGAACCACAATTACCCAACCAATGCGCCAAATGTCTTGAGGATTCTAATAACAACGAGGATCCCAATCCTTCAACTAGTGCGCTAAAACTTAAGAAGTCTTAGGACATGATCTAATGCGCCATGTTAAGAGGGGGACTTGTATTTGACGACGAAGTTCTATCTAGAAGTTCAAAAGACTTGAAGACTTCATGTTACCTATCAAATGCTCCATAATTAATGATCTAATGCGCCAAGCACTAAGAAGATTTCCGATTCTTCATGCAATGCGAAATCACTTGAAGATTCTTTAAACTTGATCTAGTGCAACTTGAAACAAGAAAACATTAATCCTCTATCTAATGCGAACCATGAAAGGAGAATCATCAAGAGACTATCTAGTGCGAAATGCTGAAAGCAAGTGTTAGAGTGACAAGACAGCAAGATAAAAGGATTCTAAAGAAGATCATGACATTCCAAAGAAGGAGACTCCCTTATGTCATCTAAGGCGAAATGAGAAGAGGAATTACAAACTTCATCTAATGCGAAAATCTTGAGAAGACTCTCTACCCTCCATCCAATGCGAATTGCCAAGGAGAGTTTCAATACTTGATCTAATGCGATTAGGAGGATGATGAAGGAAGAGCATTATGAAACAAAGACAAGAAGATAACAACATGCTGATCCAATGCTGTTTTAATGAAGAAAACATTTACACAAAGCCCAACTAATGCGAAATGCCAAGGGGATTCGAATTTCTGATCTCATGCGCTTGGAGGAGGAAGAAAACGTCCAACAACAAGAAGAAGATTATCAAAGACTTTAACCAATGCGTTTAACAAAAAGAAGTTACAAACATTTAATGATTGTTGCCTTCGGGAAACGTGAAATTGCATTCATTTAATAAAGATCAAAACAAAATTACAAACTTCATCTAATGCGAAAATCTTGAGAAGACTCTCTACCCTCCATCCAATGCGAATTGCCAAGGAGAGTTTCAATACTTGATCTAATGCGATTAGGAGGATGATGAAGGAAGAGCATTATGAAACAAAGACAAGAAGATAACAACATGCTGATCCAATGCTGTTTTAATGAAGAAAACATTTACACAAAGCCCAACTAATGCGAAATGCCAAGGGGATTCGAATTTCTGATCTCATGCGCTTGGAGGAGGAAGAAAACGTCCAACAACAAGAAGAAGATTATCAAAGACTTTAACCAATGCGTTTAACAAAAAGAAGTTACAAACATTTAATGATTGTTGCCTTCGGGAAACGTGAAATTGCATTCATTTAATAAAGATCAAAACAAAATTAAATGTTTGTGCATGAGGTCGGCCTAGAAAGAAGGAAAAGTTTTGTAAAGTAAATTATATATATGTGCCTCATTTCTTTTTTCATTTTGATTATTTTCAAGAGCAGATTTGTCTCCAAGAGCAGAATTTTCTTCAAAGAGCAGCAGCAAGAAGTTGATTTTAGAAGATAAATTTGATTTTATCAAATTTTGCCAAGTGGGAAATCAAATTGCAAGGTATCAAATACAAAACAGCTCATCAAGTAAGTCTGATCTGAGTTTTTTCTGATCTGATTTTCTTATTTTTCTTTCATTAGATGCCTTGAAATTGTTCAAATATTGATAAAATTCTAAAAGGATAAGTGGATTTTTATGATTTTTCATAGATTCTTTGAATTTAATAGTGATATTTTATAATTATAGAGGAAAATTTCATAATTTAATCCACTAAAGTTGCTGAAGTAAAATCTAGATTTTGTTTGCAATCACTTATTCGCGTCAAGCCTGCAGAATAATGGCAATGACTTCCAAGGAGCGACAAGCCAAGATCCGGATGGATGCTAAAGGGAAGATTCCTGAATCAAAGCTCGTCTCAAGGTGGACGAATGTAAGCGACACAAATATGGGAAGCAGCAACTTGGAGGATATCAAGTCAGTCCTTGAAGAACCCAACGGAGGAAGCCTCGCTCGAGCCATCATGAGGAGTGGAGCCATTGAAGCCGCTTGTTTTCCGCCAGCTTTGCCGTGTCCGGAAATGATCATCGAATGTGTCAAAAAGTATGATGTAAATACAAGGCAAATTATAGCCAAGGATGGAACGATATTGGCCTACTTGCGAAGGGAAGCAGTTGAGGAGACTTTCAACATTCCAACCAAAGAGAAGCAAGGATGAAAGTTGAACAAGATTTTAGTACATTGAAGCATTACATCCAACAGGTCATGCAGCCTATTCAACAGAAGGAAGCTACTGCAATTCCTCCTTCCATTCTTCCACAGGAAACAGTATCCCAAGTTGAGGACATGAGAACTTCATCTCAGATGATGAAGGGATGGATAGAAAAGACAGAAGACAAGGCCTATATTTACCTTGAAGAAATTGTGCAAGTGTATGACAGAGTCATTAAGCTCCAAGGTCGAGTCCAAGCTTTATTGGAAAGTTGTGCTGAGTTCAAACCAATCAAAGAGTAATATATGCCACAACTCAAAAGCTTAATAGAAGCTCCAGTAGAAGATTTAATTCATAATAAGGTGATTGATAGAGATACTCCACATGACTTTGTCACTTGGTATTTCTCCTTTCACAACAAGGGGCAACTAGTTGATAAGATTGAAGTAGATATGTCCAGGATAAGAAGTGTTCTTCTAAGAACAGAAAATCATATATACACTGCTTTGACAAAGATTTGTAATCCTTATGGAAATGTTATTATTGAGGACATGAAGCAACAAGTTAAGGCATTCTACTTTCAATATGATGGACTTGATGAAAGTCAACTAGATAATATATTCACACTTGCATATCGTCTTGGGGAAAATAAGTCTTGGATAAACGACTGGGAGAAGACACTCGGAGTCTATGAGGCAGATGTAGCAGTGGCAGAAGGATCCATTAAGGCAGCGACAAGTGTACCAATGGAAGATATTATTCAAATTGTGTCCAGATTCGTTGTATCTCATAGTACTACTACATAGTACTCACCTTGATGATGTGGCTTCCTTATCCTCTTGGAAAGCGTGCCTTTGTTCTCTCTTTCATGACTTCTTTCATTTAATATGAGTAACCTCCTATATTTAATAAAGTTAACCTCATTCATTTAATAAAGTATAGTTTGTTGTAACTACTTGTGATGTGGCTTGATCTGATCCGCTGATTTCGCCGATCGATCTTGACCCTTCTCTCCTTTGAGGACTATAAAAGAGCTCTCATTGCTCTCATTTGTAACGGGTTGGAAATTCTGAAATTGTTGTAAGAGCTCTCTGAGATAATAAAGGACTCATTGATTTGGTGATTCTATTTATATTTCTGAGTGTTTGCATGGTTTCAATTTTCACACGAACATTAAGTTAAGTTACAAGTTTTCTTTTTAAGTATAAGTTAGTTAGTGAAAGGTTGTTTTATTGCCTTGTAGTGAAGTCTTTACAATTGAGCGTCAATTTGATCTTTATGCCTGTTGAATTTTCATGAGCATAATTGATTTAAACATCGTGCATACCTTTGAAGATAGCACCTCTCTTGTGTAGTTGTTTTATCTTGGCAAAACAAGATTTGGTTCGACTTCACTCTAAGTAGTAAACGTCCTTCCATTTAGGATTAGATTAGTATTTCTCAACCCTATATCTTTTGCCTTTTTTTTTACCAATCAGTTAGATTTAGGATCAGAACGTCCATTGCTAAATCATACGCGTCAGTTGCAGTACCTAGATTTTCTAGTGTTCACTTCCAGAGTCTTTGAAACAACAAGTTACATGAACAATTGTGTAAGTCCCTTTGTTGATTAACAGCAGAATCATACTTAAATCATTGAGCTGTCTCTTACTGAAATTAAAACATTATTAGAAGGAACCTTGGAGTTATCTCGTTTGATCACTTAGTTCAGCATCCGAGAGGCTTTGCTCAAGAGAGGGTCAGATACCTAGTATTTCACCCTATTGTTGACTTGTCGAAAAACAACCATCAACATATTTGGCGCTAGAAGGAGGGCCCTTACAAGTTGTTTCAGATTAAGGAAGAACATCCTGGAGCGAATTGGTTCTTTCTCGCCAGAGAGGCACCAAAGAATTCTAAGGTCTGCACCAGGAGCATCCAAGGAGTTTTCTGAGTTGGGGTTCCCGTCAAAGTCGAAGAAAGGAAAGAAAGGGACTTCAGCCAGCCAAGGATCTCCAAGTGGGGGTGATACTTCAAATTTATTTCAAACTCCGCCTCCGAAGAATCAAAATCAGGGAGTTGTTCAACCAGGCAACGTCCAAGTAACCACCACAAGCACTCCACTTCAGCAAGGAGCTACTCAAGCAGGTCCAGGACAACCCAACATTCCAATGGCAGCACCAGCACAAGCTTGGCCTCTGGGAAATGTCTCACCCCTTGGGACTTTTACTGATTACCATGATATGCCCAAGAATCCCGAACACTTCTGTTCGAAATTTCATGTCAACGATTCAAGCAGGACAGCTGAAGAGCATATTAAGATCTTTGAAGGTACTCTGGTAAATCGAAGGATTGAAGATGAAGATGTAGCATGCCGACTATTTCCCTACTCTCTCGAAGGAGACGCTACTTTTTGGTATGTCAATCTACCGGCTGGATCTATTACTACCTGGGAACAGATGAGAACCGCTTTCCTGGAGAAATTCAAGATTCTCATCACTCCTGCAGAACTCTATAAGCAATTCATCGAAGTCCGAAGACAGGAACACGAGCCTATTGCCGCTTTTAATCACAGGTTCCATAAAGCATATTCTAGATTGCAACCTCCCTATGATATCACTCCAGTAATGGCGATGGAGATTTATTACGCTGCATTGGATCGCCTTACTTCTATGTTCGTGAAAAGAGCAACAACCCCGCCAACCACTCTGACAGGAGCATATGCTGAAGCCGTTAAGGTGAACACAGATTTGGGTATGAACACGCATGGGCCACTTAATCACATAGGGCATGTGGCAATGCCAAATCAAATCCAGGGGATCAATCACGCATTGGCTCAACATACACCTGTAATGAATCCAGTTCCTGTTCCCACTCCTGCTAATCAATTAGTCTTGCATCCAGGAGTGCCAATTTCACAAGTTGTACCTGAAAAGCCAGTGTATTTGCAAGGATCTTCATCTTCTGCAAAGGCTCAGGAGGAGAAAGACGAAATGAAAGAGCTGATTGATCAGGTAAAGAAATTGTCTACTGAAGTTACACATTTACGAAATCAGAATAACTATTTGCAGAAGAATTTCCAAGGCAATCAGGGTGGATACCAAGGAAACCAAGGCGGCAATCAAGGATACAACCAAGGATATAATCAGGGATACAATCAAGGTTTTAGAGGAAATAATCAAGGCTTTCAACGACAGAATAGAACCTGGAACACTGCACCGAATACCGGCACAGTTCCTTCACCACTCGACAATCCACCAGCTTCTGACCCAAAACCTGCAGAGAAAGTATTTTTAGCAGAAGCTGCACTATCTACATGGTGCCGGTTGCATAACACCAATCAGCATTCAGAACTTCAATGTCCCGAATTTAAAATAGCTGCTGACATCTTTCAACAGGAAATGCATGGTACACAGGTACCAGAAAATCCTCCAGTCACCGGATATGAAATTGTGCCCACGCAGAGGTATGATCAAGCTTTGATGATTGAAGATTTTACTTTTCCACCTATGATGGAGTATGACATGACAGAATATAGCGGAAGATTCCCGCCAGCCTCTGCAAATGAACCAGTTGAGGATACATACTACACTCCGCCATTCGAGGGTGATTTCCAAACCCAAGAAGCAGATGAAGTTCAGGCCTTTCAGCAATCTGCTGGCAATGCACCACAAAGAGTTTATCAGCGGAATTACCGGCCACAAGATCCTATTACCACATCAACTCCTCCTAATAACTTGCACACTCCGCCAAATCCAAATGCAAGTAACAATCCAAGCTATCCAAGGGATGCACCCGAATACAGACAGCGAAATCCAGTTCAGAATGTTGTCCCAGCACAAGAAGTTCAGCAACAGAATGTCTCTTCAAGGATCGATCCAGTCAGGAAGGAAGTTCCTAAGGATGAATTAAAGAGATTGAGTCAGTGTGTTGTCGAAGAACTCAAGAAGATTAAAATCAACCTACCATTGACAGAATTGATTCGAGTACCTGAAATTAAGGAAGCCTTTCTAAGAGGTGTTGATGATACCATCTCAAAGGGTGGAAATCAAAATGTGCAAGTCACCACAGGATCAGCCGGTCCATCTACTTCAAACGTACCAAGAGCATATGTAGGTCAAAATGCAAATCCAACTCAAATGAGGCCACCTCACCCACAAGGCCAGACAAATGCTATTTTCATTGCACAGGAATCATCCAGTATAACAGACGGTAAGACAGTTACAGTAAAGGAAGAGCCTGCAAAGGGTAACAATACGCCGAAAGTTCAAAGTTCACAAGTCAATTCAGATTTAGCAAATGACCGATACAGTGCCCCCAAGAAGAAATCAGTCGTCTTCTATCAAGGAAAAGATGAACAGCCTCCTTTCCTGATATCAGTTAGAATGTTTGGCAAATTGCTACACAATTGTCTAATGGATTCAGGAGCCTCAAGCAACGTGATGCCTTTGGGTATTTGCAAGAAACTTGGTCTCATCCCAAAGCAGACAAATAAGAAAGTTACTCAATTAGACAAGACCGAAGTTCCAGTTATTGGTGAGCTACATAATATTCACATGCAGTTAGCAG
This sequence comes from Cunninghamia lanceolata, assembly GCA_027924645.1. Classification (NCBI taxonomy): domain Eukaryota; kingdom Viridiplantae; phylum Streptophyta; class Pinopsida; order Cupressales; family Cupressaceae; genus Cunninghamia; species Cunninghamia lanceolata. Next base: position 54,620 of record BSBN01001749.1, read on the forward strand.
CTGATCCCAGGATTCAGCATTACATTGACATTTCAGTAGTAGACATACCTGAAGGGTATGGGATGCTGTTAAGCAGAGATTGGTTGAAGAAGCTCAATGGATATGTCTCCACCGACTTTTCGCACATGTGGCTATCATGGAAAGGATTGCCTAATCAAATCAGGATAGATAGCACTCCACGTCTTAAATTGATGATTACTGAATATGGTGAAGACAATGAGATCCTTTTTGTACAAACAGACTTAGGTGTTTACAAGCCTAAGGTTGAAGAGATTCTAATGTTTCATAATTCGACAGAGGTCCTCATAGAAAGTGATCACAGCGCATCATCAGATGAAGAAGGGGAAGGTATGTTTGAAAACTTCCGGAATTTTGTGATGAGACATGTGAAGCAAGGAGTAGAATTGGGAAGTCACGCATCCGTTCAAGATCTATTGCTACCTAATTGGTGTAGGATACACAATGCTTTCCATTCCGAGTTCTCCTGCTCTATGTGCGTAGTGGCCTTAGAACAAGTTAGAAAGAGAATTCCAGAGGCCATGGGCTTGGAAATTCCAAGTACGATGAAACTAAAAGAACCAGTTCAGGATACAGCCGTTACAGATGAAGCAAGCACTTCGGCATCAGCAACAGAACATACCCAAATTGAACCTACAAAAGCAAATCAAGGTGTTGATATGTCAAATTCAGGAGATAATCAGGTATGGACTCTAAGATTTGATGGATCGAAATCCAAGCAAGGATCCGGTGCCGGCTTTGAATTGATCAGTCCGCTGGGGGAAGCTTATTTATCAGCTTTAAGATTACAGTTCCCATGCACAAATAATGTTACCGAGTATGAAGCTCTCGTACACGGGTTGCTCTTGGCCATAAAGAAGAAAGTTAAAATTTTGCATGTGTTCGGCGATTCAGAAATAGTTGTCAGACAAGTCAGGAAGCAATATGTGTGCCATGACAAGAGGCTAAAGAAGTACAGAAACAGAGTATGGGATTTGATTGAAGACTTCGATGCTTTCAACATCAAGTCAATTTACAGGTCAACAAACCAAGTAGCTAATGCCCTAGCACAGGCCGCAAGTTCCCTTGAGCCATTGGCTATGGAAGGATTAAAAAAGTTCACAGTGGAGCTAACATCAGTACCATCAGTACCAGATAATATCACAAATTTTCAAGTGTTTGATGACGACAAACATATACTGGATTTTTTGACCAATTCAGGTATCTTCACCACCCAGGTCATTGACGAAAGTGAAGTTGAAGCTGAGTTTGATCCAGATGGGATCATGAATCTGAAGGACAATAACATCCCAAAGGGTATGATCGAATTAGAAAGACTCTTCGATTCAGATAAGTTGGGCACTCCTCCTCACCATAATGAAGATGGGAATAAATGTGAAGCAGTCAATCTGGGAACCGACGAAGATGTAAAAAATGTATTCATAGGGAAAGTTTGCACACCGGAAGAAAGAGAAAACATCCTCAATAGTATGAGAGAATTTCACGATGTTATTGCTTGGGGGTATGATGATTTGAAGACATACGACACATCCATCATCACGCATACTATCCCTCTCAAGCCAGGAAGCAGACCTTTCCGACAGAGGCAGAGGCCGGTCAATCCTTTATTGGAGCCACTTATTTATCAAGAAGTCAAGAAGCTGCTACAGGCAAAGATCATATTTCCGATTAGGCACTCGACGTGGGTCGCCAATTTAGTTCCAGTTAGAAAAAAGAATGGAGAAATAAGATTATGCGTTGATTTCAGGAACTTAAACAAAGCATCAGAAAAAGATAATTATCCTTTGCCTTCATTGGACGAAGTGCTGCAAATTGTAAATGGTTCACAGATGATGTCTTTTCTGGATGGATATTCAGGGTATAACCAGGTCATGGTTGAAGAAGAGGATCGATTGAAGACCGCTTTCACTACCAAATGGGGTACTTATGCATACAGAAGGATGCCTTTTGGCCTAATCAATGCAGGAGCCACTTTCCAGCGAGCTATGGATATTGCTTTCAGAGATATTATTGGAAAATGCATTATCATCTATATGGATGATCTTACGGTGTTCTCAAAGGTCAGAGCAGATCATGTAGAGCATTTAAGGAAGGTTTTCGAATCTTGTAGAACATATGGAATTTCCTTAAATCCAAAGAAGTGCATCTTCGGGGTGACAGAAGGAAAGCTCTTGGGCCATGTCATATCAGAACACGGTATCTCTATTGATCCAGATCGGATAGAAGCCATTAAGAGAATTAGCATGCCTGCCAGTAAAAAGGAATTAAAGTCATTCTTCGGCAAGATTAACTTCGTCAGGAAGTTTATTACCGGATTTGCAGAAATTATTAAGCCATTGAATGATATGTTAAAGAAAGATGCGAAAGTTGAATGGACTCCTCAAGCAAAGAAAGCATTTGAAGAAATCAAGCAAGCAATTGCTAGGGCTCCTGTCCTCATCAGTCCAGACTATTTGAAGCCGTTTTATTTATATTCTTTTGCATCTGATCACACCTGTGCAGGGATTTTGACCCAGAGGGTAGAGGATAAAGATGAACATCCTGTTGCATTTATGAGTGCCCCTTTTAAGGATGCTGAGCTGAGATATCCCGCAGTGGAGAAACAGGCTTATGCTCTAGTAAAGGCTATCAAGAAATTTCGGCACTATATCTTGCGGAGTAAAGTGTATGCTATAGTTCCAGATGCCGCAGTTAAAACACTACTAATGCAAAATGAACTAGGCGAACGAAGAGGCAAGTGGGTCGCCACTATTCAAGAATACGACATCGAAATTCAACCAATGAAGTTGGTTAGAGGACAAGCATTGACTCAGACTATAGCACTCGAAGAACCTGGGTTAGTTCAGCAAGCTTACGTACTTGAAGCAGTATCACCAGATGAGTGGTACGATGATATTGTCTACTACCTACTATCTCAGAGATGTCCCGAACATATGAGCCCAACACAGAGGAGAGCATTGAGATATAGGAGTAAACGCTTCATGTTACAAGGATCAGTTTTATTCAGACAGAATCATGAAGGTATCTACCTAAGGTGTGTTGGTAGGAACGAAGCTAAAAGTATTATGGAACAATTTCATGATAAGTTCGGAACTTGCCACGGTGGTGAGCTAGCAACGGCAAATCAGATATTAAGGGCAGGCTACTATTGGCCAAAATTGTTTCAAGATGCTCATCAGCACATCAAAACTTGCCATATTTGTCAAATAGCAGCTTCAAGAGAACGAAACCCAGCTATGCTTTTACAGCCAGTTGTTGAATTCAGACCTTTTGCCAAGTGGGGGTTAGATTTTATTGGTATGATAAACCCACCATCTTCCGCACAGCATAAATATATTTTGACTGCCACAGACTACTGCACCAGATGGACAGAAGCCCATGCTTTGAAGTTTTGTACTTCCGAAGTAGTGATCAAGTTTTTAGAAGAGAATATAATTACCAGATTTGGTTGTCCCAGTGCCCTTGTATGCGACAATGGCCCTGCATTTTCATCACTCAGATTTTCAAATTGGGCCTTTGAATATGGTATAACCCTGAAATTTTCATCGAATTATTATCCACAGGGAAACGGCCTAGCTGAGTCCACAAACAAGAACCTTTTGAATGCAATAAAGAAATTACTGGATAAGAATCCAAGAGACTGGCATACACAGCTGAAGTTTGCTCTTTGGGCAGACAGAACTCGAGTCAAGTCTTCTTTGGGTACTTCGCCATATCACCTGGTTTATGGGCAGGATCCCATCTTCCCAATACAATTGAGGATTCCAACCTTGCAATTCATGCAAGAGTATTTAGATGAAGATGAGCAAGTACAAGTAAGATTATCACAGCTCCTGCATCTGGAAGAAAAACGAGACATTGCCTTAAATAAATTTATGAAACATCAAGGAGTGGTCAAGCGTTGGTTTGATCGACAGGCAAGAGTGAAAGCCTTCAGAATTTCTGATCTGGTTTTATATTGGGACAAAGCACACGAACGGCGAGGTGATCACGACAAGTTCGATTATCTCTGGAAGGGCCCATATCAGATTGCTGAGATCCTAGGAGAGAACGCTTTCAAATTGAAGACTCTGACCGGGGAAGATATTCCATTGCCTGTCAATGGGCAGTTCTTGAAGCACTATTTCCAGCCATGAATTCTTCGGAACACTGGTTTGTACATAGTTAGATAGGATTTCCTTTCAGTTATTTTGTTGTTTTTCTTAGATTAGATTTGTTTGTCTTGATGTCATTTGATTCAAGAATTTTTCATAGTTTAGTTGTTTTTGTTTTGCTTTCGTTTTTTAGAGTAGTTGTTTTTGAAGGGTTTTAATTCTTGACAAGGTGGTGTGTATCCAAAACACATTTGGTATACTTTCACTAGGATATGTTAGCTCATTTCTTAAACATTTATTCACGAAACTCTTAGGATTGATAGCTTATTGTTTTCAATTGTTGGCAAAGCGAGCACTGAGCTTGACTGGGACATTAATCATATATTGTGTCTTGACACCATTATCTTCTGAACGTAATATTTTAAAATGTCAAATCTAATTTTACGAATTCTTATTTGTTCTTTTGAGAAACTTAAGTCATGATTGATGGATTTCCCGTGGATTCCATCGCGAGTATTAGATAGCGTGACTGCTTGTTCTTAGGAAACGAATCAGTTGTTCGGTATTGACTGAAGTATTTTGAGGTTTCTTACACATCTTAATGATCCCGAAGTTCCTAGGAAAGCCTTTGTAAGCCTGGGTCAAGTGAAAATCATAAGGTAATTCATGATCCCATTTCCATTCCATAATAAAGTATTTTGCATACTTTCATAGCCGTCATCCCATTTACCATATCTCATATTATAATAAAATTGTCCATCCATTTCATTTCAATACAATAAAACCTCCGTCCACATCGCATTTTCAACCAATAATGAATTCGAGTCTAATGACTGCATCATTTATATGATTCTGTGTTCATTGTACTCCAGAAGGATACAAGTTGAAGTTGAAATCAAGTACTTGGAGTATTTTCATTATCCACTGTACAGGATAAAATCAAATGTTGGTATTCCCACTTTATTCCATTTCAAATCTACTACATATATCCATTTCGCTTTTAAAATCACATTACTATCCACACCTTTATCCTTTTCACCCCTCTCCTAATCATGATTGATGAATGTGAGTGTCGTCTGAATGAGAAGCTTGCAATTCCTTCCAATCATTCCCCCATCTTTCCATAAAATAAATATTTGGATGCTTTTACCTTTTAAGCAAAGAGATTCCTGAAAATCCAAAAATCTCTATGTATCATGATATAAATGCCATAATTCCTAAATCAGGCATGTTCAAAAGATATTTCGTGCTGTACTTTCAAGTCAAGAAATGCTTGAGAAATAAAGTTCTAAGTACCTGTAGCCGAATCCAAAGAGGCTACCGCATCCAGTCCACCCATCCATTCCATTTCCATTCAATTCCATTTCACATTACTTCATCTCACGAACCAAAATCCCAAAGATATTCTAAGTTCGTGAAGATCATGAAGTTATCATTCTTAATTTCTAAATCGTCTATTCCCGTTCCCTATATACATTCCCCTTTCCACTTGCAAGCTTCGAAGTTTAGGTTGATACAAACAAACGTTGATCGTGATTTCATTCCATTTCATTTTCCTTATTCACCGTCCATATTTGTTTCTTGCTATTCAACATATCCCGTTATTCCTTTGGTTTATGGTTGAATACGTTTTCATATATCCGTTTTATAATCCGTTCCCTTCATGTTTTATAATCCGTTTTATAATACCCTTTCACCCCATCATGTTACTCTTTCCTGCCAACATTTGTCAGTATCACAACATGACATGATTTTATGTATAGATCATCGTGTTATCCGCAGAATCAGACTCTTGAATTCCGTTTATTCGTTACCTCGGTGAAAACCTGGTAAACAGGCGCCGTGTGTAATGGTGATTCAAAAAAAAAAAAAAAAAAAAAAAAAAGAAGAAAAATAGTAAAGAAAATTTTTTTCGTTCACTGGTGAAAACCCGGCAAACGGGCGCCATGAATAAGTATCTTGGCGAAAACCTGGCACACAGGCGTCACGATAGAGCCACATTGTTTCATTGCATTTTCACTATCATTCTATCACCACTCCATTTGACATCACTTACTTGTCATTGCATATTATCATTCGCCTATGTCATCCATGTATATATATCCGTCCATCCGCTTTGATGAATATACCTAGCTTGATACAGGTCAGTTTAGTTGATCCTAGTTTCTAAGGGATGGGAATGAACCTAAGTGCTTGCACTTTAAACCTCAGATATGGATAGTCGCGCTGGCAATTGGTTTTGATTCTTTGATTGAGTAGTCGTGTTTATTTGATCTCCTGTGTGGATGTACATGGAAATGTTGAAACTTGACGTTTGTTTATCTTTAGCACATTCAAGAAGTTGTTTTAATTGAAATCAATCTTTAATCACACATCAGGAGATGTCGTGTCTTGATCCAATTTATGATTCTTTTCCCTTTTAAGCTCGTTCTTTGCATAGTTTACGATTGAGGATGATAATTTGATATTCTTTGAGTGAGCTTTGCATTTTTGTTTTAGAAATGTTCAGGAACATTCCTCCAGTGGAGTCGCCAGATGTTGTGACCAAATCATACATCACCCCATTAGGAATAGGGACCCCCTTTTTTTTGAGCTCTGAGCTTTTCAGTGAGTTTCCAATGAGTTTTCAATGAGTTTTTCAACGAGATTTTAATGATGTCCTGACTCGTTTTCCTTTGCCGGCTCGGTAACAATTTCCTTGCCTATGATCTTTGGTTCACGATTAAGGGTAGATAAACTTGCAATAATGATCAAATCCTATCTAGACATTGAGTTTTGAGGTTAATCCTTCAGAATGTTTGAGACCCTGAAAAGACTAAGCCTGGAGCCTGAAATCCTGAAAATCCTGAAAAATGGCTAAGTCTGAAATCTGGTGAATCCTCTAAATTCTATATTTTGCATCTTAAATCCGGTGGATTCGGGACCTATCTCAAACATCCTGAAAGGTATATTGAAAAATATTTAAAGTATAAGAATACTTAAATATATTTTTCAATATACCTTTACTCGCGCGATCCTGAAAATACTTGACGAAGTCAGAGGATTCAAAATCCTGATCTAATGCGACTGGACACTTAGATGGCGCGAATCTGGGCGCAAAATCACGAAAGAGAAGATACTTGAGCCAGAGGATTTGAAAACTCGATCTAGTGCGCCCATCTAATCCCTCATTCAGTACGAAAATATCAGAGGATTTCGATCATTCAACTAGTGCGCCCAGACTAAAAGGTCATTTCGGAGAAAGAGATGAAGATTTCAATGCCTCCAACTAGTGCGAAAGTGAAAAAGACAAGTCTAAAGCAAATCTTGGAGCAAATTTTAATGAAAATGTCAGAGGATTTCAATTCTTGAAGTGATGCGCCACCAAGGAAGAAGAGGGAAATGTGAAGTTTTGACTTGAGAAATGTTTACAAGTTCAGAAGATCCTACAAGGCCATCTAGTGCGCCCACACTCCAGAGGATTCTTAAGACCCTATCTAATGCGACTTCCTAGAGAGACAAGTTCAGAGGATTCTAAAACTTGAAGTAATGCGCTCAATTGATTTCAAGATCATTTTTCAAAGCTATCCAATGCGATCAAGTCTAGAGAATCTAAATTGTCTAGGTGATGCGCCAACATCATGAGGTCTCTTCTAAGGTAGAACGACAACTCCACAGGATCCTACACCTTGATCTAATGCGCTCACCCTCTAGAGGATTCGTTATATTTGATCTAATGCGATTTTTTGAGGGAAAATTCTACAAGTTCCAACGACCTTTAACCAAGGCATTATTCATAAGATTTGGAAACTTGAAGCAATGCGCCATGTGTAGGGGAGAATAAGGTTTATTTTTTGGAAGAACCACAATTACCCAACCAATGCGCCAAATGTCTTGAGGATTCTAATAACAAAGAGGATCCCAATCCTTCAACTAGTGCGCTAAAACTTAAGAAGTCTTAGGACATGATCTAATGCGCCATGTTAAGAGGGGGACTTATATTTGACGACGAAGTTCTATCTAGAAGTTCAAAAGACTTGAAGACTTCATGTTACCTATCAAATGCTCCATAATTAATGATCTAATGCGCCAAGCACTAAGAAGATTTCCGATTCTTCATGCAATGCGAAATCACTTGAAGATTCTTTAAACTTGATCTAGTGCAACTTGAAACAAGAAAACATTAATCCTCTATCTAATGCGAACCATGAAAGGAGAATCATCAAGAGACTATCTAGTGCGAAATGCTGAAAGCAAGTGTTAGAGTGACAAGACAGCAAGATAAAAGGATTCTAAAGAAGATCATGACATTCCAAAGAAGGAGACTCCCTTATGTCATCTAAGGCGAAATGAGAAGAGGAATTACAAACTTCATCTAATGCGAAAATCTTGAGAAGACTCTCTACCCTCCATCCAATGCGAATTGCCAAGGAGAGTTTCAATACTTGATCTAATGCGATTAGGAGGATGATGAAGGAAGAGCATTATGAAACAAAGACAAGAAGATAACAACATGCTGATCCAATGCTGTTTTAATGAAGAAAACATTTACACAAAGCCCAACTAATGCGAAATGCCAAGGGGATTCGAATTTCTGATCTCATGCGCTTGGAGGAGGAAGAAAACGTCCAACAACAAGAAGAAGATTATCAAAGACTTTAACCAATGCGTTTAACAAAAAGAAGTTACAAACATTTAATGATTGTTGCCTTCGGGAAACGTGAAATTGCATTCATTTAATAAAGATCAAAACAAAATTACAAACTTCATCTAATGCGAAAATCTTGAGAAGACTCTCTACCCTCCATCCAATGCGAATTGCCAAGGAGAGTTTCAATACTTGATCTAATGCGATTAGGAGGATGATGAAGGAAGAGCATTATGAAACAAAGACAAGAAGATAACAACATGCTGATCCAATGCTGTTTTAATGAAGAAAACATTTACACAAAGCCCAACTAATGCGAAATGCCAAGGGGATTCGAATTTCTGATCTCATGCGCTTGGAGGAGGAAGAAAACGTCCAACAACAAGAAGAAGATTATCAAAGACTTTAACCAATGCGTTTAACAAAAAGAAGTTACAAACATTTAATGATTGTTGCCTTCGGGAAACGTGAAATTGCATTCATTTAATAAAGATCAAAACAAAATTAAATGTTTGTGCATGAGGTCGGCCTAGAAAGAAGGAAAAGTTTTGTAAAGTAAATTATATATATGTGCCTCATTTCTTTTTTCATTTTGATTATTTTCAAGAGCAGATTTGTCTCCAAGAGCAGAATTTTCTTCAAAGAGCAGCAGCAAGAAGTTGATTTTAGAAGATAAATTTGATTTTATCAAATTTTGCCAAGTGGGAAATCAAATTGCAAGGTATCAAATACAAAACAGCTCATCAAGTAAGTCTGATCTGAGTTTTTTCTGATCTGATTTTCTTATTTTTCTTTCATTAGATGCCTTGAAATTGTTCAAATATTGATAAAATTCTAAAAGGATAAGTGGATTTTTATGATTTTTCATAGATTCTTTGAATTTAATAGTGATATTTTATAATTATAGAGGAAAATTTCATAATTTAATCCACTAAAGTTGCTGAAGTAAAATCTAGATTTTGTTTGCAATCACTTATTCGCGTCAAGCCTGCAGAATAATGGCAATGACTTCCAAGGAGCGACAAGCCAAGATCCGGATGGATGCTAAAGGGAAGATTCCTGAATCAAAGCTCGTCTCAAGGTGGACGAATGTAAGCGACACAAATATGGGAAGCAGCAACTTGGAGGATATCAAGTCAGTCCTTGAAGAACCCAACGGAGGAAGCCTCGCTCGAGCCATCATGAGGAGTGGAGCCATTGAAGCCGCTTGTTTTCCGCCAGCTTTGCCGTGTCCGGAAATGATCATCGAATGTGTCAAAAAGTATGATGTAAATACAAGGCAAATTATAGCCAAGGATGGAACGATATTGGCCTACTTGCGAAGGGAAGCAGTTGAGGAGACTTTCAACATTCCAACCAAAGAGAAGCAAGGATGAAAGTTGAACAAGATTTTAGTACATTGAAGCATTACATCCAACAGGTCATGCAGCCTATTCAACAGAAGGAAGCTACTGCAATTCCTCCTTCCATTCTTCCACAGGAAACAGTATCCCAAGTTGAGGACATGAGAACTTCATCTCAGATGATGAAGGGATGGATAGAAAAGACAGAAGACAAGGCCTATATTTACCTTGAAGAAATTGTGCAAGTGTATGACAGAGTCATTAAGCTCCAAGGTCGAGTCCAAGCTTTATTGGAAAGTTGTGCTGAGTTCAAACCAATCAAAGAGTAATATATGCCACAACTCAAAAGCTTAATAGAAGCTCCAGTAGAAGATTTAATTCATAATAAGGTGATTGATAGAGATACTCCACATGACTTTGTCACTTGGTATTTCTCCTTTCACAACAAGGGGCAACTAGTTGATAAGATTGAAGTAGATATGTCCAGGATAAGAAGTGTTCTTCTAAGAACAGAAAATCATATATACACTGCTTTGACAAAGATTTGTAATCCTTATGGAAATGTTATTATTGAGGACATGAAGCAACAAGTTAAGGCATTCTACTTTCAATATGATGGACTTGATGAAAGTCAACTAGATAATATATTCACACTTGCATATCGTCTTGGGGAAAATAAGTCTTGGATAAACGACTGGGAGAAGACACTCGGAGTCTATGAGGCAGATGTAGCAGTGGCAGAAGGATCCATTAAGGCAGCGACAAGTGTACCAATGGAAGATATTATTCAAATTGTGTCCAGATTCGTTGTATCTCATAGTACTACTACATAGTACTCACCTTGATGATGTGGCTTCCTTATCCTCTTGGAAAGCGTGCCTTTGTTCTCTCTTTCATGACTTCTTTCATTTAATATGAGTAACCTCCTATATTTAATAAAGTTAACCTCATTCATTTAATAAAGTATAGTTTGTTGTAACTACTTGTGATGTGGCTTGATCTGATCCGCTGATTTCGCCGATCGATCTTGACCCTTCTCTCCTTTGAGGACTATAAAAGAGCTCTCATTGCTCTCATTTGTAACGGGTTGGAAATTCTGAAATTGTTGTAAGAGCTCTCTGAGATAATAAAGGACTCATTGATTTGGTGATTCTATTTATATTTCTGAGTGTTTGCATGGTTTCAATTTTCACACGAACATTAAGTTAAGTTACAAGTTTTCTTTTTAAGTATAAGTTAGTTAGTGAAAGGTTGTTTTATTGCCTTGTAGTGAAGTCTTTACAATTGAGCGTCAATTTGATCTTTATGCCTGTTGAATTTTCATGAGCATAATTGATTTAAACATCGTGCATACCTTTGAAGATAGCACCTCTCTTGTGTAGTTGTTTTATCTTGGCAAAACAAGATTTGGTTCGACTTCACTCTAAGTAGTAAACGTCCTTCCATTTAGGATTAGATTAGTATTTCTCAACCCTATATCTTTTGCCTTTTTTTTTACCAATCAGTTAGATTTAGGATCAGAACGTCCATTGCTAAATCATACGCGTCAGTTGCAGTACCTAGATTTTCTAGTGTTCACTTCCAGAGTCTTTGAAACAACAAGTTACATGAACAATTGTGTAAGTCCCTTTGTTGATTAACAGCAGAATCATACTTAAATCATTGAGCTGTCTCTTACTGAAATTAAAACATTATTAGAAGGAACCTTGGAGTTATCTCGTTTGATCACTTAGTTCAGCATCCGAGAGGCTTTGCTCAAGAGAGGGTCAGATACCTAGTATTTCACCCTATTGTTGACTTGTCGAAAAACAACCATCAACATGAGGCTGTTAGGTTTAGGTTGTCTTTCACTGGACCTCCTTGCCTAGTTTGCATCAAGTGGTATTAGAGCAAGGCTTTCCTTGCAGAGATTGTGTCTTAAGAGGGTCTAGAGGATTTGTTGCAGGTGTGAGAAAGGCCTGCAGTTGAGGAGAATTGTGAGAGGAAATGGTGTTAGAGAGGAAGTGTCTTGTAAGGGAGTGTGTTTGAGTGTCCTTCAACAAGAGTATCGGGTAGAAGGTGTAGAAATGTCCTCCACTGAGTAGATAGGGAAAATTTGTTGTGGGTCAAAGTGTGTGTGAAGATGTCTTTTAGAAGGACGACTCAGATGGCCTTAAGGAGGCTTGTAAAAAATGCATTCATGTAGCAGAGAGAAAGATCTTATATGGAGAGGGCTCTTGAGATGTTGGAAACATCGAGTGCAAGGATAGATGCTCTTCACGAGTGGAATGCTGAAATCAGTAAAAGAAGAGAAGAGAAAAAGGTGGTGATGGAAGATATGGAGATGTGAGTTGTTGATCCAATTGGAGAAGCGAAAGGTCATCTCTTACCTTAAGAGTAAGTGTGGTAGAAAAGGATGTGTGCAACCAGTGAAAGAGGAGATCTGCATCATAAAAGATAAGGAGAAACAATTTAGTAGAGAGGAATCAAAGGAAGTATGTCCTTTGGAGGGGATGAAGGTGTTGGTGGATGTGGTGCATATGAGTGCACAAGGAGGGAATGAGGAGTGGTGGTTGGTGATGAGTTTTTCTTGGAAATCATTAAGATTGAAATATGCCAAGGAGATTTTATTTGGCAAAAGTAGAGGAAATATTTGATTTTGCAATGAAAGTGGCAGCAGAGGAGGACATGGAGGTTCTTCTAAGTTTGGTAATGGAGGCCATGGGAGGTCATTTGGAAATCCAAAGGTATGATGAGACTGTTGGCATGTAGGATGTGCAAGAAGAGGGAGATTTAGAGGGATTATATAGTATGGAGTGTTAGCATTTTAATTTGTACCTTTTAATGTGACACAAAATGGAACAAATGTGTTGTAGAACTGCACTTTGAAGTAGAAGAGGAAGCCCCTTGTAAACAAAAACTAACCTAAATTGAACTATATGTACTTGCTATTTATAGTCTATATAGTGTTTTCTTGGGTGGTTCACACTCATGTTGACTAAAACTAAAGGGGTGTTTTTTTGGATTCACCTAGGGCAAAAGGTTGATATCCATTTCAACACGGGAAATTTTTTTTTTAATGTTTTTTGACTGAATGAAAACCCTACAACTACCATGCTTATGTTGTATAGCTAAATGTAGAGACTGGGTAGTCAATTACACATAAAGATTTGAATATATTTAAACACAAGGACACAAACACTTTGGTAGATTGAATTAAGGAATCAGTACAAAGCTATAATATTCAACTTCGAGTAAACCTACAATACAAAGCTTGCAAACTTGTTAAAGCAATTTATTCTTAGTACACAAAAAATAATACAAAATATCTCAATAGCATTTTTGAAAAAAGATAGGGCATTACTAAATTTTTATTGAATGCATAATGAATTATGGATCAACAACAATAATCTTAAACTAAGTGTTAAGAGCACTTATTTATAATGTTTACAAAGCATTGCATGAGAAATAAATAAAAAACTAACTACTACTTCTACCCTAAGAACAGATTGCTTGGATGCAATGCAAACTTTATTACAAAATTTAATCCACTAATACTAAATCTGAACTCAAGTAATCTTCAGTTAGATTGTTGGTAAAGATTACTACAAACTAACATCAGAACTGACATCTCTTGCATGATAATAGATCTAAAAATAGACTTCTAAAACTAGATGACTTCTCAAGAAGCACATTGGGCTAAAATTAGAGACAACTAAAAATAGCACGGGCTATACACAGCTCCGACTAAAAATAGAAAATCTCAGAATATGCTCTACTCCTTAAAAACTTTGATGGCTAAAAATAGATAAATAGCTTGGGCTAAAAATAGCGAAGATTGACAAGTGGCTTTGAATGATCCCGAGGAAGCTTTTCCTTTGTTCTGATCTTCAGCAATCTCTTGTATGAAAATCATGTTAGTGATCTTGAAATACTTCAAATGAAGAATAAAAGGAATAATTTCTCATTGTTTATTCTGAAAACTGTACCCTGAAGATTTGGAAAGCATATTGATTTCAAAACACGCTGATGTAATGATGTGGACATATGGAACCTTCTACTGTAATTTGGTGAACATTGTCTTGATTAAAATAATCGAAAGCATCTGCTATAGGTCAGTGAAACCCTGCTGAAGATGAAAACACACTGATATGATGAAGAAAATCAATGAGATCCTGCTGGTAAAGAATGAAACCCCTTCTAAAATAACATTAATATAACTGCTGCTCTGCTTATGTATTTGACAAATTCCACAAATTTGAATGCAATATATGAAAATTGCTGTTTTGAATCTGCAATTATGACTGTTGTCTTTTGCCCTTTGATTGATGGAATCAGCCTTGAAATCTCAAAAAAAGTTTCTATAATGTTGATAACTGAATTTTACAAAATTCTGCTGAAGGTGGAGACCTTGTCTGAAAATCAATACGGGTTGTTTGAAAACGGGAAAAACTTGTTGAATCAGATGTTTGACTGGAGAAGAACACTGCTGCTAAAAGGAAAAAGACAATGTGAAGAACGAACGAGGAATGGAAGATAGACGTTTACTCATGCTTCCACAACAAGCTTTTTTCAGCCCTTTCTAATCAACTATCTATAGAATCTATACCTTTTTCTTTGATCTGCTATTTCAAAACTAAATTTTGTGAGCATGCTAAGGTTTGTATGCATTCTAAAAGGGTGTTTCTTCCACTCAGCTCTATTTTGTGAGCACTATGCTCACAAACATTCTTACTTGGCATGTATGATGCAGGAACATTCAAGTCCTCGTGTGATCTTGCATCACCAAAGGAAATGTTTGTTTCAAAGTTTTGGTTGTTTGTCTGGTAGGCTTTTTCATCAAACATGTATAACTCAGATGCTGCTACAGGTTGTCTATAGGTGTTCTCTTAGGCCACAGTCTTATATGTAGCTGTGCTACAGGTTGCTATAGATGCCAAGCAGATTGCTATAGGTTAGTTACAAGTGTTAATAGGTCGTTACAAGGGTGCAACAGGTTGTTATAGGTGTTATGCAGACTGCTACAGGTCTGTTAGAAGCTGCTATAGGTGTGTTCGAAGTTGCTGGAAGTGACTTGGTCACATGCTCTGGGCCATTGGAAACAAGTGGAGTTGTTCTGTTAATTGATTACCATTTCTTTCAGCAATATGGTCGATTTCATTGTGATGTAGGTGGTCTTGGTTCTTTTTGGTGACTATAACTTCTTGAAGGGGTTGTGCCTTTGTCTTTTTCTGTCATTAGTGATGCTATACATCATCAAATCATTATGTTTTGGAAGCTGTTTGCTTATTCCTGCTGTGACCAATTCATTGGGCCATGATGTTTCAGTTTCTTTCCTAGGTAACTGTTTTTCATTCCTCCATAAGGGTAGGCTGTTTAGTGGATTGTGCGAGCTGTTTGGGCATTTTTCTGATGGCGTTGGCAATATTTCTATCCTACTGGTGATCAATTATCTTCCTTGGCTGCACATTTGTTTCATTTCCTTCTTGAGTGGGCGGTTATAGTTCTTGAACACATGACAGTTATGTCGTTTTGGTTGATGGTAGCTACCTTGGTGGGAGGGTGATTTCCTTGGCTTAGATATGTGATAGTTTGCAAGAGGAAGGGATGACATGGCCTCTGTTTAGGGCAGCAACTGTCCATCTTCCAAGACAACAATCTTTCTTTGGCAGCATAGGTATTCCGTATTCCTCTTGATTTATAGCAGAGGGCAAAGGAGGTAGAGAAAAAAAATAGAGAAGGGGTTGCGTAGATCCTCTAGGCAGAGAAGGGGAAACAAGGGATAGAGAGAGTAGGTCCCCAAAGAGAATAGTCGTTTCCTTGGGAAGGAGGAAAAGCAGAGGATAGAGAGATCCTCCACAAGTTCATTTTTGAATTGTGTAATCTGAAGGCTCATATAAGCATGTTGTTAGCCTGCTTTAGGCAAATTTTATGATTTTAATGAAAATTATATTTTTTGCTTCCATCTGGTGTGCGGATGTGTTAATGAGTGTAAGGCTGCTAGGTTTAGGTAGTCTTTCATTGGACCCTCTTGCTTAGCCTGCATCACATCAGTTTTATACCTCATGCATATACCACAGGGAGGTGTAGTAGAGAGCTTGGCGAGCCCAACAAGCCAAAAATTCCATTCCAACCTGCACAGACAAGTTGAATTCAGCATGAATTAAGTGTCAAAAGTTAAAACTAACATCAAAGACCACTGTTTTGACAACTTAAAAGATTTAAAATTTTGTAGCCTACAAAGCGCTTATTAGATTCACTCCCTTCGACACTACAATGCAAAGCATTTGAGAATAGGCTATTCAAAATAGAAAATTAACTGCATATTTAGACAATAACGAAGACAAAGCAAAAGGGAAAACAGGCTAAAATTTTTTAAAAAAAATTCAGCACTTATTCATCCATGTTCTCTGTCATGTCCCAAGATTCAGGAATCCACTGATTATTATGAATCACTGCACAGACCTTCATCTCTAGCAAGAAATTGTGATCTGCATATGATACAAGATATTATATAAGTGTTCTGAAGTTTAGCAAGAAGGAAGAGCAGAGCAGTTTGGAACCCAATTCACAAGCTGAATAAATTGTGATGTATTAAAGGTTTGTAATAAGGTTTGGAATCCCTCATTCTCCTTATGTTGCATGAGCTACACAAGAAAGGCCATGAAGATGAAGAATGCCCTGCGATAGACCGCAGTGCTGCAAAGAATGGATGGAGGAATGACAAAAATGACATTTATCATGCTAATTAAACAAAATTAATTAAAAAATATTACTATTTAGAACATGAGAGAGAAACTTAGTCTAGTATAATCTGACTTTCATTGAAAAGGGTGTTGATTTCTCTAACTAATCTTAACTAAAGGGGATTGCATGGAAATGCTCTGAACACACACTTACAAGCCCTAGATCTAAATTGTTTAGTTTGAAAAAACAAACAAAAAACTGCTTACAATTCATCCATTGTTTCCGCCATATTTTAAAAATCAACTCAGCAATTACTTGGTTGACTCAAAATTTTTAAAAACTCAGGACTGGGCAAAAACTTAGAGAAAAACGCAGCAATAACTTAGGAATTTTACCAAACATTAAAAAATACATTAATTTTTAAAAATATGCTTTAAAAGCATGCATAAAACTGAATTTATGGACCATATTACTGATTTTCTTCATATATAGATCAAAATTAGAGTTCAATACACTTCATAGACCAAAAAACGAGTTTAAGTGATGATGCACAAACACTTTTCTAAGTATTGTATGAACTTGAAGACATCCATATTTTGTAAATAGAAGCCAAAGTACCAAGGCGCTATTAGGCAGAGAATGCAAGAAAAACTGTAATTGGGAAAAAGTTGAAAGAATAAAAAAATGTTGCTTTTCCATCTGGCATTGCCCAAAATGATTTTTATTTTTTGCCTTTGAGACCACATAGACCTTCATGGCACATGCCATTTTTAATAATTTTAGTACTTTTAAGTTTAACCAACCTCCAAGAGTCCTCCAAACCCTTCAAAAATGCTTGACTTTCGTGCTTTTACATTTGAATGTTTTCAAGTTTTTGTTCATTATTTTTCCGTGATTTTTATACTTGATTTTTACTAGGCTAGAATCTGAAGCTACCTTCATCCTTCATACTAGATGCACATGTATGATCACCAGAAATGTAGGTTTAATCTTTAAACCCATTTTCACATTTGTAGAATGGAGAGCATTATTTAAACATACGTGAAATAATTGCAACATTATTAAATAAGTGCATACAGCCTACAGGTACACCCGCATTGTTTTGCCATTTTTTTTAAAGATGAAAAAAAAGATTAAATCAACTTAAATAAATGAAAACATAACCCTGTGCAAACTGCACAACAACACAATCTGCGAAAATGTAACGTCCCTTCTATATTTGCATGTATAAATATAATCTAAGTGGTTAACAAATAAATGAACCTCAAAAATCCATAGCTACAGCATACCGAACAACAGAAAATAACACTCTTGTTTTATTGATTCCTCAATAATTCTGAATTGTTTACATCAATAGTGAGTTCTGATTTGAGGATTGTACACTTAGAAGATACAATAGCTGCTAAAACTACTCACTAGTTTCAATATTGCACAGCAGATCTGGTAATGAAATGGATGTGAACTGGATCTTCCCTTTGCTGTATGCAGTCCCAAGCTCTATAGGTCCTCAGTGATCAGACACGTGCTTGTATTTCAAGGAGGCTGTAGCTGAAGATTTAATGCCTGATGTCCCTCCACGGATGCAACCCAGTCAACTGCAAATTTACACCTTCTTCTGGTGGCAACAAGCTGACAGCTATGTGGCGCATGGGAAGCCAATTAGAGATGCTGCAATCAATGGAATGTACCAACAGGCCATGGATGGTCTGGTTTCAGAATTGCTAGGATTAATTTGGGGCAGTCGCAGGTATATAGTCTCCTCCTGAGTGGTATAAAGGCTGGTGCAAGACCTGTTATACAAATAACGACCCCCTAGTAGGAGTTGACTATAGATTTGCTGCACAAATATGTTTGGTTCAGATTTATTGCACTTCACTATGGATTGATTGTAGTCTGAAACTCCTATCTTGATGGGTTTGTATGAGGTGATTGAGCATTCAACAATGATTAGCCCCAACGAACTCTTTCCTCAATGGTTGGAGACCGCAACTAATGGAACCACACTTGTACGACCAAGGATGATGCTTAAACCCGTCATAGGTGGCGATTTGGAAAACTAGTCTTGAAATCTGAAAATGGGGACCTCATTGCAATGATTCCAGCACCCAAACTTGAAATTTGAACAAGATTTCAAGATTAGTCCAACTTGCAACCCCTGTCTAGGATTGCCAAGCAAGAGGTGAGGGTTTTTGTCCTAACCTCTTGATTTGGCGAGCTAAGAGGGTTTTCATCCTCTAGATCGTAGAATTGCAGCCAAGGGTTTGCGTCCTTGACGCAAGATTCAATTTCGAACTCAAATGAAGAATTGCCAAAACGAAATCAGATGATTTGAATGAAAATTGGAGCCTTGTTGATATATCCTTCTATATTTATTTTTATTTTGTTATTATTTATTTTTTAATTTTTATATTTTTTGCTAGTGTTTATAAACACTTTTAATATTAATATATATTTTCGCTCTAATTTAGGAAAGGGGACATGACAGAAAACCCTAATCGTTTAGTTGTTTGCGTCAAACAAGGATTCCTTTAGTTGTTAGCATTCAAGAATCAAAACAAAGTGGGGAAAAAAAAAGTGCGTTCCTTTTTAACTGACATTGGGCGAGTTATTATGGCAGCAGGATTTTTGGCAATTTAGGGTGAGTTTTAGTGATTTTTTATGCAATAATCACCGCGAGTTTTTACAAAAACTCGGCTCACCAGTAGTATTTCTAGGCGAGTACTTGCGAGTCAAGCTACTCACCGAGTTTTTAACCTATGCTTAAGATAGCTGCTAATGCTATTTTGTTTTGTTATCTCCCATCCTCTATTCTATTTAAACGCAACTTTTTGTCTCAGTTCCTCATAACTTATATGCTTGTGACAAGTAATTAGGATTGTAGACTTCCATGAAACACTAATTGGGGAAGCATAAATTAGTTAGGATATAAGTTATGATTTTGTCTATTTGAAAACTAGTTTTGCTTGATATATTATGAAGAAGATACCTAACATAGAATAAATATACTTGCTCTATTAATTATAGAATCAAACATGAGTATTCTTTGGACATGAAGATTTTTATGACCTCTATTTTCTTGTACTTGATATGCCATGGTGGTTCATGAGATGGACTCGGTAGTTAGAAGGCATAGAACTGGACACCTTTTTCTCATAGGATCTTATGCTAGGAATAACAGCCAACAGGGAATAAGGTCGTCTATGACTTTATGGAACTTATATGCAGTCTTTCTTGTTTTTCTCCAAAAGAAAAGACTTTTAGGAACACATACATACTATTTTAGACTCATTTTCTGCTTATTCGCTCTAAATATTGGTCTGTTTTGTATCTTTTTTATTTAATTTCTCATGTCTTATTGCTTTAAAAATTAATACTTGTCCCTTTGACACAGGTATCCATGTCATTTTGTCTTACATACAAAGAGACTTTTCCACAGCTCTATCCAATAAAGATGTGGCCAGTTTCCATCGTGCAACATGGAAATTTATTGGCATCGTGATTGTAGCAACTCCTTTGCTTGCTTTCTATGATTACTTGCAGGTAAGATACATGTATGCAGTGTTGTAAATTTGGGAAACTAAATTGAAACATGCTGTAGGCAGAGTGCATTTTGATTGGAGATATCTTCCATCTATATCGTTAATTTGTAATTTCCTCTTACAATTGCCTTGCTGTGGAAATTAAATGCATTTATTACCCATCCTGCAACTACTTGAATTTAATCAAATGGGAGTAGTTTAGGAATTTATTATAGTAGTACAATGTGCGTTAGAATGAATACATTACTTGGAGAACCATAAATAACATAGAAAGAAGGGAAACAAACAACACAATATAAGGGATTCTTGTAATGTCCCTTTTTGGGATATTCCTGATTTCTTAACCTGCAAACAATAGTACTCACCAAAATTTGACATTAAAATATTAGATATCAAAAAATTAAAATAATATTCAATTCATAGCATCATTCATATTAAATTCATCTATCATAGCATAATTTAGAATGAGATCAAGACATCATAGCATTAACAATATTTGGTTCAATCCATCATAACACAATCCCTCAAAGCCAATCACATAGTGAATTCCTTAGGAATACTTGCAGGTAGCAATACTAAGGCGGGTCATCCTCAATATTGCCGAGAGCATGTAAGGGGGCCATCCGCCTCACAGCTCCCAGTCCACCTTGGAGGGCCATCCTCCTTGATCAAGCTCAAGAGGGCCATCCTCTTTGATTAAGCTCAAGAGCATGGAAGGGCCATCCTTGCCAATCTCTTGGCCTACTTGATAAGAGCATGAGGGAGGGGGGCATCCCATCGTCTCATCTCTCGCCAACTCAAAAGGGCCATCCTTTCTACTTGCAAAGCATCCCCTTGACTTCAAAATGGATTGCTTAGGAATTTGTTAGATGATTGATATAAAGTACCTCTTGATGGATTTCAAGTTCAGTACAATTGGCTGCAATATATCATTCTTTGCTGTTATCTATTGTTTGTATGGCTGGAATATATATCTTGCTGATATATTTATATTCCTTCTTTTATTTCCTTTTTCGGAATTCCTTTATTTCTAACTCCCATTTATCTTCCTTTTATACCATATCATGTCTCTATGAAGAGAGACATCCTTTTGAAGAGTAATATCCTTTTAGAAAGGCATGACCTTTTGTTAAGGGATGATCGCTGCCTTTATAAGGATTTAATTAATTTGTCTTTTGTCCATCCTTTGCCTTTGTTTCCTTTGGATTTAGTTAATTAATTTGTCTTATCCATCCTTTGTCTTTTTCTGCCTTTTGATTTAATTTATTTAATTCTTGATTTTACTTAACTACTTTTCTAACAGCCACCTTTGTTAAACATAGTTTAATGTTTTAAATGCCTTCAATGTTTGCTGGGATTGCAATGCCCATGTTATTAAGGGCTGCGATCCTTCTTGAGGTGATTAAAAAAGTGGGGGCACGACAATTTTTATTGTGGAAACCCCAAGGTGGGGAAAACCAGCAACTGCACATTTTCATCTTCTTGCCTTCATCGATGGGGCAAATACAAAGAGCTCTGAGGAGTATAACATTACATTCTCTGTTGTTTCCTATTTTCTTAGTTCTGCTATTGAAAACAATTAAGAATTATAAGGAGCAGAGTAGTAACTATCAACTATGAACAGCTGACTACTCACTTCTACCTACTCATACATTCAACAATTGACTCCAACACTCCTTCCTCTAATTCTTTCCCACGACCCTTCTTATGCATTTTTGGTGATGTCTCTTCAAAGTCGAAAGGATCCCAAACACCCAAAATGAGAAGATCAGTTACTTCTTGTCATTACTTTTTCTTTGTGCAGAACTGTCAGTTAAAACAGGGCAGAACTGCCCACTTAGGGGACCAGTGGTTATGAGGCCACTCTGATGGTTGTGAAACCGCCTCTATGGTAGTAAAATCATCACGTTAAGCAGACCAGCAGTTACATAAACATCACTAACACTTGCGTAACTGCCACTTAACTATGCAAAAAGTCCTGGAACTTGCAGACGCCATGATTTCTGCATACAGATTTAAAATTAGGTGTCCTTTTTTTCAGGTGCATGACTTTTTGAGAGGTATGCATATATGCAATCAGAGTTGAATTTGGATGAAGCATAGCCCATGTTTCACCTTGTTGAAGTAAGTAGTGTTTTTGCTAGGAGTAGCAACGTACAACATTGCTACTTAGCAACTTTCTGTAATTTCCCTGCTTAATGCTTACGGATTTCCTTAAAAGTAGATTACACAAACAGTTTCAAATCAAGCCCCTAAGAATGAGATTCTGCACTTATCTAGTGACTGCTTATGAATAAACACTATTTGCAACAATGAATTATAATGCAATAGGATTGTATGCTAAAGAACACATAAATATCTTTGATTCCTTAACTGTCTGAAGAAAATACAATTACATTAACAATTTCCAGTGCTCCAACAATTGGTTCTACACAGATGTTTATCCAATGATATGGGTGAATTACATGGACTCACAGCACTGTGCTATATCTGATCGTTTCCCTCTAGGTCATTGCAGATTCTGTGAAGTATGATAGGATGGCGCCCTCTATCCCTGGATTGCGACTAAAGATTTGCTGTGCAAATTCAGTGAAGTATATTGTTGGAATTCAATAGGAAATGCAGAGTGCAGGCCCGTAGATGAGAATAGAATAGTTGCGACTTTCACCAGATTGCACCCTAATAAACCCTGTATGCTGTGAGTGGATACTGCTGAGACTCCGTCTCCACCTCTTAGGATAGAAAATACACTTGGTGTTTGTCATAGGACTGAGGAACATGAACATGCACAGCTGGAATGATATGGCGCTAGGTTAGGGCAGCACCAGTCTAAACAATGGCAGAAGCCTACAGAACCCCTATCCTCCAATATTGAACCCTGATTAGATGTTGCTCGGAGGATTTCTTCCAGTCTTCGGCTCGAAATCTGAAATAGGCAAGGGCGAATGGGAAAATCCACTAATTATTTCAGTCGATCCTTCACCTGAAACACAATCGTAGTTTGAATTAATTCCATGCTGCAGTGCCAGTATGGAACTGCCCAGCTAGAGGGAGAGGGTTTCATCCTCACCTCCAAGTCAACCTTCACGGGGCTTCGTCCCTGTAGGCCTGAGTTTCAAAACTCCATAATTCAATTTCAAAATCCAAAATTTTCATATCTCAAAATGATCCAAAGGCCTGTCTTTATACCTGATTTGAATTTGGTCCCATGGCCCAAATTGAACACCACTTTTAATCTTTTGAGATTTTCACTTTGTTTTATTTTAGTATTATATGTATTCATAAACTATATTATAATATTTATCTTAGTGTTTAAAAAGACTATTTAAAATAATAAATAAAACAAGATCATAGGCGGGAAGAAGGGGACATGACAGTCCTCCCTTCGTCAAATTGCTTTCCCTCAAGCAACTTCAAATTTGGATGATCAAAAATCTCTGCTCCTTCCCATGTAGCATCCTTGATAAGCAAATTCTTCCACTTTACCAAATATTCTGGAATGACTTTACTCCTTAGTCTCCTTTCTCTCATATCGATGATTGCCTTGGGTTCCAAAATCAATTTACCTTCGTCATCAAGTGGTGGCAACTCCAAAGAAGGAATAACATACTGCCCAAGTACCTTCTTAAGGCAAGATACATGACAAACATTGTGAATTCTGCTGTTTTCCGGTAGCTCAGCTCATATGTAACTTATCCCATCTTCCATATGATCTTATAAGGCCCATAAAATCGTGATTTGAGTTTCTCCACACAACTCCTTTTGAGGGAAGATTGCCTATAGGGCTGCACATATTGTCACAATGTGCTATGCATGCATCATTGATGTTGTGGAATCCTTGTACCATGTAAACTATGTCTATCACTAACTTTGTATGTGAGAAAAGTACATAATATCATAGTTTGCTATGCATGCACCATGCCACCAAGGGATGTAGAATCCTTGTATTTTTTTATCACGATTTGCCACAAGTTGGCTGCATATGTGATGTCATGTTATATACTGCTATCTCATCCTTGGGAGGGGCGGTTGACAATGGCTCTTTGATCTAGGAAGAAATGAATTTTGAAAAACCTCTCTGCTCTACTCTATCATACTCTGCAATATGAGCTATGCATTGAAGTTGTGGATGATGAAGGAATAGGTATGGAAGATAAAACAGATTACTTTTTCATGTGCAGCGCTTCATTTTCCAGTGGTTACACATGAGCATTGTCAAGAAATAACAATTGGCCTTGGCTTGTGGGGCATGAGGGGAACCCCTCAAGTTATTGCTGGGTTCTGCCCCATAAGGAAGGGGATGACATCCCATAGTGGTGGATGGTGTTAACTAGGATATTTTGAACATTGATTTTGAATATAGGATTGATGTTGTCGCTTGGATTGTTTGATTTTGGAAATCTAACTATTAATCAAAATTATGTGGGATTGGTTATAAGATTTTGAAGAAAAGGTCTACAATGGCCAAAGGTTGATAGAATATAGCCAAGGGATTAGAAGTACTCTTGAGGTAGAAATGAGACCCAAGAATTTTGGTTTAAGATATAATAGTACAACTACAGAATGATGAGAATTCCATGTACATGTTGACACTTCAAATTTTGCAATTGGAGCTACATTGGTGCAAGTTAGACCTCAAGGGCTCGACAACTCGGTGTTCTTTGCCAACCGACTACTATCAAATGTCGAGCGCAACTACAGTACGACTGAGAGAGAAGCACTCGGTATGGTGTACTTAGTACAGAAGTTTAGGCACTACTTGTTGGCAACAGCATTCACCTTTTATGTCAACCACCAGGATTGATGTATCTAGTGAATAAACCGATCATACAGGGTCGCATCAGTAGATGGCTACTGCTACTCCAGGAGTTCACATTTACTATTATTGTACATTCGGGAAAGAATCATGTTATAGCCGACCAACTCTCACGGATCAAGTCGGGAGAACCACCGAAGGAGTGAACGAGGACTTTCTCGACGCCCATTTGTTCCAGATAGCCACCCTGTCGCCATTGTACGACAACATTGGCGAATACCTATCCACATCAACTTTTCCTAAGGACATGCCACCCGACAAAAGGAGGAAATTGGCGCTAAAGAGAAGACATTCCAATTGGTGAACGAACTCCTATACAAGATGGGACCTGACCACATTCTCAGGAGATGTGTCATGAGTGAGGAAATAAAAGGGGTGCTATAGGAAGCTCACGAAGGACTAGCTGGCGGTCACATGGGGTCGAACGCCACCGCTAGGAAGGTTTTATTAGTCAGACTATGGTGGTCGACACTCCACACTGACACTCGAGAATGGGTAGTGGGATGTGATACCTGCCAGAGAGTCGGAAAACCACTTAAGAGGGACTACATGCCGCTCTCACCTTCGCAGCCACAAGAATTATTCGAAAGGTGGGGGTTGGACTTCATAGGCCCGTTGAAAGTCAGTTACATAGGTGCCAATACATAGTGGTGGCGAGAGAGTATTTGACAAAGTGGGCCGAAGCCCAAGCACTGGAAGACAATACAACGTTAAGCACCGTAAGGTTCATCTATGAGTAGATAGTGGTGGTCCCGACTAAATATATGGTCCCTAGTCTATGGATAGCAATCGAGACTCAGCTTGGTGACACAGAGAGTCTAAAAGAGAGACTTCCAATTGAATAAACTGGATGAATGATGAGTCCTGGCTCAATGGGCGACGGAGCTGATGCAAAAATGACGGAAGTATTGGCACGATAAACACCTATGGAGAATGGATTTCCAACCAGGCCAGTTAGTTTTAAAGTATAACAGCCGCAATGAGATAAAGACAGGAAAATTTAAAGTGAGGTGGTTAGGACCGTTTCAAATACAAGATATATTCGACAACGGGTCTATAAAATTGGAGAACCTCGACGACACATTAACCAAAGAAGCAATAAATGGGTCAAAACTCAAGATTTACAAATAGAAGCAAGAATTTATCTCAATAAATCTCATGGAGTGTGGAAACGGAGTAGAAATGTGAAGCGAATTTGGGAATGAATTTGGATATGAACCAAGCAAGTTTGGGTATCATGGAGTAGAAGAACGTCCTGTAAGTGTGGACATGAACAAAAGAATCGACGAAGTGGCCTTTTCGAGCACACACTTGGAGGAAGTTATTGGTTATTTCGGGCTACGAGCATGATGGCTAAAGATTTATGATTATTGGAGGTTATATTCACCTACACTAGCATAAGAGAGGGAATGGTCAAAGACACCAACTTCGACCCATGGGCGGACCAAGATGATAAAAGTACGGAAGAGGACGAGTGGGACAAGTAGATATGAGAATGTAACAAAATACGAGACAAATATGAATTCTTATTGCCAAAGGAAGAAGTAATCCCACCACAAACGAGCTACATAGCCGATAGTATAATTATAATAGAATGTTCGGGCTATTATGAAGCGGTTCGGGAATTCGCTAAAAGAAACCTACTTAAAGGGGCACCCCGAAGTGCACCACTACCAAGACCACGGATGTGGCAAGCGGTATATAATCCATGAAAATTGCTAATAGATGGGAAATATGTGACATGGCTCCAAGAACCAGAAGGGTTAAATGTTAGGGTTAGCCAGCAGAAGATATCAATTAAATACAAATAAAGATTAAACAGAAGGAAAGAAAATACACAGAAATAATAACAGCAAGAGACAATTTTAACGTCGTTCACCCAAACTCGGGCTACATCCACCAACAGAGAGTCCAATATTATTATCCAGTAAATCAAATTGATTACAACCAGCAATCCTTGCAACTCAATACCGCTGCAAAATGCTACAATACATCAACGGAAACCCTAACCCTTAGCCATTTTTATCACGACTTTTGTCGGTTACAAATAGGGTTTTTTTATGTCGGCCAATGAAAAAATAACTCCCGACGCCTTAATAAAATAATAAAAACCGTGTGAGGTTTTGGGGGCGCTGCCCCTCGACCTCACCCTGTATCGCTACAGGGAGCGCGCCAGGGGCGCTACCCCTAGACCCTGCAAGGGACGTTGCCCCTTGACCCCGTAGGAATTTGGGGGGAAACCGCACCAATAAAAGTGGGGTTAATTTAACCTGAGTCTAATTAGGCTCCATATAACAACATTAAATTTGATCGACAGAAGGAAGTTACATAAAGGTATGGAAGAAATAAGTTTTGTTGATCAATTTTTTAAATTAGAACAAATAGAAAGATGTTGACCAAATGGCTATTATAGAGAAGCGAACACCACTTGTATTTTAAGCCACGTCACGGAAATTGAAAAACGGGGTGATGAAACATGGAGTATGGCAAAACATGATGATCAAGAAAAAGAACATAGAATGGAGGAAGAAAGGATTAATAGATATGACACGAGAACAAGAAGGCAAAAAGATGGAAAAAGTGAAGTAGATAAAAGACCCCAAGTATATAACCTGAAATATGACCAATTACTTTATTCTCCCTAGCAAGAAATAACCAAAGTTATCTAAGCTTTAATTTTTGCCCTGTCGTACTAAAACCCTCCTTGGCCGTACTAAATATACTCCCACTGTACAACTTAGCTTCATTTCCTATTGCTATGCATAAGTTTGTCGTACGAACTGAGAGTGCCCCCCTTGTCGTACGACATGTTGCTACAATCCATTTATCACCTGTATGATTCCAATTGAAGGCTGTATGATTCCACTTGAGAGTTACTTCTACTTGGACCGTACGATTTACCTCATTCCTTGCTATCGTACTACATGCGTTCTTAATCGTACGATTTGGTGTTGGTCTAGCTGTATGATTTGACCCTCATACCATACGATCTCTATCTTCTACAACCATATGACCTCCTGTTGCCATCCTTCGGTACGACCTTTCTCTGCATTCCACTATACATCTCTTGTTGGTCTATGCCATGCATTCCCTGCTAGTTGTACATTGTAAGATTCATGTTGGTTTTTACTGACGTACTTCGTACCTCCTAGTCGTACAATGTGCAATAACCTTACCATACGACTTGGAACTATACCCGTATGGTTTGCAAACTTGCCTGAACTTACAACCTCCATTGTGCGATTTGCCCTATACTCTCCTGCCATACGTGCTAGCTTCCGAACTTATTAATTAGCACCGCTATAAAATATTCGGCATCCATCCGACAATCGGGATTAAGTGAATTTTTGGTCATAACACCCTCAACAGCACACCCGAGTTTCAGTTACGAGAACTGTCAGGAAAAGGAAGAATTGAGGCACCAACTGCACAACAGTAGTTGGGAGGATTTACTTCATTGCAATAATCAGAAAATAATTACAACAATGGCAGCAAGGGAAATTAAAGAGGATACTACAACACACTACAAGTCAAAAATCTTGAGGGAGACAGAGAAGAAGAAAAAGAGGACAATGCAGCCGACTGCGAGAGAAAAATTACAATAGACAATATGACATGGGAGAGTTTAACAGCAATAGAGAGCCGAAAATGGTGGCTGAAAATTTCCGCCGAGCATTTGCTGAAGGAGTCGCGCATGAATTCTCGGGTTGATAAGGTAATTCAAGCACCAATTTTTAATTTCCCAGAATTTGGACCCTTCATAAAAAGCATGGTAGTACATATAACAAATTGGAAAACACAACTGTGGTGGAATATCTGAATATCCCCGTCACAATGACATTCAGACCTAAAGATTTCACTAGGGTATTCGATATTCCAAGCTGGGGGTATGGTGTAACTAAACCTTCTCTAAAGGTTACACAGAGGGAAAAAGAAGGGTATGTTAAGCACTTGTGTAAAACAGATTTATCTGAGGAGGCAAAAGCGAGGATATGGGGAAGAGATAATAGGGGCTCAAGGAAGAATGACCTGGCAAATGACGAGTGGCATTGCATAATGGATGTCATTAAAAGCAGGTTAATAGGCACCCCTCAATCCTCAGACATTGCCGTCTGGATGGCGAAATACATGGTGGGACTAAAAGAAGGTACAATATACAATTGGGCAGCAGTATTGGCTAATCGCATAAAAGAATTTTTATCCATAAGACAGAAGGCATTTTACATGACACAACATGCAATCGCACTATTCCTGGATGCCATTCATAGACAAGTACCTTCACTGGAGCATGGCCAATTTCAGCCGGATGTCGATTATGACTCTGCATGGCCGTCTATCTTCTAGTTTCAAGCTTTGTAATGATTGAACAAATGATTCATGATATAAAGAGAGAGGGGTTGACCTCTATTATGCAATAGATAAATAAAATATTAACTTGGGGCATAAGTTACCTGTAAGAGGTAAAAAGCCCATAACTAATCTTATTCACTCAACTAAAGTCCATAAGTTATAATTAATCTAATGCACGCACTTATATAAATTTAGGGCATATTTTTCTGTAAGTAGCCTTTACAGCATAAATCTTAACACTTGTAAAGACAAATTAACTTAATAAAGTGTGAGCTTATTAAGAAGTAGTGCAATATAGTGCATAACTAAATGAAGTTGTGGTAAGGTACACAAAATGTCCCTTTGTATGTATTCAATTGCTATACATTGTTTACTCAGTTTCAATGGTCTTTAAGGCGTTGATAACACAAACAGCTGGAGAAGGGGTTGTATGGGAATTTCATCAGCAAGAATGCCATTTCAAATCAGGGGATGGGAGTAAATGAATAAGTGTATATCATACATAAATATAGCCACTTGGAGACGTGGGTCCAGGTATGGGCAAGCCATTTCAAATCAGGGTATGAGAGTAAAAGAATAAGGGTGTGACTACATTGTATAAATATAGTCATCAAGAAATGTGGAAGCAGATGTGACAAATCAGAATATGGGAGTGAATGAATAATGGTAGCATTATGTTATATATAAATATCATCTCACTGTATGTGGGTGTGGCCTGCAGAACAGGTTCATGGACCTTGTCCCTATACTGGAGTTTCTAGGTGACTATGAGTTTTACCTTTGATATAGTTGAGCAAAACATAGAGTAAAGATGCCTTATCCATTCCCTTCCAATCTTATATTATAAAAGGGTTGTCTTGTCAAAACAAAGAGAAATATCTGAAGAAGATAACGTAAATAGAGAATTCAATCCCATTTATGATGCTCTAATTGTTTTTAATATTGGTTATACAAAACAAATATAATAGCTGGCTGAATCTAAGTTGTAATTGGGTAAATATCATATTGTAGGCCACTTTATAATCTCTTTGGAATTGGATTTAATCAACACTTTGTATTTTCTTGCCATAGAAACAGAAATACTTTGATTGGCAGTTCTCAACAGATACTTTCCTTGTGATTTTTCAGGATCTCCTTTGTGTTGAATGGCGCATATGGTTAACAGATTTTCTCCTTTCTAACTATTTTGGTATCAGACTTTTTTTTTTTACCATTCAAAGCATGCTTCACATGTGGATATTGCTTAGATTCTATTTTCTATTTTTGTGGTTTACTTGCATTTGCATAGTTTTATTGAATGCCATGAATATCATGCACTGAAATTGATTTTTTTTTCCCATAAAGCAAATAGGGCATATTTTGATCTGAAAATAGAAGGAAAGCTTGATAATCCTGATCAAAGAATTTGTGAAGATGTGGCAAGCTTTGTGAGAAATGCTGTTGATATCATATCATTGACATCAAGCAAAGTGCTCAATATCTTTGCATTTACAGGTGTACTATGGTAAGCAACTATTTTGTACTTGTGACTTTGTTTGAATTGAAATTTTACTTTGTAATGCTTGGTATGTTGTTGCCTCACAATTTGCATTTTGCAAGTGCATGAAACAAGTTTAATTTTTTTCAATCTTTATCTATGCTATAGATAACAATTCCTCGGTAGAAATATTGTTTGATACAATCAGGTCTATTGCACCAGAACTGGTTTATTTTCTTCTGCTGTATTCAGTTATTGGAACTTTTGCTACGATCTGGATCTTTGGACAAAAGATTATGTTTTTGAAGCTACAGGTAAAGTATTGTTCAAAGTTTTATTTGGACCCCTTATTAGCATATTTGTGTTCCAGCTTTGGAATCTATCTTGTGTACCCATGTTTTTAATTAGGAATGGGTGTTTAAAACAAGAAGGGTCAATTATGGATTCTCTCTCACTTAAGCAATAACTTGATATGCTGTTGACTTTGCTACCCAATTTACAAGAAGGGACAGTGCATTACTCGGTTCTTTTCACATCATCATCCAAGCAACTACAAAGCATTTCTGTAGATATGTTTTTTTTACTTACTGTTCTTAATTGCCAAAGGCAAGCATAATATTTTTCATAAATTTGATAAACGTCCAGGCCATCTAATCAATGTTATTTGTGAGAGATTATTGTGGTATATGAAACTTTGTTCCTTTGGGAAGCTTTTTGGCTTGTTTTTGTAATGTCATTAAGATCTTTCATTATAGCTCCACATACTTGTGCCTGTTGTCAGATCAATGTCAAGTATAATCTTGTATTCTTTAACTAAGATGCTCTAGCTAACTCTAATTAGGGTTCTCAATTATTCTATGTAGGGCTTACAAAAGGAGGCAGACTTCAGGTATTCCTTGGTTAGAATACGAGATAATGCAGAGTCTATTGCTTTCTACAGGGGTGAAGAACATGAGTCCATTTCAATTAAGGCATGGTTAAACCTTTTTTGTTTCACATGCTGCAATTACTTAAAGAAGTGCTTCAGAAATTTCGTGTAGATACCTTAAGTGTTCAGCAGTTATATATTTTCCCATCCTTTTCATACATATTTGGAAACTTAGTCCGTAGTGTGTCAGAGAAGTCTCAGATATATGGCTTTATAATGACATAGGGTTCCAACTTCCTTTAGAGACAATATGATGAACAGAATTGTGCATTACCCTTTCTTGTTTGAATAAATTCTTGGTGTTTAAACTCTTGAGCAGGGTTTTTTTTCAGCCTTGGTGAAAAATGCAAGAGAGCTTATAATTTGGAACAGGCACCTTGCTCTCTTCAGCAATGCCTATGATTTTTCTGTGCTTATTCTTCCAAGTATAATAATTGCTCCAAGGTTCTTCAAAGGAGAGGTGAGTCAACTAATGCTACATGATGGTATTTTGTGATTATATTCTTTGTATTCAACATAAGCAATGTGCAATGTTGCTAACTTCATACTATTAATGTTTACTTTGGGAAATGTTCAGGTTGAGTTCGGGGTTGTGACTCAATCTGGTATGGCATTTAAAAGAATTTTGTCGGCGTTGTCTGTCATTATATTAAAATTTGATCGTTTCAGGTGAGCAACAACCTTTAGTATTTATAAACACGTTGTATTTGTTAATAAGTAGGGATTTCTGATTTGGGTTTTCTGAAAGACTGTATTTGTTCTATTTAATTTCCATATATATTCAGACTTTGATAAGTGAATATAGATCTATGAAATTCCTGGTAGTGATACCTAATCTGCAATTAGTGTGGTGGAGCATTTGAGGCTGCAAATGAACTAAATTCCATGCTCTCGTTTTGCTGAAGCTAGTCAACATCAAATTATGACGAAATCTAAGAAAATGTCTAAAATTTTTTGAAAGCATTTAGTTTGTGCAACTGTGACTCAAATCTATCGTGATTATTAGTATGATGGTTTTTTTTGTTCATTCAGCTGATATGTCAAAATAACATAGTATTGAGATGAATTCTCTTTACATATGGGAGTGCAATAGGTATCTTCAAATATTTTCAACTAGTAAGGTTAGGTATTGGATAACAACATGATCAGAACTGCCTACTATCAGGATGTCTTAAAGTGCTCAGTTATAATGTTTGGTGCAATAAGGGGATATAGAAAGATTGGCAAGCTATGATGGTTAGTGACATATGACATGATAATCATTGTGACGAGGTCATATTGATCAACAAGATAGAGAAGGAACCTATTGAACTCACCATTCTGTTATAGAGAATGCTTTTCCCTAATCTAAAACACAGAGAATAAGAACAAAAAAGAGTTAGAGTTAGCATAGATACAAGCATAGCCATTGGATATGCCAAAAATAACGAAATTATTGTTGTAACTGAGCTTTATGAAGCTTGCAAAGAACATCCCATAAACTTGGGATCCATCTGTCAAGCTCTCCATAAACATGGTGTTAACAAATTAAACTTGCCAATTCGGTGAGTTTGTGAAGACTCTAAAGAGCTGTATAAAAATCGACAAGTTTCTCAAGACTCACCAACAAAATTGTTGAGTTTGTCTCTAGTGTTATGTCAAAATTTGAATAAGATGGGAGAAGCAGATGACAGTTTCCAAGGAAAATTATTAAAAGTAAAATTTTATTGTGTCATATGGATAACAAATGTTATTAGCATAGGACCAAAGGAAGGAGTTAGTGGTTAGGTATTCAGTATATGGTTTACAGTTGGATAATCAACACAACTGAATAGAGAAACTAGTTTCTGCTCACTAGGATAGCAGCTTAGTTGAGTATGAAGTTGAACACAAGTTTGTTGAGCATGGGTTATAGGTTGGGATCTCCTTGAAGGCTATTATAAAAAATGAAACTATATTGTATTGCTCTTATCCAAGTGAAAAGTGACTAGTGGTGCCTGAGCATTGGAGGAATAGTTTTCTGTTAATTGGCAAATGTCTAGCTGTGACAGTCTCAGAAATTCCTTTCCAATGAGTAGTCACAAAGTGGCAGTCTGCAATTGGTCAGATCAGCAACAAGTTGCACTTGATTTTATTTTCCTTTTATTATTAATTGTCAAATTCTAAAAGTATTAAGCAGCAATTTTCCAGCAACCTAAACTTTCTACACAAAGTCCAGTTTTCAAACTCTTTGAAGTGCCTGAAAGCTTTGTGTAAGCTCTTCAGCTTCAGATCGGGAAAATTCAGATGTGGTGAAGTTT
Organism: Cunninghamia lanceolata; assembly: GCA_027924645.1. NCBI lineage: Eukaryota > Viridiplantae > Streptophyta > Pinopsida > Cupressales > Cupressaceae > Cunninghamia > Cunninghamia lanceolata. The sequence continues at coordinate 88,757 of BSBN01001749.1, forward strand.
TTTAACATTTTTTGAGAAAAACAAAAATAGATACCAACAAGCATCTAAAATGCGATTTGAAGAAGTCATTCCTTCCCACCCAAAATACATGCAATGTAGATCTGAAAGTTTCTTTATATATGACAGGCAATGTCAATGTTGGTAGCTACGTTGAGATGACTGATGATGATATTTGTGATTGAGATGTTTCATATCATAGCAGCAAAAATCTTTTGGGGAAAAAAGCGGCAAATCAAAAGTATAAGATTTTTTCAAAAATCGATTCCGATAGAATAATAAATTTTAATAATATATTATTATATTTTAATAATATTATATTAGAATATATTAATAATATAAATATTATATTATTAATATTTATTATAATATAATAATATATTATAAATATTATTATATTTTAATAATTATATATTATAATATTAAAATATAATTATATTTATAATGTATTTTGGCAAATATATTTTGGGTTGGGTTTGTTATATATATTATATAATAGATTAATGATATAAATATTATATTATATTAGAATATTAAATATTTTAATAGAATAATAAATATTAATAATATAAATATTATATTTTTTTTTTGTTGCGCCAGGGGTATCCCCGCGACCCAGCCTAGCGACCCCACCATCCTTGCCTTGGGCTTACACGCTGCCAAGTTGGGGAACGGAGGGGGCGAGCTGGGGCGAGACTAATCCCCTGGGGATGTACGCAACCGCCCACAAGCCACGTACATCGATTAAATCCGGGCCTCGGAGTCGATCCCAAGACTCAAGCCAACTCCGCTACCCGTGCGAGCTATTATAAATATTATATTTTAATAGTTATATATTATATTATTAAAATATAATAATATTTATAATATACTTTATACATTAAAATATTATAAATATTAATAATATCATATTATAGTATATAACTATTAATAATATAAAAAATTACCTGATAATGGGTTAGGACAATAAAGAGTCATTAAAAGAAGGAATCATGTTTTGAGGTGGTGAGCTCAGAAGACTCGTGTGACAGGTTGGCTAACAGAGCAGTATTACAAGGTGGTGGAGTGTGGGAGAAGGCAAATTGCCATTCTCGAGAAGAATTGATGGCTAGTTCTTTATGCTTTGACAGGGTGTGTTTGCTTCTCGCCTGTGTTATCTTTGCATTTTTCGTGGGAAGTTTCTGGGCGAAGGCATGGAGTCAGGGGTTGCTGGGAGCTCGAGCTCTAAAGGAAAAGAGGGGAAAGTCCATGTTACCAGACGCAGACAAATTCCCCGCGTTGGCACAGACAATTCGATAGGGGGACAGATGAAGAGGAGGTACACGCTGAGGAAGATAAGGCAGAAGATCCCAGCGGAGGCAGCTTTGGATGGATTTCTGAAACATATTGAGAAGGAAATTAAAAATCCCATTCTGTGGGACTGGTTGTTTCGGCTGCTCAAGGTTGCTAAGGAAGTGGATGGTCAGGAAGGAGTTAATGTTCGTGATGCCATGGCTCACCTGTTGCTCGACCCGGGAACGTTTAGAGGCCGATGGAATGTTTTCGGCGCAACACAATCCATTGCGGTGGCTACTATGTTGTCTATGGCAGCAGCCTTGTTGTTAACACATGAGGATTTGGTGGAATCGTCCAACCAGATGGGGGAGAATCATGAAGCCTCGTTAGGGCATCTGCATGACATCTTGTTAAATGTTTTAGAGACTAGGAAAATGATGGAAGGAGTTGCTGCTAAGCTGGATGTTGTTGTTCCTGCTCGAGCCAAGCCACTATATACCTGCGCATGTGATGAAGAAGGAATTGTCGTTTTGGAGTGAGATGCATATAAGTAGGATAGTCAGTTCATAGTTTTGCTTTTGGTCTTCGTCTGTTAATGGTTTTGTTTGTTTTTTTATAGACTGGTGTTTATGTGAGGAGTCTGGGCCGTGGTAACTTGCCCAGCTCCTTGGGTAATATGACTCTGTTTAGGCAGCTGGTTAGGAACATATTTTTATCTCTGATGTTACAGACCGAAGGGTTAGGCCCTATTTTTGAAGGGGTGCCTGGTCCCTAACGAGGGTTAATATATCAAAAAAAATAACATAAAAAATTTATAAATATTGATAATATAATAATATATTATATATTAATAATATAATATATAACTATTAATAATATAATTATTATAGGGGGTCGGTAGGGTGGGCGCCTTACCACCCCAGCGGTGGTGGTAAGGCTATTTTTCCTAAGGTGAAGGATGTTTGAGGGATTGGACAGTTGGCGACACCCTGTCACTTCACTTCGGCAATTTCTTTCATCATGGGCAGGGCAATGTCGATGGGAAGTCTCACACTTCCTTCTAGAGTCTTCCTCCGGGAAGGCAGTACTAATAATTATGCAAAAAACAACACTTTCATTGCCATTTTGAAACCTCTTCACAACAACAACAGTGCTAGCCTCTGTTTCAATGCCATCAAGGTTCACAGTAATTTTCTCTGCTGAGGCGGTTAAGTGCAGAGGAACGGATACACTAGTGAGGTTGGTGGGCCGCAAGAGGCAAATGGCCTTCTTGGGACAGATTACGGAGCTCTGTCTCCGACAAATCCTCAGAAAGGACGACCCGCTTACAGTAGGGGTGGTTCGAATGGTGCTGGGTAGGAAGTATCTGGCCGACAGCGAGAGATACAGAGTGGATTCAGACATCCACTCCAGGTTTGTGGCAATGTTATTAGAATTGAACACCCCAAAATTGGAGATAGAGACAATAGTCAGGAGGCTTTTTATTCTGGACCTGTTAGGAGATTTAGGCATCATTCTTCAAGCAACCTCCCGGGAGTTGGAGTACCTAGGCCGTGGGATATGGAACTGTTGTCTGATCCTGGAGAGGTCGTGAAGCTCTACCCATTCCTTTTGGACATCAAAGGCCTAGAATTGATAGTTCTGAAGGAGGAGGAACAGGCCGCGGTAGGGTTCCTGAGGCACATGCTGGAGGTGACAGTGGAGAGCGGATTTCAATCAGCTTCTGAACGACTACAACAAGGCCTAATGGTTTAATGACACTCTGGTCTGGTTAGTTGGATGTCTGGTTCAGTTTCTCATGCTAGGTTTGCGGCTTAATTTTGTATGTATAAGCCCTTTAGTTAGGTGTTGATAGATAGAGGCCTTGGTGGCCATTTTTGCTTAAAATCATATTTAATCAAGACAGTGTTGTATACTCTGCAACTGCCATGAATAAGGAAGGTAGTCTCTGCATATGTAATCTTTTTTCAAATATAATATAAATACTCCTATTACGAAAAAAAATATATATATATAATTATTATAATATATAAATATACTAATATATTATAAATATTATAGTAAATAAATATAATAATATTATAAATATTATAAAATTTATGAGGCGAAGCCCTACCTCCAATTTATAATTAGCCTATAAGCTTTTATATGAGCATTATAGTGCTCGGAATTGTCTCACGCCATAAAAAAAATTCACATCCGAAATTTTTCTAAACTTGTTGGAATGTCTCACGCCGTAAAAAAAAATTCACGTCGGAAATTGCAGTGGGAAACTTGTCAAAAATTGCAGCGAGCGTGAAGCCCTACCTCAAATTCTAAACCTAATTTGCTAATCCGCGCACAAAACCAAAAAAACAAAGCAATAAAATTAAAAAATGCAAGTATAAACTCTAATGGAACGGAAGGATTTTCGCCCAGTTGAGCATTCAACGATTTCTATTGAAATCGCGATTTTTTGTGGTAAAAAATCGGGAAATGTGAAGACTTAAAAAAAATCACGATTTTAACGATTTTTTCCCGATTTCTGCTTCTATGCTTCATATAGAGATTTTGTTGAGTCTTCTTCGTCCCCAAAGAATGAAATTTCAGATGTTATCAATGATTCTCCTAGTTATACTCTTTGTGATCATGTCTTTTTTGATGATTCTATTGATGGTGGTGGTATTTTGATTGGTAGTGCTAATATTTCTGAGTATTTCTTTTACTTATGATGAGTTTACTAGAGGTATTGGGCTGGGTTGATATTGATGCAGCAGATTAGCTAAATAGGAGGATTGGGAAAGCATGGACATGGAATTGATATTGAGTTGATTTGTATACCCAAGAGAGCTGGTTTTGGTTATTTGGTGTAATGTCCCTTTTTGGAGCCATTCCAACAATTTTGGAAAACTCCAAGATTCTTGGAGAATTCCATCATCCTTGGAGAGCATCAACTTTCTTTGGACGAAGTCATGTACTGCAAACTGTTGTTTGCAAAGTTATGTACTGTAGAGCATTGGTTGCGAAGTTGTGTACTGTAGACCGTTGGTTGCAAAGTTATGTACTGCAGACCATTGGTTGTGAAGTTTGTACTATAGACCATTCGTTGCGAAGTCATGTATTGCAGACCATTCATTGTGAAGTTATGTATTGTAGATTGTTAGTTGTGAAGTTATGTACTGCAGACCATTGGTTGCGAAGTTATGTACTGCAAAAGGTAAGTTGGGAAGTTATATTCTGCAATACATACCATAAGTTAAATAATTATTTTAAGTTGTCAAAAAGTAACTTTATTTTATATTTCTATTTGACAACTTAATTAATTATTTAAAAAAGTACCTTAACTTGTGCAGTTAAGTGGCACTACACACAAAGGGCAAAAAGGTGGACTTGTGCACACATAAAAATGTTTTATTTATATTTTGAAGGAAAAAGGGAATTATTATTTGGTTGCCCTAAAAGTGCCTATAAAAGGAGGTATTGTGCATAGAGAAAAGGTTAGACATGTTATTGCATTTGCTCTTTGCTCTGGGTAAGAACTGGGCTCTTCTTATATTTCTTGAGGACCAAAACCCTCTTGGAATACCAGTTTCAGGGACGAAAACCCTCCTATTGGATTTGGTGATTTCATCCAGAAGTCACATTTGTGCTGCAAGTGGAGTTTTTACAAATTGCAGTTGATAACGGAAACTTTTAATGTGTTTTGATGAAATTTTGGAGTGCAGGGTTTTTTTAGAAGTTTTTTATATTGTCTGAGTTTTAATTTTTCTGTGGTGATTTTATTCAGCTGAAAGTCTAAATTTTAGATGCCTGTGAAGCCATAAACATAACATAAAAAACCCTACAGTACGGTGAAGTTTGGAGAAATGAAACCTGACCAAGAGGAGCCACAAACTTCTTGAATTTGGAGTTAGCAAATTAGATTAATTCAGCTTAAACAACTAAACAAGTCCGGAATAAAGCATAAAATAAAACAAATTGGATAAAAGAACAAAGTTACAAAACACTCCTGACGGATCTCCCAAAAAGATTAAAAGGAAAATACACTCTTTTGGGTCCGACCAAGTTTGGAAGATCAAAATATTTAGATTGCTTGGCTTAAAAACTCCTGACTTAGTGATATTTAGACAACGATCTAAACAGAGGTTAAGTCTAGGAAATAAATCGAACCAGAGAGAATAATAGAGAAATGAAGCCAGAGAAACAACCAAAGAACAAAACTAGGAAACAAAACCAGAGAAATGTATCAAAACAGAGATTCAAATGCACTCGCCTTTAAAGGATAAAATTGGAAACTTCAAAAGAACCACACAAAGCTTTAGAACAAAAGATAAAACCTAGGAACACAAACTAGTAAAACATTTCAACCGAAACTTAGAGTTCTAAAGTCGGTCCTTGGTTTGAAACAAACTGGGGTGTGTTGTGACAAGAAGTTATTGTTTGATTCACGTGCTAAGATGGGCCTTCATGCCATGTCATGCTATGCTAGACCGTGCTTCTAAGGCTTGCAATACAACAGTGGACCTTTCCACACAACATCTACTTGGGAGATGAATTGTCACATCCATTGGAAAGTGAACCATCAACAATTATTGAAACACAATCATTTTATAACCGCTCTTGATGTAACTGCCCTCCTTGTAAATGTTTTATATGCATTTGTGATTTTATTTTTGATGGACAAAGTAAACAATGTGTCATAACATAGACATAGCTAGAGGATAGATAATCATACATGTCTCTTGAGAGTATGCCATGAACAGAACTCATAGATTACTACCCTTTTTTTTTGTTTTATTTTTGATGGACAAAGTAAACAATGTGTCATAACATAGACATAGCTAGAGGATAGATAATCATACATGTCTCTTGAGAGTATGCCATGAACAGAACTCATAGATTACTACCCTTTTTTTTTGTTTTATTTTTGATGGACAAAGTAAACAATGTGTCATAACATAGACATAGCTAGAGGATAGATAATCATACATGTCTCTTGAGAGTATGCCATGAACAGAACTCATAGATTACTACCCTTTTTTTTTGTTTTAGTTCTATTATCTTTCTTGCACATTATTTGTCATCATTAATATTGTCTTGTCAACGTTGCTCCTACACAACACATCTAGATTCAGTATGCCATGAACAGAACTCATAGATTACTACAGCTTTTTTTTTGTTTTAGTTCTATCATCTTTCTTGCACATTATTTGTCATCATTAATATTGTCTTGTCAACGTTGCTCCTATACAACACATCTAGATTCAGTATGCCATGAACAGAACTCATAGATTACTACAGCTTTTTTTTTGTTTTAGTTCTATCATCTTTCTTGCACATTATTTGTCATCATTAATATTGTCTTGTCAACGTTGCTCCTACACAACACATCTAGATTCAGTATGCCATGAACAGAACTCATAGATTACTACAGCTTTTTTTTTTTTAGTTCTATTATCTTTCTTGCACATTATTTGTCATCGTTAATATTGTCTTGTCAACGTTGTTCCTACACAACACTTCTAGATTCATACAATTTAAAATGTTGTCCCCTGGGATTTGGGTCATGGGAGGAACAATGAATGTAATCCATTGCTTTGGGCTTTTCACCCTCTAGCTTCTTTCCCCACTAAGAGTTTGTAATGCATTATAAGTCATCCTGGCCTCACAGTTCTTACCAATGTGGGATTAGCCCAATAACAACCCAATTTCTATTTGTGCTAACTGCTAAGTAATTGATTTGGGTTTTCCTCATGATCTCATGTTTGAGGAAAATTTTCCTTTGGGTAGTTTCCTACAACATTCTTGGGTACATGAGGTTTGCAGTTGATACAGAATGTGTTGCCTGTTTCCTGGGTACTAGTACATCAATATAATAATATATCTGCATTATTAGTTGAAGCCATACATCAAAAATCAATTTAGAAGTCACAAATCCATTAAAAGAGCATTTAGTAGATTTTCTGAGTTATATATTTCAAAGGTTAGAGAAGTGGAAAATTCTAATAACAAATGAAAATGTTCCTAATTTTTTCCAGTCACGCCAAAAATCTTCTATGCATTTAGCACTAGACATTCATGTGACAGAGAAATAGCCAGTTGTCGTATAATGATCTTCCATCCTAAGAAACAATCAAGAATTGGGCTTTATCAAGACAAACATAATTTGTAAATCATGACGGAATAGGAAACATGCTTTTTAAGATCTTCATTTTTAGTCATTGTCTCCATCTGTCAGGGTTTAATTTAATGAATTTTGCAGTGGTCTTGCAGCACAAACAGAGCGGTTAGATGCACTTCATAGAGCTCTGGCTAATCACCTTGGTAATCTTGATCTGCACTCGCCGAAATATTCAGAGATACTGCTGGTATCTTCTGAATTAAAACCTCTAATTGAGAAGGTTCCCACTGGTATGTTTTCTTTTCTTCCTGGACATTAAATAATAATTCGTAAAATATTTGCATTTTTGTGAGCTTCCTTCCAACTTAGACTCATTGTATATTTCGTGCACAGGTATCATATCACGAGAAGTGGGACGTGATTTAATTACCATGGGACTATATGTGACAACTCCCAACTTACGAACTGTACTTATCAAGGATTTGAGTTTCTCACTCTCACAAGGAGAATCGTTGCTGATTATAGGCCCTTCAGGATGTGGTAAATCTTCCTTGTTACGAGCTATAGCAGGACTGTGGAACAGGGGTGGAGGCCTAATTCAAGGACCGCCCCAAAAGGAAACCTTTTTCCTCCCACAAAAGCCATACATGACACTTGGTACACTCAGGGATCAGTTGCTCTTTCCGGTGTCTGAGAAGTGCTCTACAAATCTTAGCAATGACAAGCTGTCAAGATTCCTTAATGACGTTTCATTGGCTGATCTTCCTGGAAGAACAGGAGGCTTTGGTGTTTGTTGTGATTGGGCAGACATACTCAGTGCCGGGGAGCAACAGCGATTAGCATTTGCTAGGTTGCTCCTGCATGAGCCAAAGATGGCTTTCTTGGACGAAGCTACTAGTGCATTGGATTTAACAAATGAGTCTCGGTTGTATTCTTTCTTAGAGAGAAAGATTGATACCTATATATCTGTTGGTCACAGGTTATCACTTGTTAAGTTTCATACTAATGTTCTAGAATTTGGTGAAAACTTTGATTGGAAAATATATTCTCGAACAGAATTTGAAAATTCAAGGATGTATTCTGTAGGCTGACACAGGAAGTTGTGGTTCCTAACAAAATTTGACAGAAAAGTTAAAGGAGGTCATGCCTTACCATGCCATTTGGAAGTGCACTGGTAAGCTACTCCTGAAACTCTTTTCATCACTAAAAAAAAAATTAAAATTAAAATTAAAATTGAAGGCATCAAATTTGGTACTTGATACGATGAAATAATGAGATGTAAATCTTGCATTTCATACCAATTAGGAGATGTTTTTCACGTTTAACCTATGTTTAGATTTGCAGTGTTGTTGCTTTACCATGTGAGGCAATCCCATCAAAGATGCCAATATGTGTGTTGCTTTTGGTAGTTTCTTTCATTCGAGTCTCTTTAGTAGTTTGCAAGAATACTTGCAGGGCATACATATCGCTTAGCTTCATATGGAGTTATAATGGCCCCCACTTCAATATTATATTTGATTTGCAGGTACGAAACTACTGACACAGAAGATGAGGATACACGGTTCAAGTTATGGTTATTTAAAAATGCAATTTAAATGGACTACACAAAGACACGGTCAGATACATCACTTGTATAGACAACTGGCTTGTTTCCTGATAGTTCATGTTTTTCTCTTTCTATAACAATGTTGTAAAGGTGACGGAAGTATTTTTGAATTCCAGGGAATTTTGATTTATATAGAGTCGGTTTTTCTTCAAATATGACGGATTGTTTCCTTAATTAAAGTTATTAGCTTCATAATTTTCCTAGGTTTCAATGAGATTAATTTGTACTGTTTCCTAGCGAACATTATTTTATTAGTAAATTACAATTTATCTTATTTTTCTTAAATTAAGGAAATCAAGAATTGAATTATTTGAAGCTTGCTTTATTTGCAGTTTAAAAAGTCACATTCTCTTTTCATTATAATGTGAATAACAGCAACCAGGTGCAAATAACAATGCATAACCAGACAAAAGTATTAGACTTCATAGGTTTACTGAAAATATTGATTGGTTGTGAAATTTCCCCATAATTGATACCCATTGTGCATGAAGGTCGACATTCTTTGTGGCCGTTGTTGCTAAGACATTTCTCTCAATTAGTTAATTAGGGAGAGACACCAAAATTTGATGAAAAATAGGGGAAGCAGAATTTTGAAGATTACATTCTAGAAAGAATATGGTGGTAAACAAACAAATCTACCAATACCCATTATGGAGTGGTGGACTACCAATAGGGAATCGTCTACATGTTAAAATTAAATTAACACATCTTTCATGAATACTGTGGTTCCCAAGAATCCATCACCTAAGTTTGAATGCTCCACTCATCATAGCTAGTGATCTTCACAAGTGTGAAGAATTGGGATTGAAACTAGTGAAGTGAATCACTGGATAACATCAATCAACATTGTCGGGACTTGCACCTATTAACCAAGACTCCTTGAGAAGCCACCTATCTCATTACTATTTCAGTTCAAGTGTGTTTAATCATGGAGTTTTCCTTACAATCATTCATGCTTGGCTTCCCACCCCATTTGAAAAAACTTGAACAAACAATACCTTATGAACCATTCACTGTGAAGCTTCCCAGCGCTTTCTTTTTTATGCATTTGGTGTTTCCATGGTGCATAGTGTGCAATACAAGTTTTTTGAAACCAGCTCGGTGCTGATATCAAGTCAATCTTCATGACCCATCTTTCATAAGTAATAGTTTCCAAGTACCCATCTCTCATAAGCTTGGATGTTTCATCTAGCACTCGTTACATTTAGGTGACGCTCAAATTGGTCAAATACTTATTTAACTATTGAAACTGAATTACCAATACAAACATTTGTAGTGCAAGTTAAGAATAACAATTCATACCAAGAATGATTGCACAAGACTAACAATTAATGTTCTATTGTAGATGTAGCGTCCAATTATAAAGTAAGGACATGGGCCTTGTATAAATTAATGCCCCTTCCTTGACTGTGGAAGTACTATTTGATAACTTACATTACCTTTAGCTGACAATTAAAATAACAAAGTTAGTCAAACATTACATAAAATCATATTGCTACATAATTCCTCCAACAGGAAAAGTCAAAGTCACATCTAGCAATCATATGAGCAAATTAGAACAATTTCATAGAAGAGTTAAGGTAGAAAACATCCCTGGATGCACATTGACTCTAGTTAATCCTAAAAAGTTGCCCTAGGGGGTTGTGACATTTTGACTACAACATGGAGTTTGTAGACCTCTTCTATATGTTGCTTCAGATGGTGTGTTACGATGATTTCTTATTCTCTAGAGATCTTAACCATGTTGACAACCTTTTGAAGCATTCCCTTAACATACTCCCTTTGCTGGAATCTTGGCTGCCCTAGTCTTCAATTGAGTCGCTTCCCACTTCAATTCATAAAGCTTAGGAGCATGAGCTTTGTAAGTTGAGTTTGCTAAGCAATTGTTCTTGAAATCTAGTCCTTCATTGGTTTGCCTCGTTTTGTTGGGTTTCATTAGGAACAATAACTTTGGCAACTTATTTAGATGCATCTCATTGTTCACACATGATAGTTTGCAACATGAGGTACTGATACCTAAAATGATGCTTGGAGTACAATGCTTCCAAGGTTCAACTAGCTAAAACCAAAACAATGTGATGAGTTTTAATTGAAATCCACTGTTTTGACATTTCCAACTTATTCTTCCTTTGGCCAAATTTGGTTTATGCAAATTCTTACAAACTCCAATCGACACTCTTCTTCTACAAACTTTTTAATACGGATTGCCTCCTCTAATATTAGTTGAAAATGTGAAAAGTCCACATTTTTTTATTTGTTGGGTACATCAAGCGTGACTTGGGGCATCAACCCCATGCTCAGTACCCAAAGGATTTGTAAGGTTTGACTGAGAGAGTTGCATTGGAAAATAGTCTCTTAGGGGGTGAGAAGAATTATTTGGCCTAGAATGTGTAGGTGTAGTGGAGGGGGTAAACTCTTTCTGAGAGTGGTGCAACTCTAGTTCTTGGACTTGTGGACTTATTGTAGACTGTGCTATAGTCGGAAGTGTAGGTAAGGAGTGGGTAGGGATCACTGGAGGAATATCTAGTGTGTCCATAGGAGCACCCAAATGATCTAATCACTCCTCTATATAGTAGGCTTATCTGATGGTGGAAGCATAGGTGTCAGGGGAGCAGAGGAAAGAGCAAGTGCTTGGTTGCCCTCTACCTCCCTAAGTTCCTCCTTCAACTCATTATCTTCTTCCTATCTACACCCTCCTCTAAGGTTGTCCTTTACCACTTTTTTGCATTTCTTGGTGGTACTTTGTTTGTTCTTTGTAGCTTCCTGTTAGCCCTTGACATATATGAACTAGGGTCCTGGTCATGTCCATTTGAAGATAGATGGCTAAGCTATGTCATAGGTTGTATCTAATTAGAGGTAGCCATCGAGTGTTACCTATAGATAGACCATGTCTACAAATAGTTTGATGGTGTGCTTATTCACATAAAATCCAATGTGTTTTAGGGAAACAAAGTTATGGATCCATGTAGGCAATTCTCCCCAATTTTAGAATTCCCTCATATTCGAGCCAATCATATAGTTTGTCATCCATATTGCAACATCAAACACCCGCATAACATCATTTGACTTGCTATGAATAACATCCATTATACAATGCCATTCCTTTGTGGCTAGGTATTCTTTTTTCAATTCTTTATTCCCCTAAGTTTGCATTCTTGAAATCTAGTCCTTCATTGGTTTGCCTCCTTTTGTTGGGTTTCATTAGGAACAATAACTTTGGCAACTTATTTAGATGCATCTCATTGTTCACACATGATAGTTTGCAACATGAGGTACTGATACCTAAAATGATGCTTGGAGTACAATGCTTCCAAGGTTCAACTAGATAAAACCAAAACAATATGATGAGTTTTAATTGAGATCCACTGTTTTGACATTTCCAACTTATTCTTCCTTTGGTCAAATTTGGTTTATGCAAATTCTTACAAACTCCAATCAACACTCTTCTTCTACAAACTTTTTAATACGGATTGCCTCCTCTAATATTAGTTGAAAATGTGAAAAGTCCACATTTTTTTATTTGTTGGGTACATCAAGCGTGACTTGGGGCATCAACCCCATGCTCAGTACCCAAAGGATTTGTAAGGTTTGACTGAGAGAGTTGCATTGGAAAATAGTCTCTTAGGGGGTGAGAAGAATTATTTGGCCTAGAATGTGTAGGTGTAGTGGAGGGGGTAAACTCTTTCTGAGAGTGGTGCAACTCTAGTTCTTGGACTTGTGGACTTATCGTAGACTGTGCTATAGTCGGAAGTGTAGGTAAGTAGTGGGTAGGGATCATTGGAGGAATATCTAGTGTGTCCATAGGAGCACCCAAATGATCTAATCACTCCTCTATATAGCAGGCTTATCTGATGGTGAAAGCATAGGTGTCAGGGGAGCAAAGGAAAGAGCAAGTGCTTGGTTGCCCTCTACCTCCCTAAGTTCCTCCTTCAACTCATTATCTTCTTCCTATCTACACCCTCCTCTAAGGTTGCCCTTTACCACTTTTTTGCATTTCTTGGTGGTACTTTGTTTGTTCTTTGTAGCTTCCTGTTAGCCCTTGACATATATGAACTAGGGTCCTGGTCATGTCCATTTGAAGATAGATGGCTAAGCTATGCCATAGGTTGTATCTAATTAGAGGTAGCCATCGAGTGTTACCTATAGATAGACCATGTCTACAAATAGTTTGATGGTGTGCTTATTCATATAAAATCCATTGTGTTTTAGGGAAACAAAGTTATGGATCCATGTAGGCAGTTCTCCCCAATTTTAGAATTCCCTCATATTCAAGCCAATCATATAGTTTGTCATCCATAATGTAACATCAAACACCCGCATAACATCATTTGATTTGCTATGAATAACATCCATTATACAATGCCATTCCTTTGTGGCTAGGTATTCTTTTTTCAATTCTTTATTCCCCTAAGTTTGCATTCTTGCTACCTCTAAATTGGTGGTATCTATCTTCCATAAAATCAGAACAACTAGATCTTTTTGTGCTTGGGTTTGATTGCTTTTAATGGGCTTCTATACTAACGATCTAGTCAAAGGTACCTTGGACATTGGAAACATTGTGTAGATGATTCAAATTTCTTGATCCATGGATGCCACAAATGATTCTCGTTAATATCTATTATAGTTAGATACCATTCAAACAAGATACGGTTCAAAATCATGAAGACTGAAGTATGCCAAATATAATATCTTATTTACCTTGTCATTACAAAGGGCAACTTTCAACTTATGCCCATCTAATTTGTTTACTAACCAAACTCTTGATAATGTTGTTGTTGAACTCTCCCAGCTAAGAGTTTCAGGGGTTGGTGTTGCTTTCCTTTTCATAAAATTTATTTTTCTTACCCTTGGCATCATTTGTTGGAAAGAATATTTGTACCATTTTGGGGAAGGAGTTGTAGCTTGTGTTGGAAGATAGCAACCCTCCTAAGGTGTGTTGTAATTTGCAGAGGCCTTGCCTAAGGTTGTTTTCCAAATTTTTGGTTTTACTATTTAGGATAGGGGAACTCCTTGCACTTTGCTAATGTTCCTTTTTTCAATTATAACAGTGTTAAAAAATCAAAGTTTTTGACAACAAAATACTTATTGAAACCCTATTTGTCAACTATTTGTCCTCTTGCCTTGGGTCCTTGGATTTTGGAGGTTTTCCCCAAAACCTTGGAAGTGTTGGTTGGGTTACTCTACCAAGTTTAACTATGCAAAATTTCTTGAATGCTCTCCTAGAAATCAAGATTTGAATTTGTCAGTTACTTCAAAATCTGTCAGTTGTAGGTCACACACACTCCAATTGACAAATGATTGCAGATCAAAATAACTGAATGGAGAGAATATCCTAAAAAAAGAGAATTCCTAAGACAAAAATGCAAGAGAATTTAGGTAATACTCACATTACTCCATTTGACTAGCAAATATGAGAGGTTGAGTGCTCTATATATAGCAAAAATAGAGGCATCTACATTCAAGAGGAGTAATAACTCCAACTGGCAGAGTTTTACTTGGTAAATGTCAAAATACATTGTTGCACCTACTTAGATAAACACAAACAAATGGTAATGAGAGGTGACTAATAAATCCAAAGGATGGTGTGAGAGTCTAACTATTCAAAGTGGGTGAGAGTGACACATGTAATTGATGGATCATTAGGAGAAATTTACATATAAAATGAGCCTTCTAAAGATGACATCATCAAAATAATGAACTAACAAAAATTAACTAAAATATCATCATTGGGTACATCCTCTAAAATAAAAATATTATATTAAACTTTCTAAAATCCTATGAATTAACCACTAAAGTTGATTTGACTTTTACTCCATCTCAATATCTTTCTAAAAAATAAAGTTTTTTCAAAAAAACAAATCTAAATATAAAAATTAAAGAACTACAACTGCATATAAAATTAAATTAAATTCAAGAAGCAAGCACATACAACCACAAATGTACTTTAAATCTTGTTTTTAAACTATTATTTTTAAACTATTAACATTTATATATGTTATATAATACATATTATTTATTTTTTTAAATTATTGTTTTATATATATAAAGTTTGCTTTGACAAAAATTAAAGAATTTCTCACTTTCTTTGATTTTCTTTTTTATATGTCAGTTTTAAATTTTATTATATATATTATTTATAATTTATAATTAATATATTATATATATAATTAATATAGTTTAGAAACATTTAAATATAAAGTTTGCTTTAAAATTAAAGAAGCTTTATAAAAAATTAAAGAATTTGTACCTAGTTTCTTTAATTTTATTATTATATATGATTTATAATTTATAATCAATATATACATTTACGTTTTTGTTTTTTTTAAGAAATTATATATATTTAATATATATTTATTTATGTATTTTTTAAATTATAAAAGAAATTATATATATTTAATATATATTTATTTATATATTTTTTAAATTATAATTGTTGTGAAGTTCTATGATATAAAACTATAAATATATTAATTCATAAATATATAAAACCATAAATATAATATGAGACTTAATTTAATATAAAAGTGTATATTAAAATAAATATTTTAAACACTGTATGCCCATAATATTTTAAATTTATTAGAGAAAGAAAGGAAAAAAAGGCAACAAATATTCATAATAAAAGTTAATAAATATTCATTTTTCCTTTTTATATGCCTTAAAAAAAATTAAACTTAAATTTTAAATTTAAACATAACTTTAAAGATTTTCCAAAGAAAAAATAAATAAGAAAAATATGTGTCCCCAATTAATTCATGTAGTTAAGTAATTTATACTATATAAAAAAATTGCTTTTTAAGAGTTTCTTAGGAGACCCATTTTTTATATAAATTTCTCCTAATGTATGTCATGTACTCTCATAATAACCATAACCATTTCCAATTAACCTAAGAAAGCTTAATAATATGTGTAGGAAAAAAAAATATCCCTGAACCTAACGAAAATGATAACACATCCCCTAAGTGTAGCTTAGGTGAGTGTAAAGATGAGTCCTAACAAATGAAGCTTGATGAAGTAACCATATACAAAAAAATCCTCCCCAAGAAGAAAGAACTAGAAATAGGTTCTAGTAATAAGGCCATGTAATGTACCCATGCAAAAAGATTGTCTCTTAAAGAGAGGCAAAGAAAACTCCCTCAAAAGAGGGAGTAAAAAGATGTCTCTTAAAGAGAGGCAAAGAAAACTCCCTCAAAATAGGGAGTAAAAAGATGTCTCTAGATATTGCTCAACAACGTTGATGCTAAAGTGTGACAAGTGTTGATGAATCAAATTAGGTACTATATAGAACTCATAATGGCTCCCAACATTGATATGTGGACTTAACCAAGAACTAGGTACTCTTGCAGAAGGTGTCAACATGAATGATGATGAAGGTGAATCATAGGATTTAGGAACTATAGACTGTGTCACCATGTAAGCATGTAGAGGTAGAGAAAATATATCTAGAGAAGTAGATGCAACTCTATTAGAGCTATCATCAAAGAGGAGATAAATGTTCTCAATGTTGTCATCAAGATTTGAAAGACGAGAGTCCAAAAATAGATTTGAAATGTTTGGTAGGTAGACCTACTAATGAAGTGGATCCTATAGACATGAACCCTGTTGCAGAGAATCACTAGAAGCCCTTGAAAAAGTTAAACAAAACTTTGAAGTAGCAACATGTATATGAGGAATGTCCTTAGTTATCAATGAGGTATCAAAAGGAGGAGGAATGGTAGTAGTCTCTGTTGGCAAGAGACACATTGGAGCTTCATGATTGTTGTCATTGATGGCAACAAAGTTCATCCCACACATCCGCAGGACATGGTGTGCCTACCGGAAGTTAGATTGAAGAATGTTTTGGTCCGGTAAGCAAGAACAGAGCATGTAGCAAGGTCCGACAATCAAGTCCGGATCTCTCAGAGGAAGTATCTTTGGAAAGTGCGGACTTAGGGAAGTCAAGAGGAGTACCTTGATTGATAGATTCCAGGAATTGAGCGTCCGGTGATGAAAGAGTGGGGATATGAGCATTCAAGTATTGGGGTCCTGTTTGGCAGAGCAGACAGAGGAAGAACTTACCAGCAGAGTTTCAGACATTATTCTGGATAAGATGTTGATGGTGATCAAGATTCTTAAGGTATCATTCATGATTGGTCAACTTGTTAGTTGACTTTTATAAGTATCTATTTGATCTGCATCACTTGGTAAGCAAGGATTTAGTCGACAGACTAGAGTTTGGGAAACACTGACTATTCCGGATGCCGACTAGAAAGAGGATGAAATCCCTTGTGCGGATATATATACCAAATGGATTTCAATGAGAAGAGGTGTGTTGAAAAGTTGGGAAGTGAGAAGAAAAGCAGAAGATCAGTGTGGAAGCAGTAAGGCAGGTCCGGTATGTGAAAGGACAACAGCTCTAAAGAAGAGAAAGGATGAAGTGCAATAGATCAGTATACTAAGCCTAACCGGAACTGAACTCTAGCATATGTGGATGCTTCTCATCAGTTCAAGTATCTTATTACTCTCTTTATAACTTGTAGGCAGTGAGCCTCTTGTGAGCAGTGTGCTCGGGCAGTGAGCCCTAATTGGCAAGTGCCATTTTGTACTTCTATTCTTCTAATAGAGAATACATTCTTGGGTTAATCACCCCATGGTTTTTCCCTTAACCGGGTTTTCCACTTCAAAATCATTGTGTTATGTGTATTGACTTTGTTTCTACTTTCATGTTTGTTTGCTTTGATGTTGTACTAATTATTAAAGAAGAACAGAAAGTTGAATAAATTAAGATAACTGATTCACCCCCCCTCAGTTATCAACAATTGGTATCAGAGCCAAGTTCCTCCAAACAGAGCCTAACAACTTGAGGAAGATCTAAGAATTAAAATGGATGTGTATGGTATGAGGGAACAACTTCAATCTGCCCTAGATGATCTTGAGCAATCTAATTCTAAAGTCAATGAATTGAAGGAAAGACTCAAATAGGCTGATGATTTCATAAATGAACTAAAAGGGAAACTAAGTCTCTCTATGAAAAAGAAAAAGGATCTACTTCAACAATTGGCAAGTCAAAATGAAGCAAATGATACAAATGGAGATCTGAAGGAGAAAACCAATTTATGTGAAAAATTATCAAAAGAGATCATTATGGTAAGACATGAAATGGAATCAGGAGTTATGAAGTTTACCCAAGAAATTGAAGAGAAAAGAAAGACTGAAGATGATATAAGACAATCTCTCAAGGAGAAATCAGAAGACTGCTATAAGATGGATAGAATAATCAGACATCTTCAATCTGATCTTGAAGATGCTAAAGATAATGAAGAAAAACTTGAGGATCAAATTGTCTCTCTTAAAAGGAATCTTCAAACAACAAATGAATACAAAGAGAAATTCAAGATAAGTTCAGCTCAACTTGAATTTCTTCTTGAAAGCCAAAAGAGGGTAGATGACAAGCGTGGCTTGGGATATGAGAAAGGTGAAAGCTCCGGATCCAGTCAGAAGAATTTTGGATCAGAAAATCTAAGGAACAGGCCTAGAAGACCTCTGGTAAGGCAACCTAATGCTCAAAGATATCCATCCTTCAATTGATACTGCCACAATTGCAATAACTTTGGTCACAAAGCTAATCAATGTAGAAAGAGAATGAATCAGACTAATACATCCTTCTCCGGACAGTGTTTTAACTGCAAAAGGTATGGTCACAAATCTCATGAATGCAGAAATATGCAAATGAACAATTCATTCAATGGTAGATGCTTTGCATGCAATAGAATGGGTCATATGGCTAATCAATGCAGATCAAGAGGACATCAATCAAATATGCAAAGAAATGTTGTTTGCCACAATTGCAATAGATCCGGTCATATTGCCAAATTTTGTAGAAGCAAGAATCAGGACAAAAGAGGTCTGGTACATCATAACCAGAATCAAGATAAGGGAAAAGGAAAAGTGAATGTGGATGAAGTTCAAACTGAGATGAACAATATTTGGGTGAAGAGAAGTACAGAAAATGTAGGGGATGGATCCGCACCAGAATCTGGTCCTGATATTCCTTCTGGAAATTAAAAAGTGAGCTATGGCTTAGGGGGAGACACAAGGAAAAACTTTTTCCCCCTAGCCAGTAAATTGGTGCCGGAATTGGCACAAGGAAGGTTGCGGATTAAAGGGTTCTCAGAGAAACATCTAAATAAACTATGGTTAAGATATGAAAGATCCACAAGATGTTTAGAACAAGATTGATCCAGTTCATTAAGTCATCCGAATAAGGAAAACAAGGCAAACTAGAATGACTTAAGTTGAGCATTTATTACAATTTGGTATTAGGGTTTGCGGAGTAATATAAGGGTTTTTCTTATTAAACATTTGTTCATTCTGCATTCAAGAAGAAGCAAAAAGGATCTCTGCAACAAATTTCCTCAAGCCCATCAAAGATCATTTGCAGAAGTCGATTCATCCAGCAATCGATCCGACTCACTCCGTGAAATCTAAAAGCGCAAAAGGTATTTTTCGTTCTTAAATATCTCTCTGCAAATCTTTTGAAAGATGACTACTCTGAATGTGGTAAAGATTTCTGATAGGTCACGCCCTAAATTTAAGAAGCATCCATACAAATCTCTAGAAGTGGATCCCTCAGGTGCATTTTCCAGCATTCCGCATGGTATTTTGCATGTTGAAGATGTTAGGGTTTACATTCATGCGAATATTGAAGAGTTTGGAGAATCCAAGATAATGGATATCTATCACAAACAGTTAATTGATGAATCATTTGAGCTCAAACCATAGTATAAGGCTATCTGGGACAAACACTTTGCACAATGCATTCATTTCCCCTATTTTCTGGAAGATGAATGGGTCCGGTATGTTTTGAGAAGAATACATGACAACTTCATGTGGTTGAATAGGTCGTTTAAAATCACTAAGGATGCCATTAAGGCTGTAACCGGATTACACTCAACCGGTGGAATGCCTACACTCAAATCTGTCAAAAACCAAATTGTAAGTGAGGCTACCGGATTGAAGTTTGATAAGAGAGCAATGACTATTAAGGATATCACAGATCCGGATATCAAGTTTGCATCAATGATAATTGGATATAAGATATATCACTCCAGCAAGGAGAATTCAGTATCTGGAACTGCTGTATATACTGCTTATGAAATGTTAAGGAAGAATGTTGACTATGATCTATGTGAACTCCTTCTAAACCAACTTTTGGAAAATCTATAGAAGATAAAGAAGGATAAGAAGAACTCCTTCAAATATGGTAGGTTGATACTCTATCTATTCTTCTACTACATGAATGAGCTACCCGGATCTAATGGGTGGATATGGCAGAATGACAGACTAGTAGCAATTCAAGTCAGGGACTATCTACATGGAATTGGTGATGCCAATACATAGAATACAACACTTTGGGGATATTTTAAGAACTTCCAGAACATGATGCAAGCCAGAGAGAGAATTCCAAAATCCTTAGTTGAAAAATATAAGAATACAATCTGCTTTATGGTAGAAACTGATCAGTGCCTAATGGAGGCAATGGAACCAAGAACAGTATGGATCATGCCTATGGGGTATGAAGTGGATGAGAAAATTGTAGAGCTGCATGTTTAGCTGCTAAGTCAGCCCAAGGATCCAAAGGTAGAAAGGTTTGGAACCTTTGAAGAGCTAAGTGTAAAGATTCATGTAGAACTTAGACAACTGGAGATAAAGAGAAAAGTGAGAAAAGAAGTAGAGAATGTTGCCAAAAGATTTGGCATATCAAAATAAGCACTTAATGTTAACAGAGAGAAGAGGGAAAGGGCAGAGAAAGAGAAGGATGAAGCAGAAAAGGAAAGTGATCCAGTAGAAGCACCCTCCCGAACCAAATCCTCTAAGAGGTCTACACCTACCACTGATAAGAGCTCAAATAAATCAAAACCGAAAGCAAAATCATCTGGTAAAATAGAGAAAAGAACTAAGACAAAGGCCACAAGGTCTTACATCAGTCAGAAGGATGATGAAGAGACTAAGTCAGATGAGGAGGTAAGGAAAATGAGGAAAAAGAAGAAAGTATCTGGTGAACCCTCTACTGGTGAAGACAAGGAAGAGATGGCAGAAGAGTTTGTTGAAAGGCCCACTCTGTCCTTAGATGATGTAGTTAAGGCAGTTACTATGGATGGGAACCTGCAACCAATAATAGAATTCTATGATGCATACAATGATGCAGATAAAAAGATCTTGGAGGAAGCCACAGTTAAGTACTTGAACATATACAATAAGGCTTTTATTGAAATTATATCTCTCATTCCCAAAAGCCTAGAGAAGGAATTAGAGATAAGGAAAAATAATGCTAGGGCAAAGGATCTTGAGATCCAAGAACAGATAGCCATTCAACTCTGTCCTTCAATCACTCAGAAGCAAATGAATATGATCTTCAAAGATTGCAAGGATGAGTTCCGGAGCAAAGCCAAAATGAATCAACTTATGCTCAGCGAAACTGACAAAATAGGAAAAGAGATAGAAGAGATTCTCCAGAATTCTTACAAAAGATTCAACATTCCCATTTTTGAGGACTTAGGTGATGATCCCTCAGCTACAGATGAATCTAATGAGACAGTGGCAAAAGAGGTAAAGGAGACAGGTGAAGAAAAAAGAAAGGACTTGGATTCCTCTGCTCCAGAAATCCATGGTCAAGTAAACATCTCTCCTCCGGTTTCCCCTACAAACTCTAGATTGAAAGAAAAAAAAAGAGTACAAGAGAAGATCAGTCAAGAAGCAAAAGAGAAAGAAGATGATAGTGGTAAGGCTGCAGAAGAAGAGAAAATTCTGTCTCTGGCAAGAGACATAGCAGAAGCAGTCAAAGAGTTCTTGACCAAAGAAATGATGGAATTTGATGAACCGGAATTGCTTCAAGGTCCATTCAATTTTGATTCCCTCTCTCCAGTCCAAACCATGAAACTAGCTTCCTTCACTCAAGCTAAGGCAAAAGAAAAAATGCTGAAGTCTCACATGGAGGACTGTGAACTCATAGAAACTGCATCCGGTGTACTGGAAAAGATCATGCCATCCTTCCAAAAGGATCCTACAGCATCCGCATCCAGTAATCTAAAGTCTCTTATAAATTCTGTTAATACACATTTTGATTCTTTAGAGAAAGCAGCAGAAGAGAAAGTCCAGAAAGAGTTTTTGGATAAGAGATTCTGTGAGTGACAAGGGCTTATAACCAATGATAAGAGAAATGTGGACATTGGGATAAAGAGCTTAGAAAATGCTCTTAAGGATGGAGGAGAAATATATAAATTTTGTATATCCTAGACTAAAGCAACAAAGGATATTGAGAAGAAAGTGAAAGAACAAGAAGATAAATTGTCAAGCCTCTCTTAGAATTTTGATCCTCTCACTGTATCCATAATAAACCAGGAATGCCAAACTATTGCAATCATGAATGAGATTAAGAAGCTTGAGAAGGAGAGGAAGAACATATTAAGCAAAATGGGTGAGCTTAAAGGGATGATTATCCCCAAATTAGAGGCCATGCATGAGGCCCTAATAGATGCCTAGACCACAGCCCAGACTAGTGATCCGACAGACCTCAAGAGGGCAGAAGCCTTTGCATTCCTGTTGAGTGGTCACATCTCAATTTTGGACAGGATGAAGCAGAGTTGGGTGACAGAAGTTGTACAGTTGAAGACAACTTTTGCAGACATACTACAGTATATGTAAGTATAACCTGTTTATATATTTATACGGCTAAGTATAGTTTAATTTTTGGGAATTTTGGTGTGCGGACCCTACCCTTTGCCATTGATGTCAGAGGGGGAGTGAGGAACAGTGAAAAATGTGGAATCCAGCTAAGGGGGAGCTCTAGAAAAGTGTACATTAGAAAAGAATATCAACCAAGGGAGAGTATAGTATAACACTTAGTCATTTTTCACTAAGTGTTGCCATCAATGCCAAAAGGGGAGATTGTTGGCAAGAGACACATTGGAGCTTCATGATTGTTGTCATTGATGGCAACAAAGTTTATCCCACACATCCGCAGGACATGGTGTGCCTACCGGAAGTCAGATTGAAGAATGTTGTGGTCCGATAAGCAAGAACAGAGCATGTGGTAAGGTCTGACAGTCAGGTCTGGATCTCTCAGAGGAAGTATCTTTGGAAAGTGCAGACTTAGGGAAGTCAAGAGGAGTACCTTGATTAATAGATTCTAGGAATGGAGCGTCTGGTGATGAAAGAGTGAAGAGATATGAGCATTCAAGTATTGGGGTCTTGTTTGGCAGAGCAGACAGAGGAAGAACTTACCAGCAGAGTTTCAGACATTATTCTGGATAAGATGTTGATGGTGATCAAGATTCTTAAGGTATCATTCGTGATTGGCCGACTTGTTAGATGACTTTTATAAGTATCTATTTGATCCGCATCACTTGGTAAGCAAGGATTCAGCCGACAGACTAGAGTTTGGGAAACACTGACTATTCTGGATGCTGACTAGAAAGAGGATGAAATCCCTTGTGCGGATATATATACACCAAATAGATTTCAATGAGAAGAGGTGTGTTGAAAAGTTGGGAAGTGCGAAGAAAAGCAGAAGATCAGTGTGGAAGCAGTAAGGCAGGTCCGGTATGTGAAAGGACAACAACTCTAAAGAAGAGAAAGGATGAAGTGCAGTAGATCAGTATATTGAGCCTAACCGGAACCGAACTCCAGCATATGTGGATGCTTCTCATCAGTTCAAGTATCTTATTACTCTCTTTATAACTTGTAGGCAGTGAGCCTCTTGTGAGCAGTGTGCTCAGGCAGTGAGCCCTAATTGGTAAGTGCCATTTTGTACTTCTATTCTTCTAACAAAGAATACATTCTTGGGTTAATCACCTGTGGTTTTTCCCTTAACCAGGTTTTCCACGTCAAAATCATTGTGTTATGTGTATTGACTTTGTTTCTACTTTCATGTTTGTTTGCTTTGATGCTGCACTAATTATTAAAGAAGAACAGAAAGTTGAATAAATTAAGATAACTGATTCACCCCCCCCCCTCTTAGTTATCAACAGTCTCAGTATCATCCACATATGAAAGGTGCTCTAAGGAAGCATCACTCTTAGATGGAGAATTAAGGTCTCCATATAGCTATTGGATAAAGGACAAAGTAGTGAAAGGACACTTAGTGTACTCAAGTTGATGTTGAATATCCTTAGAAACAGTGAGACATATTAGTCCATAGACCATGTCATTGTTGTTCAACTATTCAATCTTTTGCTTAGTCACTTGGCTCAAAAATGAGTCCAAGGAGATAGGCATTACATCATGCAAAATGTAGTGATTTTGTATCCCTTGTTTCCAAGACAAATAGTTCTTTGAATTTAGCTTGACAAGAGAATGATGAAATATAGTACCAAAATTTATGTCACCCCCCAAATTTATCTCAGTTTGTGGTCACAATACCTCAAGATAATACTCCCCTTCAAGTAGTTGTTGAAATGACCCCCCAAAGATTACAATGTTTGCACTTTATAATCAGTGTGATTTACAACACATATACCAGATTTATAGAGTTTTACAGTGCCAAAAAATGATCAAAATGTTGAAAGTAATATGTTTTTTTAGAATAGGAACAAAAAAACTACACCAAAGTGTAGAGCTTAGAAAAATACCAACTTAAAAAAAATGACACTAAAAAAAGAGCTCGTTTGTGAATGTTATGAGCATTTTAAGTTCCAAAAAACACGATTGGATAGTAAAATCTTTGATGAAACTCAAATTCTTGAAAATAGAGGAGTCAAATTTGAGAACTAATCACACCGACATGTAACCAATAAAGAATTACCCAAAATAAAAAATTGTGACGGTTTCAAGTCTGACTGATTGAGATATGGCTTTCCAAAATTGGGGTACAAAATCAAAACAACCAATGGAGAGGGGTCTTTTTTGAAGTGATGAATTCAACAATTCATTTGATGACATCAGCACTGCACAACAGAAAAACTTTGTGCATAGGAACAAAAAGTATGACACTACAACCTTCTGGATGAATAGTGTCAGGCCAAAAATATTCAACCTTCTGAAGACCACAAACTCATAAATTGATAAATTTTATATGGAATTGGAGGTTTTTGGGCCTTTTTGGCATAATGGCACACTTAGATTTTGCTAATCATGCCTCAAAAATTGCCATCTATAAAATCTAAGAAAATCAATAATAAAAAACACCCAAATGAAGCTTTGTTTCCTAGTCTCTAATTTGAGCCAAATAAAAGCTAAATATGACTTTCTTGAATCTTTTGGATGTAATGGAACAAGTGAAAATGTTGCTAGAATTATCAAATTTTTGTATACACCAAAATCACTAAAAAATAAGATTGATTACCAGAAGCTTATTTTTTGTTAAACTGTTTTGATTCTCCAGATCATCTGAGGATGCAAGAGAAGAGCACATTAAGTTTTTGAGAAAAATGTTAGGAATAATTAACCTCAAATCTCTCAAATAATAAGACAATAAAATGAACTGTACTAGACAACAAAACTCTAATACCATGCTAGATTCTATGAGAAACAAAAATTTGAACCAAGATCTAATGTTGGTCATAGATCACACTTAATCCAGTCGACAGATGATTGTAGATCAAAATGGTAGAATTGAGAGAATATCTTGAAAAAAAAGAATTCATGAGACAAAAATGCAAGAGAATTTAGGCAATGCTCATATTAAACTCCATCTGACTAGCAGATATGAGAGGTGAGTGTTGCATATATATAGCAAAAATAGAGGCATATACATCAAAGAGGAGTAATAACTCCAACTGCCAAGAATAGGTGAGAGTTTCACCTACTTGGTAAATGTCAAAATACATGGTTGCACCTACTCAAATAAAAACAAACAAATGGTTATGAGAGGTGGCTACTAAATCCAAAAGAGGGTGTGAGACTCAACTACCCAAAGTGAGTGAGAGTGACACATGTAATTGATGGATTCTGCCATGGGCTCTCGTAATAACCATGTTTAATTAACCTAAGCAAGATTAATAATGTGTAGCAAAAAATATCCTTGAACATAAGGAAAACAAAAAACCTACACTAACATTTGTTGTTGGTATGGAGAATAGAGGTGCTAGTGCTTGTAAAATTATACCAAATGTTGTGGACTATACAAACATACTTTTCCTTAGAGTGTGAATCACTTTTAGAAACACAATGCTTTGTACTTGTAGAAGGTTGTATAATCCCAACTGGCACCCATGCTCTCTTGCTAATGATTGGCCATATAATTTACATTGGATGTTGAAAGGATCATATAATGGAACTAAGTTCGTATAGTTGGTCAAGGGGGATGTATGTTGTGTTTTGTAAAGAATTGGGTATGGGAAGTTTTAGGTCATTTGATGTAGGGTGTTTCTAATTCTATAATGTGGATTGCATGGTAGTTAAAGATGAAGTAGGTTGTACAATAGCTAAAGATGAATTAGGTCGTACAATAGCAGAAAATGAGTGGTGTAAAATAGTAGATCATTGTTATATGGAAAAGCATTTCAAATTTGATTAGATAGTTGAACATGGTCATACTCTATAGGCTAGGATGGTCATACAATTAAGTAAGGTTGTAAATTACAAACTAAGGATGATTATATGATTGAATAGGGACATTTTTTGAAATGCCATACGTTGTAGGACAATGAGTGTGCATAACTTTATTATACATTTGAGTGTGTAGAAGAGCACACAAATACATGTACTATAAACTTGAGGCAAATAGATGGCCCAAGATTGTTAGAAAAGAAGCCTTAAATGAAATAAAACATCAATTGGATAAAAAATGGCACATCTACTTAAATGCATCTCCAGATAATAACAAAGAAATAAAGGCTTTTGTTATGGATAAATTCCACAAGTCTATGTGGGAAAAGGCTTTAGGAAGAAAGAGGAAACATTACCTTGAGGAATTCAACACCATGTATGATCATTAACAAAAGGCCTATATATGGTAAAATATCCCTTGGAGATAAAAGATTCTCATAGCCCAATTAAGAACTAACTCACATCATCTTTAGTGGGAATTAGGTAGATGGAAGAGGGAAAAAGAAAAGTGAGAGGAGAGACTTTGTGTCTTTTGCACAACTAGGGCATTTGAATAAGAAAATCACTTCATTTAGAGTGCAAATAGTACATGACATTTGGGAAAATTACATGGGTGCTTTAGTTGCAACATATTTATAGGATTTGTTCAAAGAGAAGGTTCAAAAAATGAGGGGGTTCATCATCAAATTAAATAGTAGAAGATCAACAATTCAAAAGGCAAAAATGATAGGGTTTATTGTTCTATAGGCTATCTTTGGCCTCGTGGATGTTAAAATTATTATATTCTATTCTTGTTGACCATACATGTAATAGGTAGATTGAGGAGTATAATAGTAGGAAAATTGGATCATACTCTAGTAAATATATTGTACCATATAGTGTTAGGAAAAGTATGATGGTAGAAGGTAGATTGGATTATAGAATGTGGTGCAAGGAATATGAAGTTAACTGATTAACCATACATGGAGGATAAAGTCTCTTATAACATTGCTTAGGGCAACATTTGAATAAGAAAATCACTTCATTTAGAGTGCAAATAGTACATGACATTTGGGAAAATTACATGGGTGCTTTAGTTGCAACATATTTATAGGATTTGTTCAAAGAGAAGGTTAAAAAAATGAGGGGGTTCATCATCAAATTAAATAGTAGAAGATCAACAATTCAAAAGGCAAAAATGATAGGGTTTATTGTTCTATAGGCTATCTTTGGCCTCGTGGATGTTAAAATTATTATATTCTATTCTTGTTGACCATACATGTAATAGGTAGATTGAGGAGTATAATAGTAGGAAAATTGGATCATACTCTAGTAAATATATTGTACCATATAGTGTTAGGAAAAGTATGATGGTAGAAGGTAGATTAGATTATAGAATGTGGTGCAAGGAATATGAAGTTAACTGATTAACCATACATGGAGGATAAAGTCTCTTATAACATTGCTTAGGGCAACATGTTTTTATAGTCTAGCTTTTTTCTTTGACTTTA
Source organism: Cunninghamia lanceolata (assembly GCA_027924645.1). NCBI lineage: Eukaryota > Viridiplantae > Streptophyta > Pinopsida > Cupressales > Cupressaceae > Cunninghamia > Cunninghamia lanceolata. The sequence goes on from BSBN01001749.1 coordinate 116,751, forward strand.
TTAAAAATTCTTGTACCTTAGATAACACATGTTAATACTTCAAATTAAACTTCTAGATCGTCAATATTAATAACATTAATCTCCTCAATATGTTGGTGATATATTTTTAGCTTTGAATCATTTACTACATCTTTTACGTTGATTCCATCTAGACTTTCTAGCCCGATTGATTCATTTTTCAGTTATTTCGTAAATATTAAATGGTCATAGCCAAAGTACCTTCAATGTACCTAGTTTAATCTCTTGTCATCTGTTGTACTTCAACACTAAGGCATTCGATTTAAAATCCATCCTTTGCAAATGTTTGTCATGCCAGTGCTTCCTCATTCATTGATTCACCTTATTTTCTCATTGTGCTATTATGCTCTATTCGTCAAACTTATTGACCTTCACAAGTGTTTCTTTTAAGCTCTCTTCACTCCCCAATCTATTTTCAATAGTGACTCTTAGACTAGGCACAAGGTACTCTATTGGTACTGTGACTTGTTGATTGTACATAAATTGGAAAGATGTGTGTTTGGTAGACACCTTATACATAGTTTGATATGTCCATAGTATTGTAAGAAATTCTTCCTTCTAATTGCATGCCTTCCATCCCACATGTTTTTTGACATTGAAATTAAAACTTTATTTGTGGCCTTAGTTTGGCCTTTGGATCATGGGTACTACTATTTGGAGAGAGAGTAGAATATTCAAAACTCTATTGCCATCAACTAGATTACATGGTTAACAAAGTGCCCCTACCTATCCCTTGTTATTTTGTATCAAAACTCTAAATCTAGTGATCACTTTCTTGTGAATGAATTAGGTTTTATTTTGTGAAATTGTTGTCTAGCAAGACACTTGTTTTATCCCACTTGGTTAGGAACTCCATGGTGACCAAAATGTACTTATATTGATGCATTTAAATAACCTTTAGTGGACAAATGAAGTTCAATTAGTTCTTGTGGATGAGGTGGCCAAAGGGGCATGGAGTCCTTCATTGATTTGCCAACTCTTTGACATATATCACATCATATAACCCATTCTTTCAAATCAGTATGAAATGTTGGTCACCATAGGCTTTCTAAGAGTGCCTTTCATTCTATGGCATGAAGCCCCATGTGGACCCCAACAAAACTTGCATATGCCTCTTTAGGTACATTTATTAACTCCTCTTGCATCACACAACTTAATATTTGATTCGATCTCATCTTGTAGAATAATCCATTAACCAACTAGAATGTTCTATCCTTTAATACTACCCTTATTCACTTTGTTGGTTGCATGCCCCCTATGAAAGAGGAGGTGTATAGGTTCTTTCCTATATTTTTGAACCATGTAGGTATGGAAATAATTTGAAAAAATGTGTACCTCTGAAGGTCTTTGTTTATCCCTCCTGGTGGTTCACTAGACTTAATATTGGAGAGTTGATCAACCATAACATGGCTCTTCCTTGGTTTGATCCTAATTTTAAATGTAAATTATTGTAGTGACATTAGTCATTTACTCACCCAACCCTTGATAATTAGTTTATGAACAAGGTATAGTAGTGCTTGGTGATCTACATAGAATGTGAACGACATTGCTAGCAAGTAGTGCAAAAACTTTTGTACTAAATAAACCATACCCATAGCCTCTGTCTACATAGTGTTATAATTCCTTTCTACACCAAACAATATTTTTATAGAAAATAACATTGGATGGCCTAGACCTTGAGTTCCTACTTGTGCAAAGGTATGTTTTCATAGTTGGAAGGATCTAAGTGTATGTGAAACTCTTTGTCTTAATTTTGGATATGCAAAGATTGGTGAACTTATGATAAACACTTCAATTATGTGAATGCTTTCTCATATTCATTACACTATATGAATGTAAATCCCTTCTTTGTTAACACATTCAAAGGATGAGAGGCTTGGACAATATTTTTAATGAAGCATGTATAGTACTTGATATGGCCTAAGAATGATCTTATCCCAAAGATGTCTTTAGATGACTCCATCTCAATAACCAACTATATTTTTTTAAGATTAGTTTTTAAATCTAGATTTGTGAATAATATAGTTAAGAAGTTTACCTTATGGTAACATGAATTCACACTTCAAGCTTAGTTCCAACCATGGTACTCTACAACATTGCATGCACTACATCAAGTTCCACATATATGTTTCTGTCACTACATATTAACTAGTCATCTAGGAAGGTTTTAAATTTCCCCAAAGACATCTTTTTGAAGATGTGCATGATTCTTTGAAAGTTAGTTAGAGATTTACAAATTTTGAATAATATTCAATTGTAAGCATATAATCGATATTCCACTATAAAAGTGATATTTAATTTGTCTTCTTTGCCATGCTTATTTGGTAGTACTTAGAAACGCCACCCATAAAAGAGCAAATCTCATGCTTGGGTACTTCTCATGCTTGGCTACTTCTTCTAGTATGGAATCTATGAATGATATAGGAAATGGGTCTTTAGTTATGACCGTTCAAATTTTTGAAATATACACATCTATCTTATGTGTATCGATTCCTCCTTTAAGGAAATAACTTTGAGAGACACCCATTGACTTGTTTCTACTTTAAAAATGATCCCTACTTAGAGCATTTTAGCAATGCCTTCTTAAAATTTTATGACATAATTCTAGTTCATCTTGTATGGTCTTCTTGGCATTGGTTGAGTTATTGTTATCAAGGGAATTATTTTGAACACATAGTTTTAGTGTTACTCCCTTCAAGTCTTTGTATGTCAATGCAAATCCATCCTTATAATCTATGAATATTATAAATGTCTCTTCTTTTTGCACATCATCAACCATGATCATCTATAATGTTCCCTCTATTGGGACTCCTATTTTCAATCGCCATAGTTGCATGATCATACCAAATTCATCAAAATTTTCCCAAGGAGTTCCTATCCACTAACCTCATTTTGTTTGTCTAGTGTTGTCTCTCCTGAAATTTGACTAAGTCTAAAATATGTAAGATCCTCCAAAATCTAGAATGTGCAGTTTGACTCCTATGGAGCCGAAACCACTCTCAAACATCCTGATAGTATATACATAAAATATAACTTAAAGTATAATGAAGTAAATGTCAAGAGGTAAACATCAAATTATAATTAAATGTTATATTTTATGTAATACTATTGGGTTTTTAGGTCCCGTCGGAACCTTCAAACTTTTCCCAGATTCTAACTTCCCTCCGCTTCCCTGCTCTCTTTCCCCTTCCGAAGTTTCAGGCCGGAACTTTTTCCTGGACCGACACCTCCTTTTCCATTCAGGATTTCAAGTCCCGCTGGAACTTTTGGACCCAATCCCTTGGTCCTTGGTTCTCCCAAAATCCCACTCTCTTCCTTTCCCATCCTGGGTCTCAAAGAAATTCCCAACCCGGACCTTCCCGCCAAAATGCAAAAAATGTGACTGGACGTGTCAACAACTCACAGGATCACCATTATTTCTCAAATTAACTTTTACAACAACCTTTTTGAGCAGGAAACTTCCTCTATGGCCTAGGGAATGGATCCAAGTGTTATAAAGACAATTTTTTGCCTCATTTCATGGGGTTGGTTCTCTAGTGGCAGATGGAGGCTATGTAAGTTCAGTAATGTTTCTCATGCCATGTCCAGTTGTAGAGAAGTAATGGAGCAATGACATAGATGAAAGATAGTGTGTTGTAGGAGGTGTGTAGATAATGTCTACATGTTTGTTTGCATGCATTTAGGGTTTTGCTCTTATCACATTTGCTGATAAGTTTGTATTGGACATTTGAAAATGTGATAGCATTTTAAATATATTACAAGATTTGTAATTGTCATTTGTTCTCTCCATTTGAATGCATGTAGTTCATTATGGATAACTAAGTATGTTTGAAGCACAAAATTTGCAATCTGATACAACATATGCTTAGTTCAATTTTTCTTTGTTTCCTTTCCATTATTTTGTTTTTGTTACCTGAGACTCTGTAGCCTAGATGGATTGGCACCAGTCTTGGCTCCATTAGACCAATCTCACACTATTTAAAACAAATAAACATTTACCAGTGGTTTAGGGGAAGGACCATCGTTTATGTGCATGTATACTTGTACAGTTTGTGTCAACTATATAGGGGTTTGTGACAACCTGTTGTTCTTGGTTCAGTGACAGTTTTGGGATCAAGATAACATGTTGGGTTTGGCTATTCATTGGTTTTTAGTTGTTCATTTTATTTGAACTCAATACCTGTTAAGGTATACCCCTTGGAATATCCATCCAGAGTTTAGCTGAGCTCAAAGTGTAGGGGATGAAACCCACTCCCATAATGTTGACCGTCAACCCTTCACGTTCTATTGATGGACTGATTATGTTTGCATGATGACAACCCTAGCCTTGCGAGTGTGATTCTATTCTAGGAAGTGGAGCTGTGGTTTTGGGACCCAACACCCTCCACCCAAAGATTCAACCTCATTGTAGTGGGTTCTTGGTGTTTCATGTCAACCACACTTCTAAATTGATGGATTGGCCTATCATCCAACTTTACATCCCCCATCTTCTATCATGTAAATTTAGGAGAAAATTAATAATATCAAGGTTGGTTTTCTTGAGTAACTCAATGGTACATAGTGGTTTGATATTGGCTTATTTTGTTTCTTGTCACATATCTTTGATTGTTTTCTTCATTAATCTCCATTATTTCAATAAAATTACAATTAGGATGGAGTACCTCATAATCTTCCATTTTCTAATGATATAGATCATTAGGGAATTGGTGTCATCTTTGGACTATGAGTGTAACTCTATGATCCCTTCAATCTATGGATTCATAGGACCTAAATCCCCTTCCTCTATGGACTCTTCTCTAGAGTCTAAATCTAATGAATATGAAAAGGGTACTCCCTCCCTCTATGTGTAATTACTTAGATATATTAGCTCTATTTTCAATTGATTCTTTTTCTGATTATGGACAACTTTGGTTGTTATTAGCCATTCATGACCCAATACCACATCATATTCCTATTTACATAATGAGATGACTACAAGTTTAATAAAAATGGTTGAGTTCCAATTAATACCTTTTGCGCCAACAATAATCCTAACCCTTTTATAACATTAGCACTTATCCAAAGGGTAGTGTCTATTAAGACTATATTTCTTGTAGTTTGTAGTTGGTAGGAGCAAATCAACATGTTATAAAAGTGTTAATGTTATAAAAGCATTAGGATTATTGATGGCACAAAAGGTACTAATTGGAACTCAAACCTAAGCCTATTTAACTTCCAGCCTAAACATCCTTGCCCTAGCATCCTTTTCTTTGTCTTTGGATATCAATTATTTGATACCTCGAATTCCTCTTGTATGATTTTATCTCTTCTTTCATATGGGATTCTTCTGTATCCCTTCTAAAAGAGGGACTTACCTAAATTTGAGGGGGCTCCACTTACTCATTTGGATAGATGGAATCCTCCATAATAATTTCCTAACCAACTTGGTTGGCAAGGAAGTTTCTTACAAACTTCAATCCAATCTTCTTATGTAACTAGTGAACTATTCCTTGAAGTCAAATGAATTTTTTAATTTATTCAATTATGGCTATGAATTTAGCCTTACATTTCACTTTAACTCTTATATTATTCTTATGGATTTATAGAGTTGGCTACCTCTCACTACCTCCTTCATTCTTGCTCTACCACTCTAATTGATTGCTTGATTTCTTAGTTCACCCCATAACCATGCCATATTATTCTTCCACCTTTGTTCAAGCTCAATATTATTAGTCTTTTGAGGTATGATATTAGTCTTCAATTCATTCTTCTTCATCCCAACTACACCTTTATTCATACCATTATAAGATTTGTTGTATGCATGCTTCATAGTATTTTTTACATGACGATCTTGCAAGGTTATAGTATTCCTTTCTAAGATTTTAGGAAAATTATCCAACATTTGATTAACTTCTTTGGTTACAACCATGTTACCTTAGATGGATTTTTTAGGTATTTATTTATTATTGGTTCTTCTTTGTTGTGCACTTGGAATGAAAGTTTTCACAAATACCTGAGTTCTTGGGTGAGTTGATCTCCTCTTTGCCTTTATGTGTTAAATAATTCTTGTATTGGTTGGGTCATTTACTCCTATTATTCCATCTTGTTGTTTCATCATTAATAATTATTTCCCAACTTCAATTCTACTCAATTCTAACTAGACTTCACAAAGCCAATGATGTTAGAAGTTAACTACTAAAACTATATTATCAATAAAAACATGTACATAGTATGATATAATAATAGAAATTCGTACCAAGAATGGTTGCACAAGAAAATAAAAATTGATATTTATTTTAGAGGTGGTGTCTAATTACAAAAAAATATAGAGTATCTTGTGTAAATCAAGGCCCCTTCCTTAACTGTAAGTACTATTTAAAGGATTAAGAGTTTCTAACTAGGCCTCAATCAATGGATTTAATTGTTTACAACCATTTGATAACATTTAGTGGAAAATTAAAATGATCGAGTCAAAATCATATGCATTACCATAACATAAAACCATACCATAAAAAACATTGGGATTGCAACTAATCAAATCCACTAACACATAGCATAAATAAATATTGTTGAGGTTTCTTGAGAGGTCACCCATCCAAATGCTATTTTGGATTAAGATTTCTCCCCATTGGGTTTCCTCCACAATTAGAGCCACTTAGCTTTCTACCCAATTTATAAAACCTTCAACATGCATAATTCCTTATAAACCATTCATTACAAAGGTACCTAGCTCTTTCAAGTAGTTTGGGTTCCCAACATCGGATCTTCAAGGTGTGCTTTCTTTTGTGGTGATGATTTTACGTAACCCAAGTCATGGTGGATGTGAATGATATTTAATCAAGGTGTTCCTTATTTTTACAATAAGGAATATTACTAGGTATGATGAGGCATAGGGCTCTAATGAGGCTCCCAATAAACTCCATGAGGAGACAACTATTATTAATAAGATGCAAGGAACTATTTGGGATGTTGATTATCCTATAATATTGCATTAACTTGGCCATGTGTAATATCCTTAGTTTTTTAAAATATCATCATTATTGTGTTTCATTTTTTCCATTATGTATGCACAATACCACAAATTATTCTATACAATGGTTAAGTATCATGCTAACAATTTGTTTTATAAAGAATGTGTTGGTTTCTCTCTTCAAAATTACATTTGCAAGAATATGAAGGATTTGGATCTTGTTAGTTTGTGTGATGCATAAGATGGGGTAATGGTACTCATGTTGTGTATGTTTACAAAATTTTCAAAATAGAAAAAGGTAGGAGGGTTGCCCACTCAACTATGGGACACAACTTTAACATGGGGATATCTTGGACATATTTGTTTTCCTGACATCAAGTAAAGTGATTCAAGGGTTTTCCCTCATCTCCCTATATTGATTCTTACACTTGTTTCTTATTGAATGTCTCATATCATGGCACATAATAAAGATGTGATGTTGGATTTCAAGTACTTTAAGCCAAAATGTAAAATATTGTTAGGATAGTGTGATACCAAATTCTAACCCTAATGTATAATGTATGTGGACCTCCAACATCTTGGGAATGGGTACTTGGATACCCATGTAGGTAGTTGAGATATAATATAGTATTATTGGAACTTGATAAATTAGTTGTAATGACATTTACAAGGGGAGTTACAAATGATAGGAATTACAGTCGTCATTGTCATAAGGAGTAATTGTCCATCCTAGTGCTTGGGAGTTACTTTGTGATAATGGAACATCTTGGTGGGTTCCATGTGAGTTGTCCACTCCATTTTGGAGTGCTATAATTTAGGATGTGTGTCTTTGGGAGTTACAAGTCAAAGATGTTGTCAATGAATGACAATGGGTTATATTCTATTCTAGGAGCTTGACCAAGTGGATATGGGTGTTGGATTTTTGCAAGTGGGTTCATGGGTGCCTATTTTTAGCCAATGGTATTTACCCCTTATTTTGTAAACTATCTATAGTTTGTAGTTTCTATTTGCTCTATTTATTGGAGGCATAGAATAGTGGTTTCATATGTTCATTTGTAGGTACTCTCATGTTGTCAAAATACCATAAAATTGAAGGGAGATAATTGATGTATTATTGTAACACATTATTTTGGATTAATATAGACTTGGCCTCTCTTTGATGGTGGATTTTTTCCTAAAAGGTTTTCTCCATGTGCGTTTGGTGTCATGGGTTTTGACCTTATGTGCTTGCTAAATTTATGGTCCTCTCCATGATTAATTAATTAGAAATCATGTCATAATTTAATTGATAAATCAGATTTGTTACTATTTTCAATTAATTCTATTTGTAGTACTTTACCCACATTTTGAACATTTGGTATCAAATCTTTGGTCTGGTTTGAGATGGGGACACCTTTCTTGAAGTGTTGTGATTTTTTTGGCTACAATGAGAGCTTTTGATTCAGTGGTTTTGCATATATATGTTTGTGTGGTTGGAGTCATGGCATCTACTTCTACTTTTCATTCAGAGATTGATAAGTTCAATGGCCTTGGGTACGAGCTATGAAAGTTGAAGATGGAGGATATCTTGGAAGAAAGAGACCAATGAAAATTTATAGAAAAAGAAGGAAAATGTGATGAAATGTCTAATGAATGTTGGAAAATGTTGGAGAAGATGACACATGAAATCATTCAGTTATGTTTGACAGATTCTATCCTTTTGAATGTCTTAGAGGAGGCTACTACATTTGCACTATGAAAGAGGATAAGTGATATTCATCAAACATAAATTCTAACAAATAAATTATACCTTAAAAGACATTTATATTCTCTAAAGATGAAGGAAGGTGATTCTATTACAAAACATATGAGTGCCTTTAATTTTAATTTTGAGTTAGCTATCTTTAATAGGTGTTAAACTTGATGAAGAAGATAAATGTATCTTGTTTCTTTGTCTTTTCTCTAAATCTTTAAATAACTTAATTATTGCTATCAATGGTAGTGCTATAGAGCCAAAGATGGAATCCATTATTGCTACTTTGCTTTTTGAGGAAATGAGGAGAAAATCCATGGATGAGGGCTCTAAGGATGTCCTGCATGTTCAAGGAAGGCATAAGGACAAAGGTGGGTCTAAAGGGGAAAGGAAGAAATCAAAATCCATATCAAAAGGATGGTCCAAAACCCCTAGTAAGAGGAATATGTCAGAACTAAAGAAAAAGAGGACATGTGAAGAAGGAATGCAGAAACAAGAAGAAAAGCTTCGATGATTCCTCCATAAAGAAATCTTTTGGTGATGATGATAATGATGCATTGTTTATTTCTACTAATATTACTAGCGATAGCTCTTAGCTAATTGATTTAGATTTTTCCTACCATATGACTCCTCACAAGGAATGGTTTTCATCATACCAAGATTATGATAGAGGAGAAGTTTTCCTTGGTGACAACAATACATATTAGATTGTTGGTAAGGTAAAGGTACAATTGTGTTTAGTGATGGGAGAGTGAAAACTCTCCATGGTGTTTTGCATATTTTAGGACTTGCGAGAAATATTTTTTTTTGTATCCAAGTTGAATGATTCTAGAATGCATGTGACATTTTATAGGTTTAGTTGTAGGTTGGTGAGAAGAAATTTGGTAGTAGATATAGGCTCATGGTGTGAGACTTTGTTTATGCTTGATGCCTCCATATTTTGTAACTCTGGTAATGTTATTGGTGTTGGTATGTGAAGTCATTTTTCTTATTACAACGTTGATAAAGTAGTTGACGATTAGTTCCACACGCGTACGACACATGTACGACATACAGTTGTACCATTCACACTTTCCATTTTGGGAATTTCTTCTTTGAAAAGGAGTCATCCAACTTTGAGGTTTTTTTTGGTTCAGTTAGTCGAGCTTGAGAAAATAATGTGGATTGTTGTAACTATGAATTGTTCCTGAGAATAACAAAATATTATGAGAACTTTTCCCATGGTTTTTTCCTAGTACATAACCAGGTTTCCATGTAAACAAGTTGTGTGTTGTTTTATTCTATTTGTTTCATTGATTTTCACTGTATTTATCTAGATAACTTTGTACCATATCTTTTCTTAACAATTGGTATTAGAGCACGATTTTGTGTAGAAATTATTTTTTGGGTTTCATCTTTGTGAGAAGCAAAGAATGGTAAGAAGCACAATTACTATATTTGAGGTTCAAAAATTTGATGGTTCCAATTTTTCTCTGTGGAAACTAAAGGTTCAAGCCTTATTGGTGAAGGATGGATGTGCCTTGGCTCTCAGAGGGGCAATGTCAAAACCTATAGCCATGCCTCAAATAGATTGGGATGAAAAGGATAACATGGTTAGAGATACAATCTAGTTATATTTGGTTGATTCAATTCTATAAAATGTTGTAGAGGAGAAAATGTCATATGACTTGTGGAAAAAGCTTGAAAAGTTGTATGAGACCAAGTCATCGAAGAATAAAATTTTGTTACACGGGTAGTTGTATAATTTGAGGATGCATGATAGTTCATCAATCATAAATCATCTCAACATTTGTAACACATTTATTAGCAAGTTGGCTTCAGTAGAGGTAAAAATTGAAGAAGATGATAAGGTGGCTATATTAATGTACTCTTTGCCTGAAACTTGGGATCAACTAGTTATGGCACTTAGTAACTTAGCACCGAAGGGGAAACTTGTCTTTGAAGATGTGGTAGCCAGAATATTTTTTGAAGATTCAAGGCAGAAGACATCCTAAGGGCCTTCTTCTAATGAAGCCCTAGTTGCAAGGGGTAGAACTCTAGAAAGAGAGAAAAATGAGTGTGGACAAACTAGGTCCAAATCTAAGGGCTGAAAAAGAGTCAAATGTTGGAACTATGGGAAAATAGGGCATGTCAAAAAAGATTGCAGATTGTTGATAGAAAACAAAGAAATCCTAGCTCATAACCATTAGAGGCAAATACAGTAGAAGTGGAAGCACCATTGGAATATATCTAGAGGTTTTGTTTACTAATCTAAGAGGTTCATTGCATCATGTTTGGCTTCTTGATTCTGAAGCCTCTTTTCACATGACTGCTCATAGGGACTAGTTTTCTACTTATCAATCATGTGATGGAGGTATGGTTTACATGGGAAATGACAAACTATGTGAAGCTATTGGTGAAGAAGTTAGAATCAAGATGTTTGATGGGGTAGTGAGGACTATTCAACATGTCAGACATGTACCAAGATTCAATAAAAATCTACTGTCACTTGGAGTATTCGATGAACAAGGTTACCAATTCAATAGGGAAAATAGCAATCTCAAGGTAACAAAGGGAGCATTGGTGGTGCTAAAGGGAGAAAAGGTTGGCAATCTATATAGGCTAGTTGGAGAAACTTGTAGTGGAGAGGCTACAGTGGTTTCAAATGTAGAAATAGACCCAGTAGCAACTTGGCATCAATGGCTTGGACACATGAGAAAGCATGGTATCAAGGTACTACTAGATAGAGACCTTCTCCCAAGTGCCAAATCTAAAGATTTGAATTTTTGTGAGCATTGTTTGTTTGGAAAAAAAATAGACTAAGTTTTTCTAGATCTACTACCACAAGTAATGAAGTTTTACAATTAATTCATTTAGATACTTGGGAAGCACCCGTTTCATTTATAGATGATTATTCTTGTATAAGGTAGATTTATCTTCTCCAAAAGAAATCTGATGTATTTTCTCATTTTAAGAAGTTCAAATATCTGGTAGAGAACCAGAAGGGTAAGACAACAAAATGTCTTAGAACAAATAATAGAGGAGAATTTTGTTCATGTGAGTTTAATCAGTTTTGCAATGAGCATGGCATTGCAAGGCAGTTGATGGTTGCTAGAACACCACAACAAAATGGTGTTGACGAACACATGAACTATACAATAATAGAGAAAGCTAGATGTATGCTAAGCACTACTGGATTGGAGTAGAAATTTTGGGCTAAAGTTGTTACTAGAGCTTGTTTCTTGATTAATAGATCACCCACTACAACTCTAGATCATAAAATTCCTAAAGAAGTATGGACAGGTAAACCTATTGATTAGTCTTTTCTTCAAATTTTTGGTTCTAATTCTTAAGATCATATTCCTAAAGGGGATACAAATAAGCTGGACATGAAGTCTAGGAAATGTATTTTTCTTAGCTATGCATATGGTAAGGGTTATAGGTTATGGGATACTGCTACCCATAAGATTATAATTAGCTGAGATGTTCATTTTAATGAAAAATAAGTGCAAAAAAGTAAAGTACAACTGTTCCAGTAGAGGTAGAAAAGTATGATGCTAATATGGAGGTGCTAAATGAAAATCAACCACTTGTCTATGAAAATCAGTAAGATAACAATCAAAATTAGTTATATGATGAGGATGAACAACAACCAAAGGAGCCATAGGGTGATACATCACCCCTTGTAAGGAGATCCACTAGAGTATCCAAACCATTGGGAAGGTACTCTCCTAGTTGTAAATCAGCTTATGCATTAGTTACTAATGTTGGTGAGCCTAGCTCATATCAAGAGGCTTGCAAAGATGAAGATGCAAGAAAATGGAGAGCTACCATGGAGGAGGAGATGAGAGCTCTACATAAAAATAAGACATGGGAGCTTGTGACATTATCTAAAGAGCGAACAACTATAGGGAACAAGTGGGTCTTCAAACTAAAAATGGATATAAATGATAATGTGGAGTGGTATAAAGCTTAGTTGGTAGCCAAGGGGTATGTGCAAAAATATGGTATTGATTTTGATGAAATATTTTCACCTGTGGTATAGTTAAGTACAATTAGAGTTGTTTTGATTCTTGTTGCTAGTCTTGATTTGGAGATAGAATAGTTAGATGTGAAAACAAATTTCTTGCATGGTGACCTCTTTGAGGAAATTTACATGCAACAACTAGAAGGTTTTTAGAAAAAAGACAAGGAGAATCTAGTTTGTAGGTTGAACAAATCATTGTATGGTTTGAAATAGGTGCCAAGGTGTTGGTACAAGTGATTTGATTCCTTCATGATGAGCTTGGGTTTTAGCAGATGTGAGACTGATCATTGTGCCTATTTTCAAAGGTATGAAGATGAAAGTTTCATTATTTTTCTTTTGCATGTTGATGATATGTTGGTAGCAGGTCCCAACATGCATAGAATCGTCAGGTTAAAATTTTAGCTTGCTAGGGAGTTTGAAATGGACTTAGTAGGTACAAATCATATTCTTGGAATGAGAATATACAGAGACAAAAAAATAGGAAGATTTGGTTGTCATATAAGAGTTATGTGGAAAAGATTTTGTAGCGCTTAAATATACAGAATGCACAACCAGATACTACTCCATTTCCTATTCACATTAAATTTCTTTAGATCAGTGTCCTAGCACTGAAGTGGATAGGATACAAATGTCTTATGCACCATACTCATCAACAACTAGTAGTCTTATGTTCACCATGGTGTGTACCAGACCAGACATTGCACAAGCAGTGGGAGTAGTCATTCGTTACATGGCGAATCCAGGTTGTGAGCATTGGATAGTTGTGAAGTGGATTCTTAGGTATTTTAGGGGCGCTTCTGATGCTACTATCTATTATAGTGGGATTAATCTTCAGGTTAATGGGTATGTGGATTTTGGTGGAGACAAAAATAAGAGAAATTCCACTATAGGTTATGTTTTCACCTTAGTAGGAGGTGTTGTTAGCTAGATCTCAAAGTTGCAGTCGATGGTGACCTTGTCTACTACTGAAGCTAAATATATGGTAGAGACGTAGGCTAGTAAGGAGGCAATATGGCCTCATAGACTTTTGGATGAATTGTAAGTAAAGCAGGATAATGTGATGTTGCATTGTAACAACCAGACTGCTTTGCACTTAGCATGGAACTCAACATATCATGCCAGAATGAAACATATTGGTGTACAATATCACTTTGTACATGAGGTGGGAAGGAGGACATATCTCTTTGGCCAATATACACACTAATATAAACCTATCAAATAGTTTGATAAAGCCGATTAGTAGAGAGAAGTTCATTTGGTGCAGAACTTATCTAGGTTTGTACATTACTTGATGATAGGTAGCATTGGCATTGGTCTTTCAATAGGAGGAGTTATTCGCAAGGTATAAATTTGACTTCAAGTGGGAGATTGTTGATATGTGAAGTTAGTTTTCTTATTCCAACATTGATAAAGTAGTTGATGACTAGTTCCATGCACCGGAGAAAATTATCAACCGTATGACACATGTACAGCATGCGGTTGTACCACTCACACTTTCTATTTTGGGAAATTATTCTTTGAAAAGGAGTCATCTAACTTAAAGGCTTTTTTTTGGTTTAGTTAGTCGATCTTGAGAAAATAATGTGGATTGTTGTAACTACGAATTGTTCCTGAGAATAATAAAATATTGTGAGAACTTTGCCTATGATTTTTTCTTGGTACATAACTAGGTTTCCATGTAAATTTTGTGTTGTTTTGTTATGTTCATTTCATTGCTTTTCACTGTGCTTATATATATTCTTGTACTGTTATGTTCATTTCATTGCTTTTCATTGTGCTTATATATATTTTTGTACTGTATCTTTTCTTAACAATTGGAACATCTAAAAAATGCATGTATGTTGTGGCACCAAAATTTGGGTCATATTGGTGAAAAAGGTCTTCAGACCCTTATTAATAAAAAGATGGTTGATATTTTTTGTTTACTCTAATGAGAATTTTTATTTTTGTGAACATTTTGTGTTTAGAAAGTAAAATAGCATTTCCTTTCCTACAAGAAGTTATAGAGTAAAGAGATTATTAGAAATAATTCATTTGAATGTGTTTGGTCTAGTGGATGTGGGTTCTATGTGTAAATCTTAATATTATGTTACATTCACTAATGATTGTTCTAGATACATTTGAGTTTATTTTTCTTTATTCTAAATCTAAAGTTTTCTCTAAGTTTAAGGAATTTGAGGTTTTGAATAAGAAACAATCAGATAAAAATTAAAGGTGTTGATATTTGATAATGGTTGTGAATATTGTTTTAGGGAGTTCAATGATTTTTATAGACATGCATGTATTATTTGATAGAAGACTACCCCTTATACACCACAACAAAATAGGGTTGTAGAGAAGATGAACCAAACTTAATAGAAAGGGCTAGAAGTATGTTGAGAAGTATATAGTTGGATTGGTGCTTTTGGGTAGAGGCTATGAGTACTGCTTGTTACTTGATTAGTTAATCTCCATGTTTAGCTCTTGTTGACAAAGCTCCTTATGAAGTGTGGATAGGTAAAAAACCTTATGTTTCATATTTAAGGGTATTTTGTAACATACCATCTCATACTTCTTGGAATTACTCACAAAACTTACTAAGAAAGTAAATGAACATGAATGAAATTTTATTTTAATCATTTATCATGTACATAGTCTCATAAAATTAAATGCATATCTTTTCTGAATATTTTTCAGCCTTGAAAATACAATATATTCAAAGATGAAAATCATAGTGAAATCATTCCACTTTACATTTACAAAGAATTTGCACTTGGCAATATGAATAATTTTATATAAGTTTGGAAATCATAAGTCATAAGTATTCTACATCTAGAATCTAGTATCTGATATCTGTCTCACAAGTCTCAATGAGTCTTATGCTACAGAGAGAGAGTATCATCTGAGTACTTTACCTCCAACCACAAATTGGTGATCCCTCGCTCACCTTCCTTCCTGGACTTGTGACCCTACCCTTCACAAAGAGTATAGAAATATGGAACCTACTAGTTGCCATCTAAGTTCTAGTGTTGTGTCCTACATAACTCTATCGACCATACAACACTAGAGAATCTTCTAGCTAATTATGATCATCCTGACAGGTTACAAAATCTAGACACAGTGAACCGATTAATGCATGCAGAGACAAATGCATCACTTTGGCCAAAGTTTCTATACAAATAAATGTTTGTAATAAACATATTTGTGTGTTCACACACCTCTAACTTGACTTGGAAACTATCTCAACCTACAGTTTGACTTATATGACTAATATCTCTAGACATACATTGTCTTGACTAAATTCAAATGCTAGCCAATCTGACTTAGAGTTAATCCTCAATCTAGGATAAACAAAATATATGGGTTTAAAAGACTTTGTCCTTTTTTAGAGTCCCTCTTTGCATACTTGCAAATACTAGAGTCTATGACTTCCTATCACTCTACTCACATGAAACTTCTTATTTGTTCCACTATCATGGCAGTATAATTAGTGCTATCTCTACATTCATGTAGCTTAACACAGATAAGAAATTATCTAACTAATTGTTTATCTCAACCATTATATAGTTCTGGTTTAAAAATCAAAGTATTGATATGCATAAGTTTATGGCTATAAGCTTGCTGCCCAACAAGAAAAACTTCTGATGGTAAGCCCACAAGCTATCACATAACATATACACTCATATTCTTGTCACTATGTTTCAACTAAGATATACATCAATTTACAAGTTAACTAGCATATACTTTAGCTAAGATAAGATAACTAATTATAGTCCATGGTCATCTTATTGTTATTCCCAGTTAAGGGTTTAGATCGTGTGGCCATATTACGGCCAAGATAGGATTTAGTATAAAATAATCCATAGGTCATACTTAGCCAAACAAGAATCAATACTTATTAACTCTCAGCCTTTATAGGCACTCATAGAAATACAAAGTTATCATCCTTCCTAGGCATGCAAAAATAAAAGTATAAAAACCTTCTTTTTGGCATGTATAGTCTTTACATCACTATCTGCCATGGATAAGAATTCATAAATAAATACATATCGGCCTTCTTTAGGTGCTAATGAAAACACAAAGTAGTTTTAGTTTATAAACCAATGTCTATAGCCCTCGTACAGAGCTTTCGGCCATTTAAAGGTGACATAGTGCATGTTTCCACTATTATTTGCCTCATGAAATAGATACCATAATGGAAGCAAGTTGACCCTTGCAATATATGTCTGCATATAAGAATATAGTTCTACAAATTTAAAGTTGTATTCTTATCGGCCACGAAAAGAGCCCAATTACTTCAAGGCTCATGGCCTCTTTTGGCTAAAGAACAAGCTTCAATAAAGATTTTATATACAAATCTAAGTGTTTATCAGCCATTAAGAGGTTGGAGATTGTATGCATAATAACATAATAGAGTGATAAACTAACGACCTTTAATAGGTGCAAGATAGTTAAATTAAATGGATTCAATGAGGTGAAAAATAGACTCTCTTTGTAACCACTATATCTTTACTATATCTGTGGTGGTCTTACAGTGGCTAAGCTAGTCTCCTATACCTTAAAGTATATATAAAAACTTAGATGCTTCTCGATTTAATCTTAAGTAATAAACAAGGGTTTGATGATACAGACGGTGGCAAGAGATACGCTATCTTCTACAGTATTCTTTTCAAGATATAACATCTACAAGTTTATTCTCTAACAGTTGTATATTGTTTAAGCAATGATATAAAACTATCTCTCTCTCCAAAATTTGTTCTCTATAACCATATTCATTTGTGTGCAATTTTATGACAACTCTATATGTTTATACAATATGAGAAATTAATACAATTCGACTACTAGAAATATTAGCTAAAGGTAGGTATCCTTACTTTCAAATATCGACGTCTTTCCATGAAGCTTCTTGTGCTCTCCAAGCTCTCTCTTGCCTCGTTTCCCACTTTGAATGGCGTGCCCACATAGACTAGTTCCAATGCTCCTATCTACCTCCATACCACATCCTTCCTTATCTTAAGCCTAAAAATAGTCTATGGTGGCATGCAGGTTGAACGTGGAGTGACTGGTCATTACGACCACTCCGAAGCTAATCAATAAGCTTCTCCTTATTCTCCAAAACCAATTTGGAGTAGAGGAAGTCAAGCACCATAACTCATATGAAGCGGTTTGTATTTAATTTACAAGCATACCACATTCTCATTGGAGCTTATTGACTACATTACAATAGGTTAAACTTAATAATTCACAATAAATAAATATATATAACAACTTAATATAGGTGTTTTACAATGTTACTTATGTTGTTTCTAACACTCAACAAGATATGAGAATGGGGTCGAGGCATTTCCCCCCTCTCATAATCACTTAACACAAAAATAGATAGGTTAACAAAATGGAATTCCAATCAGAAAATATCAATAATGAAATAGTATAACCACCAATAAAAATATTAACTCTTGAATATAAACTATATTCATAACACACAAGAATTAATGACTATCAACCATTCCTATTGATGGTCAAACTATCCTGACTTAGTTTTTGACAAAACCTAAGCTTAATAGATCTAATTAACAATCAATCATTTGTTGAGTCAACACCAAACTTGGACCAATTTGGTCAAACCCAACTTACCAAACTTGAAGAAGGTTCACTAAACTATGAAAGCATGAGACTTAGATGGCGACCAATCTATTCTTATCCATACGTCTATTCTCTTCTCTTTGATGATGTTCTCCCTCTCTTTCTCAGAGGGCAGAAACATGTTTCCTAATTACAACTTGCATTCGACAAACTGGGATTAGTGCATTGTTAGTCAATTCATAAATCTTATGATTAAATAATCATGACATCATATAATCACATGTCTAAATTCTAATCATATAAACATAAACTCATGATATCATTGATTTATCCTGACATTTGCACATAACGTCAAATCATTAATTCATGCAAAATTATCTACTAATTGTGTGCAAGTAAAAAGTAAAACATAGTCAAAATTTGGGGTGTGACATATCTGCCCCCATAAGATTCATCATCCTTGATGATCCAATGTATCCCAAATAATAATAAGATAAAGTTTTTGTTCAACTTTGAAAAGCATAAAACAAATGAGGAAATCTCTGATAAAAATCATGGTAATCTTCCCATGTGGCACTATCCTCTGCATACTGGTCCCACTGGACCTTGCATTGAGTAACCTCTCTGTTATGCAAGAAAAGCTTGCAAACTTTGAGCATCTTGAGAGGTTCAATCATGACCACTCATGGGTCCTATACCTGTAAAGCATTCCATTCAAGAATATGATTATCACCTGTTATATAATTTTTCAAATATGAAACATGAAAAATATTGTGCATCCTGGAAAGAGCTGGTGGTAGAGCGATTATGTAGGCAACCAGATTGATCACTTCGAGAACTTCAAAGGGTCCTACATATTGAGGAGCTAGTTTGGAAGACTTTCCAAACTTTATGGAACTCTTCTGAAGTTTGACCCTCAAAAGAACTTTTTATCCAACTGAGAATTGCCTTGGTGTATGCTTGGCATCAACGTAACTTTTCTGTCTATCATTTGCTTCCACTAATCTATTTTTATCAACTTGATATGCTCTTCCATTTCTGATAACATTTCTGGACCAATGCCAATCCTATCTTCTAGTATAGGAGTTTAGTATCTTCTTTTGTACAATGCTTCAAATGGAGCCATCTTGATAGCATAATTGTAGGAGTTGTTATAAGCAAACTCCACAAGTGGTAAATATTCTTCCCACTTGTATTGTTAATCCATACAATACATCTGCAACAAATCTTCTAAAACTTGATTTACCCTCTCATTCTAACCATATGTCTCAAGATGATAAGCCAGTCTTATATTGAGTTGAGTTTCTAGCATTGAGAACAAAGTTTTCCATAATCTTGGCTTCATGTGCACATCTCTGTCTAAGATAATTTTCTCAGGAACTCCACGCAATCTAAACACTTCCTGCACAAACTTGCGAGCTAGAACTGATGCTCCATCCATTAGATTCCCAGGTATAAAATTAGCTACCTTGGTGAGTTTGTCCACCACCACTAAAATAGCATCATGTTTATTTCGAGACATTGGGAGACCTTGCACAAAGTCCATACTAATGATCTGCCACTTCCACTCTAGAGTATCGTGCAGATACATAAGTCCTGTTGGATGATGATGCTCAGCCTTGACTCTCTAGCACTGTAGGCAACTTGCTACAAATATTGCAATGTAATTCCTCATTCCTTTCTATAAATAAACATACTTTACATCGACTAGGAGTTTGGTTACTCTAGGATGGCCTAAATATGGTGTGAAATGAACTTCCTTCCACAAAAGGTTTCTTAATTCCATAGAGTTTGTAACATACATCCTTTCTCTATATCTTAAAAGCCCATCTGGTTCAAAGTAGAACCCATCATACATCAAGTCTTAAGGATTTACTATGGGATCCTGCTTAACTTACTCATAATACTCATCACCTACAGAATTTTGTAACACTAAATCCTTGAAATTTGAGTGGATAGAAACAATTGATGGGATATGCCTCCGCCGACTCAAAGCATCTGCTATTCTGTTCTCTTTGCTTTTGATATAACTTATCTCAAATTCATAGTCAGATATCAATTCCAACCCATCTTCTTTGTCGAGCATTCAGATGTGGTTGGGAAAACATATAATTAAGACCTTGATGGTCTGACTTCAATTCAAAAGGCTTTCCTAGAAAATAGTGTAGCCATACTTGCAATGCATGCACTACTGCTACTAACTCTATGTCATGAGAAGCATAATTCTACTCATATGCTCTTAGCTTTTTGGATTCATAGGCTACCACTCACCCATTCTGCAAAAGCACTCCTCCTAAACCTTCACCTGAGGCATCAATGATTACAACAAATTGACTTTCTGGGTTAGGAACTTTCAATATTGGTGTAGTTGTCAACTTCTCTTTTAATTGCTTAAATGTCTCCTAACACTTTTTTGACCAATCAAAGCACTTTCCTTTTCTCTGAAGCGAAGTGATTGGGTTTGCAATCTTAGAAAAGTACAAAACGAACTTCCTATAATATCCAGCTAACCCCAAGAAATTGTGCACTTCGTGCACATTCTTTGGCACGGGCCACTCAAGTATAGATTTGATCTTTGCAGGATCTACTAAAATTCCTTCAGTTGATATTTTATGTCCCAAATATTGTGTCTCTTTCTAAAAGAAAATACACTTAGAAAGTTTCCCATACAACTTATGTTCTCTCAATCACTATAGAACTAACCATAGATGTTGCAAGTGCTCTTCCTCATTCTTAGAATAAATAAGAATGTCATCTAGGAACACTAGAACAAATTTTTCCAAGCAATCTTAGAAAACATTATTCATCAAATTCATGAATGTTGCAGGGGCATTCCTAAGTGCAAAAGGTAAACCGTGAACTCATAATGTCCATGCCTTGTTCTGAAAGTTGTTTTATGAATATCTTCATCTTTTATTCTCAACTAATGATATCCATATCACAAATTGATCTTTTAGAATATTGTTGTGCCCCATATTTGATCAAAAAGATCATCAATACGCGGTAGAGATACTTATTCTTTATTGTTGCTTTGTTAAGCATACGATAGTCTATACACAGACGCAAGTTTCCATCCTTCTTTTTGACAAAGATCACAGGTGCTCCCCAAGGTGAAACACTGGGTCTAATCAACCCTTTAGCCAATAGCTCCTAAAGTTGGGCTTTCAATTCCATCAACTCCATAGTAGTCATATGGTATGATGCCTTTAAAATTGACTCAGATTTAGGTATTATATCAATAGAGAAATCAAAAGCTCTCTTCAGAGGTAATCCTAGAAATTCATCTAGAAAAACATCCTAAAAATCTTGAAGGAAAGGATAGTTCTCCAAGAATAACTTTTGTTTATTAGGATCCTCTTCTACTAGTTCCATCTTGACTGCAAAAAGTTGACATCCTTTTCACCTAGCCCTCTTCAATTGCATAGCAGAGATTGGTCTGATCTTGACTTTTCTTTGAGTGCCTTGCAAATAGATTTTGTTTGCTACATCATCTAGACACTCAACTGTTTTTGCAAAATAGTCGACATTGGCCCTATGTCTCCATAACCAATTTATTCCTAAGATAGCATCATAGGAACCTAGGGGGCTACATACAAATTCACCTCAATTGAAAAACTAGGAAGATCAATCTTGGCTTCAAACAAGCATTGTTCAACCTGAGCTTTAGTCTGGTTAGCATATTCAACTAACTAGGATTTAGCCATATATCTATCTCTTCTAGGAAATTTATTTAATACTCTTGGAGAAATAAAACTTTCATTTGCTCCTGTATCAATTAAAATAGAAATAGGAACTCCAAACAAACTACCTATCGTCTCTATGGGAGTAATCTGGTACTCCGCCTGGCGATTGTCCAAAGTTGCATGGATCCTTTGTTGAAAGGCTACTTGTTGGGTAGGTAATGCATTACTACACTTCTAAACTCCTTGATTATTGGTTGGAAATTGATTTGCATAATGATCTCCACTACAAGAGAGACATCCTCCAGGAGGTCCTCACTTTTCAACAAGTTTGCTTGCATCATTCTTCCAGAGATTTTCATTGTTTTTCTTCTCATTTCTGGGTCCATTCATGTTACTTCTGAAGCCCTTGTCACTTTTCTTATTCACATCTTGTTTTCCATTCCTTTTCTTGAAGGGTTGAGAAGCTAGTGACTTATTAAACCTCTTGCGATTCTTCTTATGATATACAGAAATTGACTTTAGTTTTTGCTCTTGTTTGATTGCCTTCTCAAAAACTTGGTACATAGTGGTAGGACCATGTACATCCACTTCTCCACCTATCAGGGCATTCAAACCCATGATGAATTTTTTGATTCCAAACCTTTCATCTTTTTGATATTGAGGCACATACTTCAAGAGACAGGTGAATTTTTGAAAATCTATTAGCTTTTGGTCAAAGAAAAGATGTGGTATCCATCTCTATTGAAATATGACCACAAATTGATCGCATGTTATGCTCAGAGAACTTAGCCCTAGTTTCATTTTCTTATTCATCCACCAAGTAGACGCTTCACCTACCAACTGGTAGGCACCCCATACTGCCTTGGTTATCCTAGAGTAATTTGTGATCTCAAAATACTTTTCCATCTCTATCAACCAAGCTTCTGCAGTATCACCACTTATTATTCCATCAAACTTGGGTGGTGTCACTTTCTTCATGTCTCTTGACAGCTCTAAGGCAAGTCTACTTCTCTTTTCTTCTTGAGACTCAGTCTTATCAACATCCTCCCTTTGTTCACTATGAATATTGGATTCATGGACATAATCATCATCCCCTTGATGCGAGTCCTCTTTTTCTCCTTCAGATCTGCCTTGAACCCTCACTTCCTGTTCCAGGTTTCCAAGCGTTTCCTTGGTTTCATTCAACATGGTCAATATCTGATCCAGCTTAGTCATTAGGTTTTTGGAAGGATTCAACTCTCCTTGACTATCTTCAAGATTTGTTCGAGTTTGAACGATGATAATACTTTATATCACACCTAATACTCGTATTAAGTTATAGATTAGAATTTGGAAATAATGCATTTCATTAATTTAAAATTCATCAATAAATCTATTCACAAAACTCATATTTGTGCAAAACAATCTCATTTTTATTATACTTTATTCTAGGTATAAATACATCCTTATTTAGATAAATAACTCAACAACACTACATGTCACTATCAATTAAAGGATATTCCTCAGGTTCCTCTTCCCCATCAGAATCTAGTAAAACAAACTTAGAGGGTGGATGTACACATAGGTACTCCTCCAACACCTATTTTCCTAAAATAGGTGCATCACAACCATACCCAAAAGGCATGTCACGACTAGCAGACGGTTTACTCGGTTTAACTACATGAGTAGGAACAATGGGTGTCTTGGCCAGTTTGTTGCATTGTTTCCTTTCAAGTTCAATTAGCTTAAGAGCGTCAACCAAAGTTTCAGAGTCTTCCATCCATGCACCCTCAGCATAGGTAATATGCTCTTAGAGTTTTACCTCCTTAGTCAGTTCTTTATTAACCATTATCTTGGGTAAATTCTGGGGAATAGACATCCTGGCAGTTTTCTTGGTTCTTTTCCATGTCATTCTAGCATAAAACCAATTTTCAAACATTAGCCAATCTGCTAAATGTTGAAAAGTTTTTCTCGTATTGAGCTCCTAGGTCCATGTGTTGAACCTAGTAGCTCTAATACCATATGTAACATACCATCTCATACTTCTTGGAATTACTCACTAAATTTACTAAGAAAGTAAATGAACATGAACGAAATTTTATTTTAATCATTTATCATTTACATAGTCTCCTAAAATTAAATGCATATCTTTTCTGAATATTTTCCAACCTTGAAAATACAATATATTCAAAGATAAAAATCATAGTGAAATCATTCCACTTTACATTTACAAAGAATTTACATTTGGCAATATGAATAAGTTTACATAAGTTTGGAAATCTGATGAAGGGGGTAAATCATAAAACACACAACAACAGAAAAAATTAAACTTTATTTATTGATTTGGATAACTTATTACATTACAGAAGCACAAATACAATCAAAGGAATCAACCTTCCATAGGCTACAACACATTACAACTTCCTCTCACAAGACTCTGAAATCATTTACCTTTTGTAACCCCAAATTAGCTAGGGTTTCTAGTTTTCCTACCTATTCTTGACTCTACACTTTCCCCCTTAACTCCACTACTGCCCAAAGTTCCCAAAAATGGTTATTAATAGCCTTTTTGGCTGCCAACAACTGAATTTCAAAATTTGCATCTCCCTCCAAAAATAGGTCAACTTCCAAGAGCCATAACTTTTGATCTGGGTGTCTGATTGACAAACTGTTTTATGCGTTGGAAAGTTCATGGAGTGCTCTATGCACTAAAAACCCACTCTACTAGTTCTAGCCATTTTCAGGCCCATATGGGGCTATTTAGTGCCTCAAACCTGAGTTTGAATAATTTTCAGGCATTTTTCAGGAAACAGAAACTTTAATATCTTTCAGCTCGCAAATGATCTTTGCGTGATTCCTTTGTCAAAGGTCTTATTTTTTAGTTATGTAGCTTCTTGTAAATTTTCACTTCATTCCATGCCCAAATGCAAACTTTCTAAAAATAGCAGGTTGTTATTTTTAGCAGTTTGGAAAAACTGAAAGTTCTACATTATTATTCAAGCGATTATGGAACCAAAACCACAAATTTTGAAAAGAAATAGAAAGAACATCAATAATTTTGAAACACATCTTTTTTTGGGTGATGCAAGATTGCCCTTGCACCACTGGATGCTCCTGCATTAGACACACAAGGTAATTTGAGAAGTGACCCTGTCACGTCTCAAGTGTTTGTGTGAGGAAAACCCAAACGGTCAACCTTTGTCTTAGACAACCAAGAAGAATCTTCAATAGGCCTTCCTCTCCATTTCACCAGATATTCTTCATATTGCCTGTTCCGAGTACTTCTTCCACACGGCTATCCAAGATCTCGTATATCTCCTCTGTTGAAGTAGATGCCAGAATATTCCACTGTTCCTTTGATGGTCTATCCTCTGCGCCACATTCATGATATTCTAATAAATCAGTAATGTTGAAAATAGGGGAAATATTGATCTCACTCAGTAGCTTCACCTCATATACATTTCTTGAATCATGTTTCTTCAAAATTTTGCATGGTCCAAATTTCTTCATTTTCAACTTATTGTATGTTCCAATTGGGAACCTTTCTTTTCTCAAGTGAACCATGACTTCATCTCCTACATGGAATTTCTTATATCTCCTCTTCTGATCTGTGTTAGCCTTGTACTGAATATTCATCATATTAATGTGCTTTTTCACCTCTTCATGCAAATTCTTCATGTGTTCTGCAAAGTCTTCAACCTCGGCACTTGTCTTTTCTCCTTTGTCCAAATTCCTTAACTCTGAAGCATTTCGTGGACTATTCCCATATGCAATCTGGAATGGTGATTTACCAGACTCCTATTAAAAAAATTGTTGTAAGCAAATTATGTCTGTGGTAAAATCAAATCCCATCCCTTGGGCTTATCTCCTACTAAGCATCGTAGCAGGTTACCCAAGCTCCTATTCACCACTTCGGTCTGTCCATTAGTCTGTGGATGGTGTACAAAACTAAACTTCAAATATGTCTTCAACTTCTTCCACAATGTCCTCCAGAAGTAACCAACAAACTTGGTATCTCGATCTGAAACTATGCTCTTTGGTAGACCGTGTAATCTCACCACCTCCCTGAAAAATAATTCAGCAATATGGACAGCATCATTAGTCTTCTTGCAAGGAATGAAATGTGCCATCTTTGAGAATCTATCCACCACCACAAAAATGGAATCATGTCCTCTCTATGTCCTTGGTAAACCAAGAACAAAATCCATACTAATATCATCCCATGGCTTCTCTGGTACAGGTAGTGGCTGATATAACCCTATATTCTGACTTGTCCCTTTTGCCATTTGACACACTCTGCAACTCTGCACAAATTTCCTCACATCCTGCTACAACTGTGGCCAATAATAATTTTCACCAACAATAGCAATGGTCTTATCTCGAACAAAGTGTCTAGTCAATCCTCCACTATGCTTCTCCTTAATCAGGTTCTCTCTCATGGAACTCCTTGGAATACACAACTGGCTTC
Source organism: Cunninghamia lanceolata (assembly GCA_027924645.1). NCBI lineage: Eukaryota > Viridiplantae > Streptophyta > Pinopsida > Cupressales > Cupressaceae > Cunninghamia > Cunninghamia lanceolata. Next base: position 143,148 of record BSBN01001749.1, read on the forward strand.
CTCTAAACAACATGCCATCTTCAATTATGAAATCCAACGATTTTGTCATTTCCAAAGTAACAGGTTCCAAACAAACTTTCCAGGCCTTTGCAAAATCTGGATCCTCGGGATATAAACTTTTGAGCTCATCGAACCCAACAACCTCTATCTTCATTTATGTCAACAAATTCTGCCTTCTACTTAAGGCATCTGCAACTCTGTTGGACTTCCCACTCCTGTGCTTCAAAACAAAAGTATAGCTCTACAAAAACTCAACCTATTTTAAGTGCCTTTGATTCAACTTTCCTTGACTATTAAGATACTACAAAGCCTGATGATCAGTATATAAAACTCGTTTGGCAACAAATAATGTCTCCATTTCTTCAAAGCCTGAACTATTGCATAAAACTCCTGATCATAAACAAAATACTTTTTCTTGGCATCATTAAGCTTCTCACTAAAATAGGCAATGGGCTTACCTTCTTGGCTCAAAATAGCTCCTATAGCACTACCACTAGAATCACAATCTACCTAAAATACCTTATTAAAATCTAGAAGTGCCAAAATAGGTTGCTCTGTGACTTTCTGCTTCAATATATCAAAGCTTTTATCTACTCCTTTAGTTCATCTAAACTCTTTTTTATCCCCTCTCATTGTCTTAGTTAGGGCTGCACAAATGCTACTAAAATTCTTGATAAACTTCCTATAAAAACTTGCCAAACCATGAAAAGATCTTACCTCCATTGTACTCCTTGGCGTAGGCCATTCAATGATGGCCCTCACTTTCTCTAGGTCCATCTTAAGACCTTCCTCTAAGACAACAAATCCCAAGTATATCAACTCCTTTGCAAAACTACATTTCTTCAGGTTAATTAGCAACTTCTCCTCACTCATCTTCTCAAAAACTCTTCTGATATGCATCATATGCTCATCCCAAGTCTTACTAAAAATTAAAATATCATCTAAATAAACAATAACAAAACTTCCCAAAAATTCTTTCAGTACCTCATTCATGAGCCGAATGAATGTGCTCGGTGCATTGGTTAGCCCAAATGGCATGACTAACCACTCATACAAACCTTCCTTTGTCTTGAAGGTTGTCTTCCACTCGTCTCCTTCCCTGATATGGATCTGGTGATACCCACTCTTCAGGTCAATCTTCGTGAAGTACTTGGCTCCACTCAAATGATCCATTATGTCATCCATTCTGGGCAAAGAAAATATGTACTTGATCGTAATCTTATTGATGGCTCGAGACTCTGTACACATTCTCCACTCTCCATCTTTCTTTGGTGCTAGTACTGCAGGTACTGCACATAGACTTAGGCTCTCCCTTATCAGTCCCTTCCTTAATAGCTCTTGAGCTTGTTTGTTCAGCGATTCTTCACTCTCTGCAGGAGTCATTCTGTGGGCTGCCTTATTCGGCAAACTAGCTTCTGGTATCAAATCCATTTGGTGACTTATCTTCCTCACCGGTGGTAAACCTTCTGGTACATTATTAGAGATAATATCCTAAAATTCTTCCAACATATTTAAGACTTCTGCTGGTACATCTTCACATTTCTCTTGACTAATCTTAGGAATCAATGCAAAGCAATGACACTCATGCTTCATACCCTCCAAAAATTTCCTACCATCTACCAAGCAAATTCTAGCAGTACTACATACCTTTTCTTCCACCTCCTTCAAGGGCTTCAACTTATGACGAACTTCATCCTTTGTTAGGGAATATGTGTTTGCATGGCCATCATGGACATCACTCCTATCATACTGCTACAGCCTCCCTAATAGCATATGACATGCATCCATCGGTATGATATCACACAACACCTCATCATGGTAGTCCCCAATATTGAACTTCACTAAACACTGCTCATTGACCAAAGCTCTATGGTTCTTCTGCAACCATGCAATCTGATATGGATGTGGATGCTTTCTTCTTGTCAACTTCAACTTATCAACCATCTCCTGTGAAACAAGATTGTTAGTGCTTCCACTGTCGATAATAATATCGCAACACTTACCTTCACATTTGCTCCTTGTGTGGAATAGACTCTTCCGCTGATTGGGTTCTTTCTCCTCATTCAACAAAGTTCTTTTGACAACTAGGGTTTCTCCCCTTTCAGCATCTTCAGAACGCTCAGACTATGCATCTTCATCTACATGTGCAACTCATGCATTACCTTCAAGTCTTCTATTTGTCCTTCCTTGATGTTGCAGACACTTGTATGCTCAATGCCCTTCTTCTCCACATTGGAAATAAGTTTCTCTGAAACCCCCTCTTCCAGGTCCTTGCCCAGGTTGGCCTCTTCCTCTTCCTCTTTGCTCCCCATTGTTCTGGTCACAAGGGTGGTAGGTATTATCTCCTCTCTGATTTCGACTGGTGTCGGCTTCTTCACTTTTCTTTGAATCTTCATTTCAGCCCCCATAGGGTCTTCCACCAGCCCTTCTGCCTTGACCTCTTTCCCTTTACTTGATGTCAAATCTTTTATTTAGTTTCTCTTCCACCTTTAGGGAAAACTGGTATGCATCTTCTATGGTGGTCATTCTGACCAGGCTCAGCTCCTCTTGAATACTTGGTCTCAACCCATTAATGTAATAGGCTACCTTTTCCTTATTGGCCTCTGCATGACTGGTTGTGATAGTAATCTTATAAAACTCTTATGTATACTCCTTAACAGACTTGTTGCCTTGCTTCAATCCTTGCAACTTCTTCAATAACTCCATCTCATAGTCCACAGGAATGAACTGCTTCTTCAGTTTCTCCACCATCTAATCCCATCTGGTGATCTTTCCTTTTCCTCTTATGTTCCTCTCTAACTGGACCTCCTTCCACCAAATACTGGCATGGCCCTTCAATTTTATTTTTGTAAACTTGACCCGATCTGGGTCTTCCACATCTTCATACTCGAAATATTCCTCCATGTCATTGATCCAATCAATAAGTTGTTCTGGATTCAAATCTCCAGAATATGTAGAAACTTTGATCCTGGGCCTCTTTCTGATCTTAGAAATGGCCCTCAACAACCTAACTTCTGTAGGATCTCCTGTAGCTTCTTGTTCTTCCTCAGATAGCTCCTCTTCAGCTTCATCTTCGCTTTCTTCTCTTGTTCTCAGATCAAACCCTCTTCATAGCTCCTCTTGCAATGCATCGATTTGCCTTTGTAGGGCTCTAAAACCCTCTTTCATCAAAGCATTCCTCCCAATATTATTTCTTTGTGGAGGCATCTTGATCTCCACAGCAAACCCACAACCTCAGGTCCTGGTGCAAACTACTTCACGGTTGGTGATCTGTCTACACACTCAAGAACCCTTGTTGTGATACCACTTGATGAAGGAGGTAAATCATAAAACACACAACAGAAATGACACATAGAAAATAGAACTTTCATTATTGATTTGGATAACTTATTACATTACAAAAGTGCAAATACAATCAGAGGAATCAACCTTCCACAGGTTGCAACACATTACAGCTTCCTCTCACAAGACTCTGAAATCATCTACCTTCTATAACCCCAAATCAGCTAGGGTTTCTAGTTTTCCCACCTATTCTTGAATCTACACTTTTCCCCTTAACTCCACTACTGCCCAGGGTTCCCAAAAATGGTTATTAATAGCCTTTTTGGTGGCCAACAACTAAATTTCAAAATTTGCATCTCCCTCCAAAAATAGGTCAACTTCTGGGAGCCATAACTTTGGATCTAGGTGTCCGACTGATGAACCATTTTATGCGTCAGAAAGCTTGCGGAGTGCTCTACGCGCTAAGAATTCTCTTTACCAGTTCCGTCCATTTTTAGGCCCGTATGGGGCCATTTAGTACCTCAAACGTGAGTTTGAATAATTTTTAGGCATTTTTCAGGAAACGAAAACTTTAATATCTTTTAACTCACAAATGATCTTTGTGTGATTCCTTCTCCAAAGGTCTTATTTTTTAGTTATGTAGATTCCTATAAATTTTTACTTCATTCCGTGCCCAAATGCAAACTTTCTAAAAATAGCAGGTTGCTATTTTTAGCAGCTTGGAAAAACTAAAAGTTCTACATCATTATTCAAGTGATTATGGAACCAGAACCACAAATTTTGAAAAGAAATGGAAAGAACATCAACAATTTTGAAACACATCTTTTTTGGGTTGATGCAAGATTGCCCTTACACCACTGGATGCTCCTGCATCAAAATCATAAGTCATAAGTATCATGCATCTAGAATCTAGTATCTGATATATGTCTCACAAGTCTCGGTGATTCTTCTGCTATAGAGGGAGAGTATCATCTGAATGCTTTACCTCCAACCATAAATCGGTGACCCCCTACTCACTCCCTTCCATGACTTGTGACCCTACCCTTCATAAAGAGTATAGAAATATGGAACCTACTAGTTGCCATCCAAGTTCTAGTGTTGTGTCCTATCTAACTCTATCGACCATACAACACTAGAGAATCTTCTAGCTAATTTTGATCATCCTGACAGGTTACACAATATAGACATGGTGAATCAACTAATGCATGGAGAGAAAAATGCATCACTTTGGCCAAAGTTTATATACAAATAGATGTTTGTAATAAACATAGTTGTGTGTTCACACACCTCTAACTTGACTTGGAAACTATCTCAACCTACAGTTTGACTTACATGACTAATATCTCTAGACATACATTATCTTGACTAAATTCAAATCCTAGCCAATCTGACTTAGAATTAATCCTCAATCTAGGATAAACACAATATATGGGTTTAAAAGAATTTATTCTTTTTTAGAGTCCCTCTTGTTGGCAAGAGACACTATATGGATTCATGATTGTTGTCATTGATGGCAACAAAGTTCATCCCACACATCCGCAGGATATGGTGTGTCTCTACCGGAAGTCAGAGTGAAGAATGTTGTGGTCTGATAAACAAGAACAGAGCATGCGGCAAGGTCCGACAGACAGGTCTGGATCTCTCAGAGGGAGTATCTTGGTGAAGTGCGGATTTGGGGAAGTCAAGAGGACTACCTTGAGTAATAGATTCCCAAGGATTTAGCCTCTGGTGATAGATGAGGAAAAAAATATGAATACTTGAGTACCGGGTTCCTGAGTGACAGTATGAACAGAGGAAGAACTGACTGACAGAACATCAAACTTTATTCCGGATGTGTTACTGATGGTGGTAAAGGTTATGAAGGCATGAATTATATTTGGCCAACATGATTAATGATTTCTACAAGTATATGCTTGATCCGCATTACTTGATGTGCAATGATTCAGCCGACAGATCAGAGTTTGTGAAAAGATTGACTATTCCAGGTGCCGACTAGAAAGGTGATGAAATCACTTGTGCGGATATATATATAAGATGGATTTAGTTATGAGGCGTGTCATGGTTGTTAATGATGTGCGAATAAAAGCAGAAGAGCAGAGCAGAAGCAGTAAGGAAGGTCCGGTATGTGAAAGGAAAGCAGCATAAAAGAAGAAGAAAGATGAAGTGCAGCAGATCAGTATATTGAGCCTAACCGGAACTGAACTCCAGCATATGTAGATGCTTCCAATCAGTTCAAGTATTGTATAACACTCTTTTGTAGATAGTGAGTCTTTTGTAGGCAGTGTGCCTCTTGTGAGCAGTGTGCTCGGGCAGTGAGCCCTAATTGGCAAGTGCCATTTTGTTTCTCTTTATTCTTCTAATAGAGAATAATTCTTGGGTTAATCACCCCGTGGTTTTCTCCCTTAACGGGGTTTCCACGTCAAAAATATTGTGTCATGTGTATTTCCATTTCATGGTTATGTTTGCTTATTGAATTAATGTTGCATTAATTATTAAGAAAGTTCAGAAAGCATAAATAATTAGGATAACTGATTCACCCCCCCTCTCAGTTATCAATAATTGATATCAGAGCCAAGTTTCTCCTAACAAGAGTCTAACAGCTTGAGGAAGATCTGGGAATTCAAATGGATGCATATGGTTTAAGGGAGCAACTCAAGATTGCCCTTGATGATCTTGAACAATCAAACTCTGAAGTCAATGAATTAAAGGAAAGACTCAAACAGGCTGATGATTTCATGAGAGAACTAAAAGACAAATTAAGTCTCTCTATGAAAAAGAGAAAGGAGCTGCTTCAGCAATTGGCAAGTCAAGGTGAAGCAAATGATGCAAATGAAGAGCTGAAGGAGAAAACCAAGTTATGTGAAAAGTTATCAAAAGAAGTCATTATGGTAAGACATGAAATGGAATCAGGAGTTATGAAGTTTACCCAAGAGATTGAAGAGAAAAGAAAAACTAAAGATAATCTAAGACAATCTCTCAAGGAGAAATCAGAAGATTGCCACCAAATGGATAGAATTATCAGACATCTTGAATCTAATCTTGAAGATGCTAAAGAAAATGAATAAAAACTTGAGAATCAAATTGTCTCTCTCAAAAGGGATCTTCAAACAGCAAATGAATATAAAGAGAAATTCAAGATAAGTTCTGCTCAACTTGAAGTTCTTCTTGGAAGTCAAAAGAGGGTAGATGACAAGTGTGGTTTGGGATATGAGAAAGGAGAAAGCTCCGGATCTGGTCAGAAGAATTTTGGATCAGAAAATCCAAGGAACATGCCTAGAAGACCTCCGGTAAGACAGCCCAATGCTCAAAGATATCCATCCTTCAATGGATATTGCCACAACTGCAATCACTTTGGTCACAAAGCTAATCAGTGTAGAAAGAGAATAAATCAGACTAATTCATCCTTCTCCGGATAGTGTTTTAACTGCAAAAGGTACGGTCACAAATCTCATGAATGCAGAAATATGCAAATGAATAAATCATTCAATGGTAGGTGCTTTGCATGCAATAGAATAGGTCATATGGCTAATCAATGCAAATCAAGAGGATATCAATCAAATATGCAAAGAAATGTTGTTTGCCAAATTTGCAATAGATCCGGTCACATTGCAAAATTCTCTAGAAGCAAGAATCACGACAAAAGAGGTCTGGTATATCATAATCAGAATCAAGATAAGGGGAAACAAAAAGTGAATGCAGATGAAGTTAAAAGTGAGATGAATAAGATTTGGGTAAAGAAAAGTACAGAGAATGTAGAGGTTGGATCCGCACCAGACTCTGGTGCTAATATTCCTTCCAGAAATTAAAAAGTGAGCTCTTGCTCAAGGGGAGACACAAAGAAAACCTTGTTCCTCTAGCCAGTCAATTGGTGTCGGAACTGGCACAAGAAGAGTTGTGACTTGAAGGATTCATAAGGGAAGCATCCAAACAAACTATGGTTAAGATTTGGAGGATCAGCAAGATGTTTAAAGATCAGGATTGATCTGGTTCTTCAAGTCATCCGAATAAGGCAAACCAGAATAATTTAGGTCGAGCATTTATTGCAACCTGACATTAGGGTTTGCGGAGCAATATAAGGGTTTTCTCATTAATCACTTGTTCATTCTGCATTCAAGAAGAACCAAAAAGTGAAGCTCTGCAACAAAATTCCTCAAGTTCATCAAAGATCATTTGCAGAAGTCAATTCATCCATAAATCAATCCGACCAACTCCGTGGAACCGAAAGGCGCAAAAGGTATTTTCCATTTTCAATATCTCACTGCAAATCTTTTGAAAGATGGGTACTCTGAATATAGTAAAGATCTCTAATAGGCCCCGCCCTAAATTTAAGAAACATCCTTACAAATCATTGGAGGTAGATCCCTTAGGAGCATTCTCTAGTGTTTTGCATGGCGTTTTGCACACAGAAGACATTAGAGTTTATATACATGCAAATATTGAAGAGTTTGGGGAATTTAAACTTAGAGATATCTATCACAAACAACTGATAGACGATGCCTTTAAGTTAAACCATAATATAAGGGTATCCAAGAGAAACATTTTGATTAATTTATTCATTTCCCCTGCTTTGAAGAAGATGAATGGGTCCGGTATGTATTGAGTAGGGTGCATGATAACTTTCTATGGCTGAACAGACCTTGCAAGATGACAAAGGAGGCAATTAGGGCAGTAACTAGTTTATACTCTTTCCGGAGGGATACTTGTCCTCAAATCTGTCAAAAACAACATTGTAACTGAGCCCACCGGATCAAAATTTGATAAGAGGGCAATGACCATTGAAGATATTACTAACCCAGATATCAAGTTTGCATCTATGATAATAGGATACAAGATATATCACTCCAGTAGGGAGAATTCAGTATCTAGAACTGCAGTATATACTGCCTATGAGATGCTGAGAAAGCATGCAGAATATGATCTCTATGAACTTATTTTGAGCCAATTAATGGAAAACATTCAAAAGATCAAAAAGGACAAGAAGAACTCTTTCAAATATGGTGCACTAATATTATGTTTATTTTTCTACTTCATGAATGAGCTACTCAGATCAAATGGATGGGTATGGCAAAATGACAAACCGGTAGCAATTCAGATCAGAGATTACTTGCATGAACTTGGAGATGCTAAGATAAGGAATACAGCTCTGTGGGGTTACTTCAAGCACTTTCAAAACACAATGCAAATCAGAGAAAGAATCCCCAAATCAGTAGTTGAGAAATACAAGGATACAGTGTGCTTCATGGTAGACACTGATCAATTCCTAATAGAGGCAGTAGAGCCAAGGACAGTCTAGATCATGCCTATGGGGTATGAAGTTGATGAACAAATTATAGAGTTGCATGTTCAACACATGCTCAGTCAGCCAAAGGACCCAAAAGCAGAAAGATTTGGAACCTTTGAAGAACTAAGTGTGAAAATTCACACTGAGCTAAGGCAGCCAGAGATCAAAAGAAAAGTAAGAAAAGAAGTTGAAGAAGTTGCAAAAAGCTTTGGCATCTCAAAGGAGGCACTTGATGCCAATAGGGAAAAGAGGCAAAAGGCTGAGGAAGAGAAGAAAAAGGCAGAAAAGGGAAGCAAGGAAAGTGCTCCGGTAGAAACCTCAACCCAGACTAGATCATCAAAGAGATCTGCACCTGTCACAACCAAAAGCTCAAGAACATCAAAACAGGAAGTCCAGGCATCCGGCAAAGGAGAGAAAAGATCAAAGACAAAAGCCACAAGGGCTTATGCGAGTCAAAGAGATGAAGAGGAAACTGAATCAGATGAGGGGATAAAGGAAATAAAGAAGCAGAAGAAGAAAGGATCTGGTAAACCTTCCACAGATCTGGTAAACCTTCCACAGGTCAAGACAAGGAAGAAATGGCAGAGGAATTTGTTGAAAAGCCCACCCTGTCTTTAGAAAGTGTAATCAAATCAGTCACTGTGGATGGAAACCTTCAACCAATGGCTGAATTCTATGATGATTACAATGAGGCTGACCAAAAGATCCTGCAGGAAGCTACAGTTAAGTATCTGAACATATATAATAAGGCTTTTATTGAAATTATATCTCTCATTCCCAAGAGCCTAGAAAAGGAGTTAGAAGTGAGAAAGACTAATGCCATGGCAAAAGACCTTGAGATCCAGGAATAGATAGCTATTCAGCTATATCCTTCAATTGATCCCAAGACAATGAACATGGTATTCAAAGATTGCAAGGATGAGTTCAGGAGCAAAGCAAGGATGAGTCAACTTATGCTTGGTGAGACCGACAAGGTAGCCAAGGACACAGAAGAGATTCTCTGGAAAGCCTTCAAAAGATTCAATCTTCCTATCATAGAGGACTTGGGTGCTGACCCCTCGGCCACAAATATTGCAGAAGAGTTCACTGAGAAAATGGTAGAAGAAGTAATGGACACCGGTACAGAAAAGGATAAGGACTTAGAATCCTCTGTTCTGAAAAAGGAAGTGGCTCATGAACAAACAAATATCTCTCCTCCAGTTTCCCCTGCTGACTCCGGATCCAAAGGAGAAGAAAGGGAAAAGGAGAAAGAAGCAGAGGTGAAGGGAAAAGAAGATATCAGTGCAAAGGTTGTGGAAGGAGACAAAGCTCCAAAAGACAGTTTAGTGACTGCAGAAGAAAAGAAAAATCTATCTCCAGCAAGAGACACTGCAGAATCAATCAAGGACTTTTTGACAAAAGCATCTATGGAAATTGATGAACCAGATCTATTAAAAGGGCCTCTGGACTTTGACTCTCTATCTCTGGTGCAAACAATGAAGATAGCTTCATTTGCAAATGTGAAGGCCAAAGAGAAGCTACTGAAATCTCACATGGAAGACTATGAACTTATAGAGGTAGCATCTGGAGTTTTGGAAAAGATCATGCCATATTTTGAAAAGGATCCCACAGCCTCCTCTTCCGGTAATCTCAAAACTCTAGTCAACAGTGTTAGTACACATTTTGATTCTCTAGAGAAGTCAACTGAAGAAAAGGTCGAGAAGGAGTTTTTGGATAAGAGATTCTCAGAGGTATAGGGGTTGATCATTAATGATAGGAGAAATATGAATATTGGGATAAAGGGCTTAGAAAATGCTCTTAAAAATGGCAGAGAAATGTACAAATTTTGCTTATCTTGGCCCACAGTAACCAAAGATATTGAGAAGAAAGTAAAAGAGCAAGAGGATAAACTACTAAGTTTGTCTCAAAGTTTTGATCCTCTCTCTTCCTCCATCGTAAATCAAGAATGTCAGTCTATTGCAATCACAAATGCAATAAAGAATTTTAAGAAGGAAAGGAAGAACATAATTAGCCAGATGGGTTAACTTAGAAGGATCATTATCCCTAAGTTAGAGGCCATGCATGAGGCCATAAGTGATGCTCAGACTATCGCCCGGACCAATGATCCGACAGATCTTAAAAGGGTAGGATCTTTTGCATTCCTGTTGAGTGGTCACATCTCTATTTTGGATCGAATGAAGCAAAGCTGGGCTGTAGAACTCGTCCAATTGAAGACATCTTTTGCAAACATTCTTTAGTTTATGTATGTAATATGCGGCTAAGTATAGTTAAATTTTTAAAAATTTTGGTATGCGGACCCTACCCTTTGCCATTGATGTCAAAGGGGGAGTGAGGAGCAGTGAAAAATGAGGAATCCAACTAAGGGGGAGCTCCAGAAAATGTATATAAAAATAGAGCATCAGCCAAGGGGGAGCATAGTGTAAACACTTAGTCATTTTTCACTAAGTGTTGCCATCAATACCAAAGGGGGAGATTGTTGGCAAGAGACACTATATGGATTCATGATTGTTGTCATTGATGGCAACAAAGTTCATCCCACACATCCGCAGGGTATGGTGTGTCTCTACCGGAAGTCAGAGTGAAGAATGTTGTGGTCCGGTAAACAAGAACAGAGCATCTGGCAAGGTCCAATAGATAGGTCTGGATCTCTCAGAGGGAGTATCTTGGTGAAGTACAGATTTGGGGAAGTCAAGAGGACTACCTTGAGTAATACATTCCAAGGATTTAGCCTCCGGTGATAGATGAGGAAAAAGATATGAATACTTGAGTACCGGGTTCCTGAGTGACAGTATGAACAGAGGAAGAACTGACTGACAAAACATCAGACTTTATTCTGGATGTGTTACTAATGGTGGTAAAGGTTATGAAGGCATGAATTATGTTTGGCCGACATGATTAATGATTTCTACAAGTATATGCTTGATCCGCATTACTTGATGTGCAAGGATTCAGCCGACAGATTAGAGTTTGTGAAAAGATTGACTATTCTGGGTGCCGACTAGAAAGGTGATGAAATCACTTGTGCGGATATATATACAAGATGGATTTAGTTGTGAGGTGTGTCGTGGTTGTTAATGATGTGTGAATAAAAGCAGAAGAGCAGAGCAGAAGCAGTAAGGAAGGTCCGGTATGTGAAAGGAAAGCAGCATAAAAGAAGAAGAAAGATGAAGTGCAGCAGATCAGTATATTGAGCCTAACCGGAACTGAACTCCAGCATATGTAGATGCTCCCAATTAGTTCAAGTATTGTATAACACTCTTTTGTAGACAGTGAGTCTCTTGTAGGCAGTGTGCCTCTTGTGAACAGTGTGCTCGGGCAGTGAGCCCTAATTGGCAAGTGCCATTTTGTTTCTCTTTATTCTTCTAACAGAGAATAATTCTTGGGTTAATCACCCCATGGTTTTCTCCCTTAATAGGGTTTCCACGTCAAAAATATTGTGTCATGTGTATTTCCATTTCATGGTTATGTTTTCTTATTGAATTAATGTTGCATTAATTATTAAGAAAGTTCAGAAAGCATAAATAATTAGGATAACTGATTCACCCCCCCCCCTCTCAGTTATTAACACCTCTTTGCATACTTGCAAATACTAGACTCTATGACTTCCTATCACTCTACTCACATGGAACTTCTTATTTGTTCCACTATCATGACAGTATAATTAGTGTTATCTCTACATTCATGTAGCTTAACACAGATAAGCAATTATCTAACTAATTGTTTATCTCAGCCTTTAGATAGTTCTAGTTTAAAAAATCAAAGTATTGATATGCATAAGTTTATGGCTATAAACTTGTTGCCCAACAAGAAAAACTTCTGATGATAAGCCCACAAGCTGTCACATAACATATACACTCATATTCCTATCGCTATGTTTCGACTAAGATATACATCAATTTACAAGTTAACCAGCATATACTTTAGCTTAGATAAGATAACTAATTATAGTCCATGGTCATCTTATTGTTATTCCCAGTTAAGGGTTTAGATCTTGTGGCCATATTACGGCCAAGATAGGATTTAGTATAAAATAAACCATGGGCCATACTTAGCCAAACAAGAATCAATATTTATTAACTCTCGACCTTTATAGGCACTCATAGAAATACAAAGTTATCATCCTTCCTAGGCATGCAAAAATAAAAGTATAAAGACCTTCTTTTTGGCATGTATAGTTTTTACATCACTATCTGTCATGCATAAGAATTCATAAATAAATACATATCAGCCTTCTTTAGGCGCTAATGAAAACACAAAGTAGTTTTAGTTTATAAACCAATGTCTATAGCATTCGTACAGAGCTTTCAGCCATTTAAAGGTGACATAGTGCATGTTTCCACTATTATCTGTCTCATGAAATAGATACCATAATGGAAGCAAGTTGACCTTTGCAATATATGTCTGCATATAAGAATATAGTTCTACAAATTTAAGTTTGTATTCCTATTGGCCACAAATAGAGCCCGATTACTTCAAGGCTCACAGCCTCTTTTGGCTAAAGAACAAGCTTCAATAAAGATTTTATATACAAAGCTAAGTGTTTATCAGCCATTAAGAGGTTTGAGATCATATGCATAATAACACAATAGAGTGATAAACTAATAACCTTTAATAGGTGCAAGATAGTTAAATTAAATGGATTCAATGAGGTGAAAAATAGACTCTCTTTGTAACCACTATAGCTTCGGTGGTCTTATAGTGGCTAAGGTAGTCTCCTATAACCTAAAGTATGCATAAAAACTTAGATGCTTCTCTATTCAACCTTAAGTAATAAGAAAGGGTTTGCTGATACAGACAGTGGCAAGAGATACATTATCTTCTACAGTATTCTTTTCAAGTAAAGATATAACATCTACGAGTTTATTCTCTAACAGTTGTATATTGTTTAAGCAATGATATAAAACTATCTCTCTCTCCAAAATTTGTTCTCTATAACCATATTCATTTGTGTGTGGTTTTATGAGAACTTTGTATGTTCATACAGTATGAGAAATTAATGCAATTTGAATACTGGAAATATTAGCTAAAGGTAGGTATCCTTACTTTCAAATATCGATGTCTTTCCATGAAGCTTCCTATGCTCTCCAATCTCTCTCTTGCCTCATTTCCCACTTTGAATGGCGTATCCACATAGACCAGTTCCAATGCTCCTATCTACCTCCATACTACAACCTTTAACAGGCTTACTCTCCACTATAGTCCCACTTCTAAAACTGTGGAGATCCTTCCTTATCTTAAGCCTAAAAACAGTCTACGGTGGCATGCAGGTTGAAGGTGGAGTGAATGGTCATTACGACCACTCCGAAGCTAATCAATAAGCTTCTCCTTATACTCCAAAACCATCTTGGAGTAGAGGAAGACAAGCACCATAACTCATATGAAGTGGTTTACATTTAATTTGCAAGCATACCACATTCTCACTGGGGCTTATCGACTACATTACAATAGGTTAAACTTAATAATTTACATTAAATAAATATATATAACAACTTAATATAGGTGTTTTACAATGTTACTTATGTTGTTTCTAACACTCAACAAGATATGAGAATGGGGTCGAGGTATTTCCCCCCCTCATAATCACTTAACACAAAAATAGATAGGTTAACAAAATGGAATTCCAATTGGAAAATACCAATAATGAAATACTATAACCACCAATAAAAATATTAACTCTTGAATATAAACTATATTCATAACACACAAGAATTAATGACTATCAACCATTCCTGTTGATGGTCAAACTATCCTAACTTAGTTTTTGACAAAACCTAAGCTTAATAGATCTAATTAACAATCGATGATTTGTTGAGTCAACACCAAACTTGGACCAATTTGGTCAAACACAACTTACCAACCTTGAAGAAGGTTCACTATACTATGAAAGCACGAGACTTAGATGGTGACCAATCTGTTCTTAGCCATACGTCTATTCTCTTCTCTCTTATGATGTTCTCCCTCTCTTTCTCAGAGGGTGGAAACCTGTTTCCTGATTACAACTTTCATTCGACAAACTGGGATTAGTGCATCGTTAGTCAATTCATAAATATTATGATTAAATAATCATGACATCATATAATAACATGTCTAAATTCTAATCATATAAATATAAACTCATAATATCATTGATTTATCCTAACATTTTCACATAAAGTCAAATCATTAATTCATGCAAAATTATCTACTAATTGTGTGCAAGTACAAAGTAAAACATAGTCAAAATTGGGGGTGTGACATATCTACCCCCATAAGATTCATCATCCTCGATGATCCAATGTATCCCAAATAATAATAAGATAAAGTTTTTGTTCAACTTTGAAAAGCATAAAACAAATGAGGAAATCTCTAATAAAAATCATGGTAATCTTCCCATGTGGCACTATCCTCTACATATTGGTCCCACTGGACCTTCCATTGAGTAACCTCTCTATTACACAAGCAGAGCTTACAAACTTCAAGCACCTTGAGAGGTTCGATCATGACCACTCATGGGTCCTATACCTGTAAAGCATTCCAATCAAGAATATGATTATCACCTATTATATACTTTTTCAAATATGAAACATGAAAAACATTGTGCATCCTAGAAAGAGCTGGTGGTAGAGTGATTATGTAGACAACTGGATTGATCACTTTGAGAACTTCAAAGGGTCCTATATATTGAGGAGCTAGTTCGAAAGACTTTCCAAACTTTATGGAACTCTTCTAAGGTTTGACCATCAAAAGAACTTTTTATCCAACTGAGAATTGCCTTAGTGTATGCTTGGCATCAACGTAACTTTTATGTCTATCATTTCCTTCCACAAATCTATTTTTACCAACTTGATCTGCTCTTCCATTTCTGATAACATTTCCAGACCAATGCCAATCCTATCTTCTAGCTTATCCCAACTTATAGGAGTTCAGTATCTTCTTTCATACAACGCTTCAAATGGAGCCATCTTGATAGCATAATTGTAAAGGTTGTTCTAAGCAAACTCCACAAGTGGTAAATATTCTTCCCACTTGTATTGTTGATCCATGTAATACATCTGCAAAAAAGCTTCTAGAACTTGATTTACCCTCTCATTTTGACCATCTGTCTCAGGATGATAAGCCAGGCTTATATTAAGTTGAGTTCCTAGCATTGAGAACAAAGTTTTCCATAATCTTGGCGTCATGTGTGCATCTCTGTCTGAGATAATTTTCTCTAGAACTCCATGCAATCCAAACACTTCCTGCACAAACTTGCAAGCTAGAACTGATGCTCCATCCGTTAGATTCCCAGGTATAAAATGAGCTACCTTGGTGAGTTTGTCCACCACCACTAAAATAGCATCATGTCTATTTTGAGACATTGGGAGACCTTGCACAAAGTCCATACTAATGATCTGCCACTTCCACTCTAGGATATAGTGCAGATACATAAGTCTTGTTGGATGATGATGCTCAACCTTGACTCTCTGGCACTGTGGGCAACTTGCTACAAATCTTGCAATGTCATTCTTCTTTCCTTTCTATAAATAAACAGACTTTACATTGACTAGGAGTTTGGTTACTCTAGGATGGCCTGAATATGGTGTGAAATGAACTTCCTTCCACACAAGGTTTCTTAATTCCGTAGAGTTTGTAACATACATCCTTTCTCTATATCTTAAAAGCCCATCTGGTTCAAAGTAGAATCCATCATACCTCAAGTCTTAAGGATTTACTGTGAGAGGATGCTTAACTTGCTCATAATACTCATCACCTATAGAATTTTGTAACACTAAATCCTTGAAATGCGAGTGGATAGAAACAATTGATGAGATATGCCTCCGTCGACTCAAAGCATCTGCTACTCTATTCTCTTTGCTTTTGATATAACTTATCTCAAAGTCATAGTCGGATATCAATTCCAACACATCTTCTTTGTCGAGCATTCAAATGTGGTTGGGAAAATATATACTTACGATCTTGATGGTCTGACTTCAATTCAAAAGGCTTTCCTAGAAAATAGTGTCACCACACTTGCAATGCATGCACTACTACTACTAACTCTAAGTCATGAGGAGCATAATTCTTCTCATATGCTCTTAGCTTTTTGGATTCATAGGCTACCACTCACCCATTTTGCATAAGCACTCCTCCTAAACCTTCACCTGAGGCATCAATGATTACAACAAATTGACTTTCTGGGTCAGGAACTTTCAATATTGGTACAGTTGTCAACTTCTCTTTTAACTGATTAAATGCCTCCTGACACTTTTCTAACTAGTCAAAGCACTTTCCTTTTTTCTGAAGCGAAGTGATTGGGTTTGCAATCTTAGAAAAGTTCAAAACGAACTTCCTATAATACATAGCTAACCCAATGAAACTGCGCATTTCGTGCATATTCTTTGGCACGGGCCACTCAAGTATAGCTTTGATCTTTGTAGGATCTACTAAAATTCCTTCAGTTGATATTATATGTCCCAAATATTGTGTCTCTTTCTAAAAGAAAGTACACTTAGAAAGTTTCCCATACAACTTATTTTCTCTCAATCACTATAGAACTAACCGTAGATGTTGCAAGTGCTCTTCCTCATTCTTAGAATAAATAAGAATGTCATCTAGGAACACTAGAACAAATTTATCCAAGCAATCTCAGAAAACATTGTTCATCAAATTCATTAATGTTGCAGGGGCATTCGTAAGTCCAAAAGGTAAAACCATGAACTCATAATGTCCATGCCTTGTTCTGAAAGTTGTTTTATGAATATCTTCATCTTTTATTCTCAACTGATGATATCCAGATCACAAATTGATCTTTTAGAATATTGTTGTACCCCACATTTAATCAAAAAGATCATCAATATGCAGTAGAGGATACTTATTCTTTATCGTTGCTTTGTTGAGCATACGATAGTCTATACACAGACGCAAGTTTCCATCCTTCTTTTTGACAAAGATCACAGGTGTTCCCCAAGGTGAAACACTAGGTCTAATCAACCCTTTAGATAATAGCTCTTGAAGTTGGACTTTCAATTCCATCAACTCCATAGTAGTCATATGGTATGATGCCTTTGAAATCGACTCAAATCTAGGTATTATATCAATAGAGAAATCAAAAACTCTCTTCGGAGGTAATCTCGGAAGTTCATCTAGAAAAACATCCTGAAAATCTTTAAGGAAAGGATAGTTCTCCAAGAGTAACTTTTATTTACTAGGATCCTCTTCTACTAGTTCCATCTTGACTGCAAAAAGTTGAAATCCTTTTCTCCTAGCCCTCTTCAATTGCATAGCAGAGATTGGTCTGATCTTGACTTTTCTTTGAGTGCCTTGCAAGTAGATTTTGTTTCCTACATCATCTAGACACTCAACTATTTTTTGCAAAATAGTTGACATTGGCCCTATGTCTCCATAACCAATTTATTCCTCAGATAACATCATAGGAACCTAGGGGGCTACATACAAATTCACCTTAATTAAAAAACTATGAAGATCAATCTTGGCTTCAAACAGGCATTACTCTACTTGAGCTTTAGTCTGGTTAGCATATTCAACTAACCAGGTTTTAGCCATATATCTAGCTCTCTAGGAAATTTATTTAATACTCTTGGAGAAATAAAACTTTCATTTGCTTCTGTATCAATTAAAATAGAAATAGGAACTCCAAACAAAGTACCTATCATCTCTATGGGAGTAATCCGGTACTCTGCCTAGTGATTGTCCAAAGTTGCTTGGATCCTCTGTTGAAAGGCTACTTGTTGGGTAGGTAATGTAGTACTACGCTTCTAAACTCCTTGGTTATTGGTTGGAAATTGATTTGCATAATGATCTCCACCACAAGAGAGACATCCTCCAGGAGGTCCTCACTTTTCAACAGGTTTGCTTGCATCATTCTTCTAGAATTTTTTGTTGTTTTTCTTCTCATTTTTGGGTCCATTCATGTTACTTCTGAATCCCTTGTCACTTTTCTTATTCACATCTTGTTTTCCATTCCTTTTGTTGAAAGGTTGAGAAGCTAGTGACTTATTAAACCTCTTGCGATTCTTCTTGTGATATACAGAAATTGACTTTAGTTTTTGCTCTTGTTTAATTGCCTTCTCAAAAACTTGGTACATAGTGGTAGGACCATGTACATCCACTTCTCTACCTATCTGGGCATTCAAACCCATGATGAATTTTTTGATTCCAAACCTTTCATTTTTTTGATATTAAGGCACATACTTCAAGAGACATGTGAATTTTTTCCAATACTTCATCACTGACATTTCTCCTTGTCACAGATTCTAAAAATCTGTTAGCTTTTGGTCAAAGAAAAGATGTGGTATCCATCTCTATTAAAATATGACCACAATTTGATCCCATTTTATGCTCAGAGAACTTAGCCCTAGTTTCATTTTCTTGTTCATCCACCAAGTAGATGCTTCACCTACCAACTAGTAGGCACCCCATACTGCCTTGGTTATCCTAGAGTAAATTATGATCTCAAAATACTTTTCCATCTCTGTCAACCAAGCTTTTGTATCATCACCACTTATTGTTCCATCAAACTTGGGTGGTGTCACTTTCTTCATGTCTCTTAACAGCTCTAAGGTAAGTCTACTCTTTTCTTCTTAAGACTTAGTCTTATCAACATCTTCCCTTTGTTCACTATGAATATTGGGTTCATGGACATAATCATCATCCCCTTGATGCGAGTCCTCTTTTTCTCCTTCAAATCTACCTTGACCCCTCACTTCCTATTCTAGGTTTCCAAGCCTTTCCTTGGTTTCATTTAGCATGGTCAATATCTAATCCAGCTTAGTCATTGGGTTTTTGGAATGATTTGACTCTCCTTGACTATCTTCAAGATTTGTTTGAGTTCGAACCATGATGATACTCTATATCACACCTAATACTCGTATTGAGTTATAGATTAGAATTCGGAAATAATGCATCTCATTAATTCAAAAATCATCAATAAATCTATTCACAAAACTCATATTTGTGCAAAACAATCTCATCTTTATTATACTTTATTCTGGGTATAAATACATCTTTATTTAGATAAATAACTCAACAACACTACATGTCACTATCGATTAAAGGATATTCCTCAGATTCCTCTTCCCCATCAGAATCCAATAAAACAAACTTAGAGGATGTATGTACACATAGGTACTCCTTCAACACCTATTTTCCTAAAATAGGTACATCACAACCATACCCAAAAGGCATGTCGCGACTAGTAGACAGTTTACTCAGCTTAACTACATGAGTAGGAACAATGGGTTTCTTGGCTAGTTTGTTGCATTGTTTCCTTTCGAGTTCAATACGCATAAGAGCGTCAACCAAAGTTTCAGAGTCTTCCATCCATGCACCCTCAGCATAGGTACTATGCTCTTAGAGTTTTACCTCCTCAGTCAGTTCTTTATTAGCCATTATCTTGGGTAAATTCTGGGGAATTGATGTCCTGGTAGTTTTCTTGGTTCTTCTCCACGCTATTATAGCATAAAACCAATTTTCAAACATTAGCCAATCTGTTAAATGTTGAAAAGTTTTTCTCGTATTGAGCTCCTAGGTCCATGTGTTGAACCTAGTAGCTCTAATACCATATGTAACATACCATCTCATACTTCTTGGAATTACTCACAAAATTTACTAAGAAAGTAAATGAACATGAATGAAATTTTATTTTAGTCATTTGTCATTTACATAATCTCATAAAATTAAATGCATATCTTTTTTGAATATTTTTCAACCTTGAAAATACAATATATTCAAAGATAAAAATCATAGTGAAATCATCCCACTTTACATTTACAAATAATTTACACTTGGCAATATGAATAATTTTACATAAGTTTGGAAATCATAAGTCATAAGTATTCTACATCTGGAATTTGGTATCTGAGATCTATCTCACAAGTCTCTACGAATCTTCTACTACAGAGGGATCTTGAGCATCATCTAGGTGCTTTACCTCCAACCACAGACCCAGAGTCCCCTGCTCACCTTCCTTCCTAGAAGTGGCCCTACTCTTCACAAAGAGTATAGACATAAGGAACCTAATGGTTGCCATTTGAGTTCTAGTGTTGTGTCTTGCATAACTCTATCGACCATACAACTCTAGACAATCTTCTAGCTAAGTATGATCATCCTAATAGGTTACGCAATCTAGACATGGTGAACCGACTAATGCATGCAGAGACGAATGCATCACTTTGGCCAATGTTTCTATATAAATACATGTTTGTAATAAATGTAGTCATGTGTTCACACACCTCTAACTCGAATTGGAAACTATCTCAACCTACATTTTGACTTACCTAACTAATATCTCTAGACATACATTGTCTTGACTACATTCAAATCCTAACCAATCTGACTTATATTTAGTCCTCAATCTAGGATAAACATAGTGTATGGGTTTAAAATACTTTATCCTTTTTTAGAGTCCCTCTTTGCATACTTACAAATACTAGGGTCTATGACTTCTTGTCACTCTACTCACATGGAACTTGTTATTTCTTCCACTATCATGACAGTATAATTAGTGTCATCTCTACGTTCATGTAGCTTAACACAGATAAGAAATTATCTAACTAATTGTTTATCTCAGCCATCATATAGTTCTGGTTTAAAAAATCAAAGTATTGATATGCATAATTTTATGGCTATAAACTTGTTGCCCATCAAGAAAAACTTCTGACAGTAAGCCCACAAGCTATCAAAGAACATATGCACTCATATTCTTGTCACTATGTTTTGACTAAGATATACATCAATTTACAAGTTAACCAGCATATACTTTAGCTGAGATAAGATAACTAATTATAGTCCATGGTCATCTTATTGTCATTCCCACTTAAGGGTTTAGATCTTGTGGCCATATTACAGCCAAGATAGGATTTAGTATAAAATAATCTATAGGCCATACTTAGCCAAACAAGAATCAATACTTATTAACTCTCGACCTTTATAGGCACTCATAGAAATACAAAGCTATCGGCCTTCCTAGGCATACAAAAATAAAAGTATAAAGACCTTCTTTTTGGCATGTATAGTCTTTACATCACTATCTTTCATGAATAAGAATTCATAAATAAATACATATCGGCCTTCTTCAAGTGCTAATGAAAACACAAAGTAGTTTTAGTTTATAAACCAATGTCTATAGCCTTCGTACATAGATTTTGACCGTTTAAAGGTGACATAGTTTATGTTTCCACTATTATCTGACTCAAGAAATAGACACCATAATGGAAGCAAGTTAAACTTTGCAATATATGTTTGTATATAGGAATATAGTTCTTCTACAAATTTAAGGTTGTATTCCTGTCGGCCATGAATAGAGCCTAATTACTTCAAGGCTCACGGTCTCTATTGGCTACAAAACAAGCTTCAATAAAGATTTTATATACAAAGCTAAGTGTTTATTGGCCATTAAGAGGCTCGAGGTTGTATGCATAATAACACAATAGAGTGATAAACTAATAGCCTTTACATAGGTGTAGGATAGTTAAATTAAATGGCTTCAATGAGGTGAAAAACATACTCTCTGTAACCACTATAGTTTACTATAGCCAAGGTGGTCTTACAGTAGCTAAGGTAGTATCCTATAACTTAAAGTATACGTAAAAACTTAGATGTTTCTCTATTCAATCTTAAGTAATAAGCAAGGGTTTGATGATATAGACGGTGGCAAGAGATACGTTATCTTCTACAGTATTCTTTTCAAGTAAAGATATAACATCTACGAGTTTATTCTCTACAATTGTATATTGTTTAAGCAAGGATATAAAACTATCTCTCTCTCCAAAATTCATTCTCTATAACCATATTCATACGTGTGTGGTTTTATGACAACTTTGTATGTTCATATAGTATGAGATATTAATGCAATTTATATACTAGAAATATTAGCTAAAGGTAGGTATCCTTACTTTCAAATATCGACAACTTTCCACGAAGCTTCCTGTGCTCTCCATGCTCTCTCTTGCCTCTTTTCCCACTTTGAATGGCATACCCACATAGACCAGTTCTAATTCTCCTATCTACCTCCATACCACAACCTTTAAGAGGCTTACTCTCCACTACAATCCCCCTTCTAAAACCACGGAGATCCTTCCTTATCTTAAGCCTAAAAATAGTCTACGGTGGCATGTAGGTCGAAGGTGGAGTTACTGGTCATTAAGACCACTCTGAAGTTAATAAATAAGTTTCTCCTTATTCTCCAAAACCATCGTGGAGTAGAGGAAGTCGAGCACCATAACTCATAGGAAGTGGTTTGCATTTAATTTGCAAGCATACAACGTTCTCATGAGAGCTTATCGACTACATTACAATAGGTTAAACTTAATAATTTATATTAAATAAATATATATATATAACAACTTAATATAGGTGTTTTACAATGTATACTTACGACGTTGTTTCTAACACTCAACATGATATGAGAATGGGGTCAAGGTATTCTCCCCCTCTCATAATCACTTAATGCCAAAATAGAAAGGTTAACAAAATGGAATTCCAATCAAAAAATACCAATAATGAAATAGTATAACCACTAATAAAAATATTAACTCTTGAATATAAACTATATTCATAACACACAAGAATTAATGACTATCGACCATTCCTTGTCAATGGTCAAACTATCCTAACTTAGTTTTCGATAAAACCTAAGCTTAATAGATCTAATTGACAATCGAGGTTTTCTTGAGTCAACACCAAACTTGGACCAATTTGGTCAAACACAACTTACCAAACTCAATGAAGGTTCACTAAATTGTGAAAGCACGAGACTTAGATGGCAACTAATCTATTCTTATCCATACATCTATTCTCTTCTCTCTGATGATGCTCTCCCTCTCTTTCTCAGAGGGCGGAAACATGTTTCCTTATTACAACTTGCATTCACCAAACTGGGATTAGTGCATCATTAGTCAATTCATAAATCTTATGATTAAATAATCATGACATCATTTAATCACATGTCTAAATTCTAATCATATAAACATAAACTCATGATATCATTAATTTATCCTGACATTTTCACATAATGTCAAA
This sequence comes from Cunninghamia lanceolata, assembly GCA_027924645.1. Lineage (NCBI taxonomy): Eukaryota > Viridiplantae > Streptophyta > Pinopsida > Cupressales > Cupressaceae > Cunninghamia > Cunninghamia lanceolata. The sequence continues at coordinate 166,708 of BSBN01001749.1, forward strand.
TCATTAATTCGTGTAAAATTATCTACTAATTACGTGCAAGTAAAAAGTAAAACATAGTCAAATTTTGGGGTGTGACATATTTGGCTATGAGGCTTATGCTCACATGCCTAAGGAAAAATCTAAGTTGGATCCAAAGGAAAAGAAATGCATCTTCATTGGTTATAGTGAGAATGTAAAAGGTTATAAGATTTGGAATCCTCTAACCTTAAAAATGATTTATTCTAGAGATTTGATTTTTAGGGAACTTAGAGCATTTTTAGATCCTATATAACCAAAGGAGAAAGAAGGAAAGAAAATAATGCATTTTGAGACTGAGGTCGAGAAGTAGGAAGATGCACATTGAAGACAAGAATGATGGATTTGATGATGGAGAGGAAGAAGAGGGTCTAGATGAACATTCTGAGTAGGATGAGCATGCAAAGGAATAGGTAGAGCCCCTTAGTCTAGTATTGAGATGATCCATAAGACAACATAATCCAATTGACAAGTATAGTCCACCAGATTTTTGTTGTGTATTTGCTTTAAGTTGTACTGATGATGAACCAAGATCTTTTAGGAAGGCTATCTCTACAAAAGATAGTGAATCTTGGATGAAGGACATGCATGAGGAGATGGCAGCCTTGGATAGTTGTGACACCTGGGATCTTGTGAGTTTTCTAAAGGGAAGGAATCCCATTGGTTGCAAGTGGGTGTACAAAAAGAAATTTGGAATAGATGGCTGGTTAGAGAGGTATAAGGCTAGACTAATGGCCAAGGGAAACTCCTAGAGAGAGAGAGCTCATTTTAGTAAAATTTTCTCTCATGCCACTAAATTATCTTTCATTATATTCCTATTATCCATTTCTACTAGTTATTTTGAGATTGAGCAAATAGATGTTAAAATTGCTTTCTTGCATGGGGATCTTGAAGAAGAAATTCATATGTGGTAGCCTAAAGGTTTTATGGTAAAAGGGAATGAACATTTGTTTTGTAAGTTAAAAAAGTCATTGTATGGTTTGAAACAATCACCTCAATTGTGGTTTCAAAAGTTTGATTTTTTTGCATTGAAGTTGAGTTTTGTTAGAAGTAAAGAGGATCATTGTGTTATATTAAATGTATTGATGATTATATTCTAATCGTTGTCTTGCATCTAGATGACATGTTTTTAGTAACAACAATGAGATGATTAAGAAGCTTAAAACTCAATTTATAGTGCTTTTGACATGAAGGATTTAGGGCAACAAAGTTTATTCTTGGAATATAAATCAGAAGGGACCAAGTTCATAGAAAGATTTGGCTTAGTTAGAGTAAGTATGTTGACACTATACTGTGTCTATTTGATATGCAATATTACAAAAATGTGAGTATTACTTTACTTGTTGGAACTAATCTTTGATTGGATATGTGTCCTAAGTCAGATGATGGTTTTGATGATATGTGTGATATGCCTTATGCTATTGCTATAGAAAGCTTGATGTATGCAATGATATGTACTAGATTGGATATTTCCCAAGTAGTGGATGTTCTTAGTGGGTTTATGTCTAACCATGGTAGAGAGCAATGGAATTGTGTTAAGTGGGTATTTATATATTTACAAGGAAATTTTGATTATTTCTTATGTTATCATGGTAATCATGGTGTAGGCAAAATGTTGAACATACATGGATTTGTTGATGCAGATTGGGTATGTGACTTAAATATTTGGAGGTCCACTAGTGGTTATGTGTTTCCTTTGTTTGATGATGCTATCCATTGGATGAGTAAGAGATAACCCATAGTTTATTTGTCCATTACTGAATTAGAGTATATGGTTGCTACATATGCTTGTAAATAGGTAGTTTGGTTTTAAAGACTATGTCCAAGAGTTGGTTTTGATTATAGGGTGGTTCAAATCGGATGTGACAGTCAAATTACTATCTATTTGGACAAGAATCTCATGTATCATGCTCATACAAAGCATTTTAATGTTCAATATCACTTTGTTTGGGAGATGGTGGAAAGTGGTAGGATCATGATCTAGAAGATTGATACTTAGGATAATGTTGTAGATTCACTTATGAAACCAATGAGCATGGAAAAGTTCTCTTTGTGTAGGGAGGTCGTGGGCCTTGCATCCTATACCAATTCATTTTATGTTTCATGTTTATGTCATTGCAATGTATAATATTAGGTGGGAGAACGTTATAGTAGTGTGATATCAAATTGTAATCCTAATGTATAATGCATGTGTCTTCAACATCTTGGGAATGGGTACTTGGATGCCCATGTAGGTAGTTGAGAGATAATATTTTATTATTATTCTTGGAACTTAAGATATTAGTTTTAATGGAATTTACAAGGGGAGTTACAATTAGCAAGAGTTACAATCACCATTTTTGTGAGTAATTATTCGTCCTAGAGCTTGGGAGATTTTTTGTGATAATGGAGCATCTTGGTGGGTACCATTTGAGTTGTCCATTCCACTTTGGAGCACTATACTTTGGTATTTGTGCCTTTAGGAGTTACAAGTCAAAGATTCTATTAATGAATGATGGTGGGAGTTGCATTTTATTCTAAGAGGTTGACCAAATGGATATGGTTGTTGAATTTTTGCAATTAGGCATCTAATTTTAGCCCATATTATTTGCCCCTTGATTTGTAAATCCTCCATGGTTTCTAGTTTTTGTTTTCTCTATATATTTGAGGCATACGATTGATGTTTCATATGTTAATTTTAAAGTACTCTCATGGTACCAGAATACTATCAAATTGAAGGGAAATAGTTGATGTATTATTGTAACACATTATTTGGGATTAATATAGACTGGACCTCTCTTTGATGGTGGTGTTTTTTTCCAAAAGGGTTTCTCCACATACATTTGGTGTTATGGGTTTTTCTCTTTTGTGTTTGTAGATTATATGACTCTCCATGATTAATTAATTGTAAATCAAACCATACTTTAATTAATAAATCAAATTTGTTACTATTTGTAATTACTTCCATTTGTGGTAGTTTACCTATATTTTCAAGAAATACAAATTGGATAGCTATAAATGGTTGTGGCATGAACTTCGTCATTGATCCATAACATTCTTTTGATAACTTTTAAGGTATTGAATTACAAGGAAATATTAAAGTGATTCACAAACCAACTATGTAATTCTCTTTCCATACTATGGAAGAACACATTTTTCTATCCCACTTGACAAGACTTAAATAGAGTTGAAGAATGCAATATTTGTTCCCATTAACTCCATTTGTAAGATTTTGTGAGTTGTGGATTTATCTAAGGTTAATTAATTTTTGGCATTAGATAGAATGTTTTTGGTTAATAAGGACTCACCTTTTTTGTAATTGTCAACCACCATCATCACAAAAGCATTGTGCCAACAACTGTGTAATGTAAATGGATTTATCCTTTTCTCATTGTTTTATGTTGATTTTAGGTTATTAGTTTCAATGTTGTGGTCTATTATTGTTATCTTAATTGAGATTTTGGGTGTGTCTATTTTAACCAATTATGTTTATTTTGTTAGGAGTATGTGTTGTACACCTTGCAAATCCTTGTAACAATTTAATATTTTTAATGTGTTGTAAATTTTCCCCACATGGAATGGGGCACCACCCTTGGAAAAATCTATGAGATTGATTGTATGAGACACTCCGCCACTTGGCTTGTATGCAATGATGGTGTAAGAGAGCATTGATAGAGAAGATTACAGGTAGACAAGGTGAAGGGGAATATTTGACTACTATTTTTAATTTATTGTAAGGGAATCTTGTAATAGGTTTCAATGCTCCTAGTTAGAGTGTTTGTGTTGCATAGTTGACCCCATTGATTATAGGGAGCAAGATTTTCCTTTTGGTAGTTATATTCTAGGTGGGGTGCATGGGTCATATTAATGATTAGACATGTGTCTCTATAATTCCTAAAGGCTTACACCAACACCTGAGGCCAGGGATTGTCAACATAGGTGATGGGTAGGAATCATGATCAAGCTATGGCATGAATGGACTAATGATTATGAGTGGGTAGGATCATCCTCATCTTTGGGCTCAACTAAATTTGGCAGGGTATTTCCCAAAGGTATCCTCAATAGGATATCTATCAAGTGTGATGAATAAGACTAAACCAAGTGTAACTATACCTAATGTACACTTGACCCCAAAATTTGTCACCATACCAAAGACTAACTAGCTGCTTATAAAACCTTTTATTAAGTTGATAACTACAACCTTGCATATGTACCCAAAGGTAACAATATTGCAATATCCCCACAAGTGACTCCACTTAACATTTCATACAAAAGTCTGGATCTTCGAAGAGGACTTACTGAACATTATCGAGTCCCCATCTAAACTAAAGCAACCAGACAAGCCCTCAGATATGGCCACCCCAAGAGCTAAACAGTTGTCAGACCTTTGCAAGGATGCTTCTATAGGTTCAAAGGAGATGAAAGATGGGGAGATCAAAGACTTGCCCCCTATAGACAAACCCACTCCGTTGCCAGATGGTGGTCTGTCTATTATAGGACAAGTGTTTGTTGGCAGTCAGTCTGCTATTCAAGAAGTCGTGGATTCAGGGAGGAAGGGACTTTCCCCACCCAAAGTTCTATCACCTAGTGCTAGTCTTAGTTCCACTTTAAGTAATCAGGAGGGTTGGGTGACACCCAAAAGGAAGGGCAAAGGCCATAAAAAAAAATAGTTGATGTGGAGACAGATGGGAAGGTTGGAAGACCCTCACAGAGAGAAACTAGACATAGATAAGCAACCAATGAAATAGCCATTGGGAGACAAAGCACTCTAGAGGCTCTCTCCAAATGAGGTCATAAATGAAGGTCCTCTCCTGGAATGTGAGGGGGCTCAACAGTCCCCAAAAGTAGTTTATGGTTAAAAATTGCATCTATGATAACAAGGTGGATATTATCCTCCTTCAAGAAGCTAAAATGTCTGAAGAGAATTTTAAAGTTGTCACTAACAAAATCTGGCCCATAGCGGTCTACCTAATTAGCCCCTCTATGGGTGCTTCGTGAGGCCTTGTCACTATGTGGAGCAAACACATCCTCACTGGTAGTTACTACTTCCATAGTAAAATCAGTCTTGAAGTGAAATTCATCCTCAACAAGAAAACCTGGAAACTCATAAACATCTATGCTCCCAACACTAGGAGTGCTAGAAAGGATCTCTGGGAAGGTTTGATTCTAAGACTGAATGCTGAGAAAAGAACTAATTGGATGCTAGCTAGAGAGTTTAATACCCCTCTCTTCCCTTTGGAAAAGTCTGGGGGTATTATAGACTTCTCTGATAGCATGGTGGATCTGGCAGACTTTCTCAACCAGACTGGGCTGATGGATATAGAGGTTAATAATCAACTCTTCTCTTGGACCAATAGAAGAAGGGGAGACCAGCTGATACAAGTTAAGTTAGATGGATTCTTGATTTCTTCCAATTGGGACATTATGCAGCACTCTACTTTGAGTGCCCTGTCTCATACCATCTTTGATCACAATGCTCTTTTATTCACTTGGAGGGAAGGAGATCCTAAATGCCCCTTTCCGTTCAGATACGAAATCATGTGGGCTTCCCACCCTGATTTCAGATATTTCTTAGAAAATTGGTGGAGCATCATTGTGCATGGTTCCCCCATGTTTAGACTCACCCAAAAACTGATTCATGTCAAGCATAAAGTTAAAGGCTGGAACAAGTTCTGCTTTGGCAATATCATGACCTAGAAGAAACACATATCTGACAGCCTCTCTATCATCCAAGGCAATATGGCCAAAGGGGATAGGAGTGAATCTAACTTTAATAGGGAAGAGACTCTTCTTAAGGATTTGAGGGAAATAATGTAAAAAGAAGAGATCTTTTGGAAGCAGGAATCTAGAGTCCAATGGTTGACTAAAGGGGATAGAAACACTGCCTTCTTTCACTAGTTAGCTATGAAGCACAGAAAGAGAAACAGAATCACCAAACTTTTGGATGAAAACAACAGAGAGGTTAATTTAGAGGATGAATTGGGGCAACTGGCCTCTAACTATTTCAGGAAATTCCTCTCCGAGCAAAGGGTCGTTCCTAACCTTGGTAGCGAGGTAGAGTTGTTGGACAACATTCCCTCAATCCTCTCAACTAAAGACAATTGTGCCCTTTTGAAACTGATTTCCAATGAGGAAGTGAGGGTGGTGATGTTCTCTATGAGGGCCTTCAAAGCCCCTGGTATGGATGGCTTCCTATCTACTTTTTTCCAAGATTTTTGGGATATAGTTGGTTTTGGTGTTACTGCAGTTGTCAGAGATTTCTTTAGAACCGGTAAGATCCTCAAACAGACTAACTCCACTTTTATAGCTCTTATCCCCAAGAAGAATACTTCTAAGACTATGGCTGACTTATGCTCGATTAGCCTCTGCAACACTATCTATACGATTATCACTAAGACCCTGGTACTCAAATTATAGCCATTGCTAGACAACCTTATTACTAACTGTCAAAAGGGGTTTGTCCCTAGTAGACAAATTGTGGATGTTGGCATCTCTACCCATGAGATAATCCACTCAATGGATAGAAGCAATATACCAAGTATGGCTCTAAATCTGGATATATCAAAGGCCTATGACAAAATTTCTTGGGATTTCCTATTTAAAGTGCTAAGGAAGTTTGGGTTCCAGGATAAATTGATTAAACTTATAAGTGAATATGTGACTATTGTCAAGTATTATGTGCTGGTCAATGGATCTCCCTAGGGTATTTCAATGCTGGCAGAGGAATTAGGCAGGGAGATCCCCTATCTCTCTATTTGTTCATTATCATGGTGGAGGTCGTGGGAAGGAACATATTGAAACTCCTAGATAGACAAGAGCTTAAGGGTGTTAGAGCTGTGTCTATGGTTGGGCCCTCGGGTGTCCAGCAGTTTGTGGACGACACCATGTTGTTTGGTGCTACCTCGGTGGTGGAAGCAAGAAGATGGAAAAAACTTCTTAATGACTATGTTGAAGCCTCTGAGAAATGCATAAATTATGAGAAGAGCAATGTCTTCTTCAATGCTCATCAGGAGCTCCAAGAGAAGATTAAAGATATCCTAAATTGTAATAAGGCCACCCTCTTGACTATTTACCTGGGTCTTCCCCTCACTATCAAGGAAGTCACCTCCTCTTCCTGGAATTCTATCCTTGAAAGGATCCAAAAAAAGATGGAAGGTTGGAAGGGTAAGCTTCTGAGCCAAGCAGGAAAGCACCAACTCTTGAAGGCTTCCCTCCAGGGCATCCCCACCTACTTTCTCACTTTTTTCAAGATGCCCAGATTTATAGTAGAGAAGTTTGAGAAAATTTAGATAACGTTTCTCTAGACGGGGGTTGAGGAAAAGAAGAGAATCTCTCTCATTGGCTGGGATAAAGTCTGCCTCCCCAAAACTCAAGGGGACCTAGGTATAAGAAAGATCCAACTGATGAACAAAGTGTTGCTGGAAAAGGTTGGATGGAGTTTCCTAAAGGATCAGAAAGACTGGGTGCATATCATGAGAGCCAAGTACCTGCACAATGGGGATAGGAATGAGTTCTTAGAGAGGGAGAGCCTCCCTAAAGGATCCATTATTTGGAACAAGGTAATCAAAACTAGAAACATCCTATCTAAAGGTATAAAGTGGAAGCTTGGTAAGGGGGATAACATAAGGTTCTTGGATGATAATTGGCTTCATGAGGTTCCTCTATCCAACTAGGGAAATGTCAACCTTAAACTTAGAACCACCACACATTTTGGGGTGTTGGTCAGTGATTACATCACTCAGCAAACCCAAGGCCAAAGAAAATGGAAAAATATGGTTGATTGTCATATTGATAGTGTGCTAGGAGATCAAGGGACTTCATTTTTGCAACTGGAGATGAGCAAGTGCAGGATCCCTTTATTTCCTAGATAGGATGAGATGCTCTGGGCATAGAATAGGAAGGGAATTTTCTCAGTTAAAACTGCTTATAATCTATTGTCTAACAGTGTTCATGACAATCGTTTATGGAATAAGGTTTGGAACAACCACTTGACCCCCAAAATTAATTTCTTTTGGTGGTCTGTGGCCCACCAAAAAATCCTTACTACTGATAACCTTAACAAGAGGGGCTTCCAACTGGTTAATCATTGTGTGTTGTGTCAAAAAGATGAAGAGTCCATAAAACACCTTCTCTTCCATTATGATTTCACCAGGGAGATTTGGGGAAGAACCTTGGATAAACTCAGCATTGACCAGGTTATGAGTGAAAACCTCAGGGACTTTATTTAGAGTTGGACCGGCCCCTTCAAACACACAACAATCATGGAACTATGGAGGAAAATTCCCTCACATCTGGGGTGGAGCATATGGAAAGAGAGAAATAACAGAATATTCAGGGAGACTGCTAAAAGAGCTAAGGAGGTCTTCTTCTCCTTTAGCAAATTGGCTTCTGAGAATACTTCCATCAGTAGTCTGAACATTGCCAAAGAACCCCCCACTTAGCTCAAACTTCAAATTGCCAAGATCTGCGGTTTAACGGTGGATATTACCACCTTTGACAATTCTAAGAAATTGGCCAGGAAAAACACCATCTGGAGACCCCCCCAAGGACTAGGTTAAACTCAATTTTGATGGGGCTGAAAAAAAAGAGCATTGGCTTAGCTAGTAGAGGTGGTGTCATCAGAAGTGATAAAGGGCACTTAATTGTTGCTTATGTGGGGGGTATTGGTACCTAATCCAACAATGTGGCAGAGGGCTTGGCCTTGTTATGGGGACTCAAGTTTGCTCTCTCCTTAGGATTTGATAAAATTCAAATTGAGGGGGATTTGAAAATCATTGTGGATGCTGCTTAGGGTAGGTTTGACATTGGTTGGAAGGTCAAGGATATTACTGAGGACATAGAAGGCTTATTGGATGGGTTTACTGAGAAGGAGATAGGGAACACCTACAGGGAAGGCAACAGGGTGGCAGGCTGCATGGCCAACCTGGGACAAAACCTAAGGAGCTGGAGATGCTGGAGAGATATTGACAACCTCCCCAATCAAATCCAAACCCTTCTTTGTAAGGAGAAAAATAATGTCCACTATTTTGATGATGTATTATAAACAGGAAATTTTGAATCCCTACCCCGCTAAAGCACTCTTGTGGTGCCAAAAAAGGAAATATCATAGTGATATCATCATTAGATATATCACTAAGTTACAAATATTGATGAGATACAACCATATCGCCAAGGTGGCTATGAGGATCTATCGTGGCACTACTCGTAGCCAGATCAACAAATTGAGTAGGGTGATCCGTCGTGGGATGTATTGGTTCCAGATCAACATCATGACTAGGATGATTCATTGGGTTAGGCATGTGGTCAGTCACATAGCTAAGGGGATAACTAGACCTAGATTTTTAATCGGCCAAAAAGCTCATAATAATGATTTTTTAAAGGCAAAGTATCATGACAAGTATAGGGATTCTAATTCGCGCAAGGCAAATTTATGGAAAAATGATTCCATGAAGTGGCAAGGTGACATATTTCATTTCAAAGTTAGTGAGTCACCCCACTGGTTATGTAATAACTTCAAGGTTAAGGCTTTTCATTTTGACAGAGTTTACATTCTAATCTTGAATTTTGCTAAGTTTCTTTGCTCTGTGAAAATAGGTGGTGAGAGGACTCTCACTGAACCTATTTCTTGTGAGGAGTTTAAGAAGAACAAAACCCTCTAGAATGTGTGGTATGAGGGAGGGGTGGCCCCATACCTTGAGTGCCTCCAAGGCCACGATGAAAATCTCTCCAAACAGTTTGTGCAGTCGTGGGATGATAGAAGGGTTCAAGTTGGTGGTGTTGGCTTTGAAATTACTGAAGAAGTCATCGGTATGGACACTGGTATGTCTAGTGATGGGGTTAAGAATAAAACGCTGAGAAAGGTGTCATACTCGGAGGGAATGGCGTTGTTCCTTAAGAAAGAGGAAATATTGCATATTCTTCAAGGCAGATTTGACAGGGAGCAACTGCCCAAACCGTGGGATGATGTGTGTTACATGCTCCTCAAATATTTCACCCTAGAAGGTAGGTTCCAACGGTTCTGTCACTATCATTTCATGCTTTTGAATCACTTTAGGAGAAGTCATCTTATTAGCTTTACGTTCTATTTGCTTTCCTCTTTGGAGACCTCGATTGAGGTGACCATTGAGCAGCATTCTGTGAACCCCGACAAACCTCTCATACCTCTCCACCAGGATCTTATTTACAGAATGTATAAATTCCACCTGGCCTTGTGCACCCCCCCTGACAAATCAAAGCTACCCGTGTGGACAACTCCCCCTTGACTTCCAAACAAACCCCTCACCAAAGCCATGTTGTCATTATCACTAAACTTACCCCAAAGAAATCTGTGGACACCCCTAAGAAGGCCAAGGTCTCTACCACTAAAAAGAAGCCTAGTCCTAGGAATAGCCCTGTCCATGATGTGGCAGAACCTAAGACTTATAGCCCTAAAGGGAGCTCTAAACCCACCAAGAGGAAATTGACGGTGGTAGAAAATAAGGGTGGTACGCCCTAATAGGGAATCAAGGAGGGGAAGGATGGTGTCTGCAAGAACAATGGGGACATGTCCAAGAAGGAGGTACACAACCTGGACAAGGGGAAGGATGTGGAGGTTTCTGAGGGTGGAGAGGAAGACAATGAAAACACGCGAGATGATGATAATTTCATACCCCATGGTAAGTATAGAGTGTCATCGACTAGAAGGTCTAGCCGGTTGGCGGCCAAACTGACTCCTTTTCTAAAAGAGCACATTGTTTCTATTGACTCTGGTCACAAAGCGGAGAATACTAAAGGTGAGGTTAATACTGGCACTAAGGAGGAGACTACTGGTGTGGAGTTTGATGACGATGGTCCTAGTAACTTCTCGGAACTAAATGTTCAGGGTTTGGAGATGGAAAATTCTAAAAAATGAAAGAGGACACTGTAAAAATCAACAAGGTTAGCAAGAAGACCAAGAAGGGCAAGGTGATCAAGGACCTGAATAACAAGGTGGAGGAGCTGGAAAAGAATTTCAAATTTCTAGCCAGATTTGCGTCCAAGGTAATGCACAGGTCGACTACTACTCTGGCAGTCCTACAGGATTTGGAGCTCAACAAGCACGGCATTGAGAACAAACAAATGAAAGAACATGAGGAAATGTCTTAGTTCCTCATTCAGGATTAGGGCCAGCAGTTTAATTAGCCCTAGGGTTTTTTGTGTTATTGTTGTTTTGTGTCTTCTCTGTTGTTTGTCTAGTGGTGGTCCTTTGTTTATGTGTTTTCAATTACTGTTATCATTTCTCTAGTCTTCATTTTAGACTTATTGTGTGCCTTAGAAGCTATTTTGTAATGGGTTTGGCACCTTAGTTCTGACACTTACTATAATCAAAAACATTTCATACACAAGTGCAAGATGTAGGCATGCATGACATAACCCTCTAACTATATAAGTAGTTTGTAGTCACTTAAGATGCTCCCTGAGTTGTAATACCTAATCATGACAACATGTAGCACTCTTTATCTACTCCTAAACTACACAAAGATATAATCAATTTAAGAAATGTTTGGACATTCGATGATTAGACTAGTGCCTACTTCATTGGGTAATGATCATAATCATGCAAGGAAGAAGAGGACACACTTGTACAACATAATGGAACAAGATGTGCACATGCATACAAATTAAATATGACACTTCATGCAAATTGACATACTTAATAATCAATGCTTCAGCTAACCATATGAAATAGAAGAAAGACCATTATAAAATAGTTTACAATGAATTAGAAGATGTCACACATTCATCTAGAATTTATTACACTCATACTAGCAAATGTAGCAAGAGAGGACCCACAAATAGGTTTGAGCACCCCTTGAATAGTTATAAATTGCCATGAAGACATACCATTTACATGTGTTGTGTTCATTAATTAACCTTCCTATGAGTTATAATGTGCATCTTGTCCCATTATATACCAGAATTGCATCACTTTATTCCCTATAACAACCTGAGATGCTTATGTGGCTATAATATTAGCTCAATGACCAACTAGAAATACAAAAAACATGCATGCATATAACAATTGGCAATCAAGCACTTGGAGGGAAAGTTTAAATACATATCCAATCAAATCCAACCTCCAAGATGCCCACATGGTCATGTCAAAAGAGTGAAGTTGTTAAGAAGAGAGATCCACTTGGGATCATGCAAGATTTGTCTAGTAAGGGTAAACATGCCATACCCCATAATGGAAAGTGAGAAAAGGATACTCAACAACAAGGAGAAACCAACCACTACGCACAACCACTAATCTAAACAACATTAACTCTTTGTCATGTTAAGGAGGAGGTTTGAAAAGAGAAAACCTACCATGACCAGGCATGGGGCTCAAGATGAAATGTTGAATTGTGCCCTGTCATGGTAGATCTACAAATAACACAAGGAGCAATGTTGAGGTTGAGAAGACACATTGACCACCTGTAAACCAACAACATATTTCATATTTGACAAGCACATGATGAGATAGTGAGCAATGCAGTGGGCTAGGTAAAGTATTTGAACTTTGGTTGATAGCATGCCATCCACATGGAAGATGATTAGATTGGATGGTGGATGAGACATGGAGAATAGTCAGATCACACAAAGATGAAGAAACATGAAACCACGAGCAACCTAAAGTCCACTACATAATGAAAACTACTACTGTAGCTAGGGTAAAAATTAGGGTAAATGTACAAACAACAAAATCATCAAACCCTAACAAGCACAATGAAGTACAAGATAGCATGAAAATCAAAATATGAGAGCAAATGCAAACTAAATCTCCACACTAAGCTTGGATCGCCTCCATTGTTCTTCTCAATCTTGCATAGGAATACATGATTTCGAAGGATGAATGTTGGGTGCTCACTATTTCATCACCATGACAATGGCATGAGGATGAATGATGAGATGCTCTAATGACATTTCGACAGCATAAGGTTGCTTGAAAACTCATTGATCAAATGGCTTGGTTGAGGGTTGATTTATAGGAAGTGACTGATTTAAATGAAGGGCTATGATTAAAAGTTGGTTTCAACAATGTGGACAACTAAGATCGAATAGGGTTTCCCACTCTATGAGGAGTTGTAGTCATGTGACAAGTGTGTGAAGGAGAATAAATGAGACCTAATTCAAGAAACTTATTTGAATTAGTTTGGACATGTGAAGTGTATTAAATGAAAAATGTAGTACCACACATGATTTAATTGAGAGGTGGACAAGTGTTTGAATCTGGTGAAAGGTGAGGATAAATTCAAATATTTTATTTGAATTAGTTGAGACATGTGAGAGGGGAAATTAATTAAATAAATGGGATTTATTTAATTAATTGGCTAGGTGATTAGGATGGGATTAGGAGTGGAAATAGGACAAAATGCTACAAGATGTCTCTAGTAATGTATTTGACAAGGTGTCGCAAGACATGGACAAATTTAAGTGTCTACAAGTTGAGTGTACTTATAACAAGTGCGGTACCTTGCCTATGTGGTGGACAACTAGCAAAAGAGAGGCTTTGTTTATTATGTGTAATAAATTGGGTCTTTTCAATCCCAAATTTGGCCACCAACAAGATAATTTGCCCTAGTACACGTGGAGTAATGTAAGGGTGGGTCTTGACAAAGTTTTAAAGAGGCTGGATCGAGTGACAATTTTTGCCTAATCTTTCTTCTCTTTTGCAAATTGTTATTCCTTGCCAATCAAGCCGTTAGTGGACCATGTCCTGTCAAACCACTCCCCAATATGTTTTCGCATTGATTGGACCACTTCCATGCCCAAAGCAGTGAAAACATAGTTTTCTTAACACCTTTCTCCTTCAGCATAAGGCCACATCAACCCATATTCGATGTGTTTGGAACCTCAAGCCCCACCCCTTGCATGGGACCGACTAGATAACCTAGTGGAGTAATGCTATCACTCGCACTTCATGCTTTCTCCACATTTATGGGAGACAACTAGCGCAACTCCTCCACCGCTCTTATGGAACCACCACCAAAGAGCTCCGCTCCACTGCCACTATTTTGGAGGTGTAGCCTTTTGATTTCACCACTCAACTCTGGGTGGTGCAACTTCAACAATAGAAGCAAGTTTTTGTTGCCTACTTAGCTTGAGGATCCCAGATCAAAGCTTAGCTACATTGACTCAAGATTGGGGACACCGTTTCTAAAGAATTTTTCCAGGCCTTGATGGTTTGACATTCCTCCCAATCCATTCAATGGATTAGGGAAGGACAATAACTATTTCATCAATTGCCAAACATTTTACAAGCTCTTGTTAGATACTATGAACAAGTCTTTACAATTCAGGCCTATACCCCAGATAGAGAGTGCTTTACAACAATACCTTGCTACTATCCCGTGTCGAGTTTCCAACGCTCTGCGCATTCTATGTGATCAAATTCTCACTCAAGACAAGTTAAAGGAAGTTGTGTTTTCTACGACCAATGACAAGGCCCTTGGCCTTGATGGCTTTCCCTGTGAGTTTTATAAAACTTTTTGGGACACTATAGGCTATGACTTGCCTAATGTCTATCTTAAAACTCTACAAAATAGCTCTTTGGGGAATCTAATAAACAAGGGTAATATCAAATTCATACCTAAGACCAAAGATCCAAAGGAAATTTCTAACTGGCGGCCCATCACATTGCTCAATGTCTCGTACAAGATCATTGTCAAAGCTCTTCACTACAGCTCTATTCCATGCTCCCTTTAATTATGTAGCCTGAACAAACATGATTCATCAAATCTTGTTTTATATTAGACAACATTATTATTGTTTGGGAAGGGATCAAATGGGCACGTCACTCTCAGCAGCCAACCCTCTTCCTCAAAAATGACTTTGCTAAAGCTTATGATCACATTGAATGGTCACTCATTTTTGCCATGCTGGAGACCCTTGGATTTGGGTTGCACTTTATTTGAATGGTTCGAATGATTTTTGTTGATGATTCTGCTTGCATCACCATTACTAGACAATAGTCTACCTCCTTTGGGCTTCATAGATTCATCTAGCAAGGATGTTCCCTCACTTCTACTTTCTATATTCTAGCTGCAGAAGGATCTAGATATTTGCTTGCTCAGATAGTTTCCCAATCTTGAGTTAAAGGAATTTATCTCCCTAACTCTTCTCAACAACTTGTCAATGAGCACTTTGTTGATGATTCTTTCCTCACTCTCTATGAAGAGGAGAATAATGTTAAGCACTCTCTCCAATGCTTGGACATCTTTTGCCAGGCTTTAGGCTCTAGCATCTAGTGGCAAAAAACCCAATGTTATCGACAATCCTTCCTTCCTATGCTCGTCTGACTTCATTCCTTTAGGTACAAATGGATTGGTCATGGGGAAATTTTTAGATTCCTAGGGATCCCTTTTACTTTTTAAGCTTCTTCGATCAATCTCTAGTAGGCTGTGATTGCTAGAATTGAGAAGAAGCTTCAATATTGGATTACCAAGCCTCTTTATTTGGCTGGTAAATTTTAGATTTGTTCTAAAGTGCTTGTGGTCACACATATTTACTACTCTTTGTGATAGGTCACTTCTAAGGCTTCCTACTCTAAGATTGAGAAGCTCCTCATAGACTTTCTTTGGGCTTCCTGCTATGGACACTAGGGTTTCCATCATGTAGCCTAGCAATTTTATTGCCTTCCCCATGAAGCTAGGGGACTTGGCATCATTTCTATTCATTGCCAGGGCATTGTGCTTTGTGCTAAATGGGTCAGTAGAGCCCTCAAGGGCAATGAAGCCTAGAAATTTCTTGTCCAATATTGCATCAACACAGGAGTCCCTTTAAGTTGTCCTACATGGAAAGGCTTGGACATGGGCACGCTTCTTACTATATGGGAGCCTGTCATTATTCAGGGTACTTTCGTCATTAAAAGTATTTGGTGGGCCTAGGAAACCCTAAAACCCTAGCTTCGGTGGGTTGGTGATGACTTCCGTAAGGTTTATCCATTAACCAACAGTTTATTTGGTGGTCTCCTGTTCTTAGTTCTTAAGGTCAGCCTCTAGCTAAGATGCCTTGGATTCATGCTTTATGTTTTTCAAATGCGGAGTTCAGGTGCTACCTGACTTTATTCATAGAGCCACCAAGAATTTTTGCCCTGGCCAGAGTTTAAGCTCAAATTCAAGATTAACAATCAAGACCAAGAGATGTTTCAGGTTGTCATTGACTCTATCCCCCCTTACATGAATCACAAGATCGGGGTTCAATCCCTCAAATCTTGGTGGAAGGATTGGAAATGGTACCCAGATACCCCTTTCAGAAATTACAGGCCTCGTAAAGGTTATTTGTCGATCTCACCATATTTGTCCATGGTTGAATAGCTCAACCATCATTGGCAGTTTCAATCCTCTATTGGAACTTGGCACTGCTGATTCCAAGGAATTTGGTCTGCTATACTATAACCCAAGCTTGCTTATTTTGCTTGGTGTAAACTTTATCAAGGGCCCCCAATGGGGACTTGACTTGTTCATATGGGCATTGCATGCCCTCATTGTCCTTTTTGTGGACAGTTTGAAAGCATAAAGCATTTGTTCTATTTTTTTCCTTGGGCTCAAGAGGCCTGGAATTGGATTCATGATTTTTTAGCCATTTAGGCCTACCCCTTTCTCTTGACATATGGTTTTATTAGGTGACTAGCCTAACCTCCCATACAAGTACACCCAAATTTGGCATGTTTTCAGGGTGGAGATTTTATTCAATATTTGGAAAGACAAAAATGTTGCCTTGTTTTCCAATTGCACTTTAGATGTTCATTTCTTTCTATACACTAAAGCTATGATTTGCTCTAATGTGTTAATATAGATTTAAGTGCAAGATTGTAAAGTTGCACTTGAGGTCTCTCATTTACAAAAGTTTTTGGATCACTAGGGAAATGCCCATGCACTATGGCCAAGGTTCCACTAGATTCCAGTTCTCCTCCTAGAGGTTGAAGGCATGGGCGCAACCGAGCAGGACCATAGCTCCCACTCCCATGGGGCTCAATCTCATTAGATGTGTGACACTACTACTCATGGATGGTCTTAGCCCTCCAGTCTGCCCTCAGCTTCTTCACATGGGTGTGGAGGTGTTGGCTGGCCTAGTTCAGATAAATTATCATGGCTCTAGTTAGCCATCTCTCCTATTCATGCTCAGTCGAAAGAGGAAAATACAAATGCATGTGTTCTTGATGGTTGGGAGTTGATTGATGATTCTACCCTCGCTAATGTATGGGAGAACAATCTTGATGATCAAGGTCCACCTCTTGTTGTTGTTGCTTTAGCAGCTTAATGTTATTTTGTTTTTGCCTCTGTTTTGACCATAGGGCCCACTAAGACTTTGGGTGTGCCTTTTCCACCCAATCCTTTTTTGTGGATATTGTACTCTTTTATATATATTATATAGAATAATGGGAATATCCATCAAAAAAAGTATTCATTTTAATTACATCATTCACTATCCTTTTATAAAGGCCTTCATCTTTCAACTTCTACAATCCCCTTTCCTAACTTAACAATTAATCTTTTAATTTCTATGGCCACTTTTTTTGGGAACTTAAGATTAACTTTCATCTTTTAACTTCTACAATCAACTTTCCTTTAAGAACCTAACTATTAACTACTTAACACAAACTAACAAAACATTAATATATAACTGCAAATTAACTATATGATATAATATTTCTAATGTATAATAACATTAAGTTCAGGGCCTTAGTTTAAGTTTGAAGTATGTTCACCAATACTATAGTCTTTGAAGTAAATTAAAGCTAATGTTGCTTCTAAAATTGGAGAAGTTTGTAAATGTTAAATATTATTTACATGTATTCTAGCCATAAATTTTGGTAGATTGTTTCCCTAAAAATTTAAAGGTACATTGATTTGAAGGGGAAATGTGATCATTTTTTGAGTTTTGAAATCTATTATGATTAGTATCACTCATAAAAAAATAAAGAATTTTGTATGTTCATTGATGTCAAATAATTTATATTTACCTTTCATTAAATTAAAAAATTATACAAACTTTGACTATTATGTCAAGATAGAAAATGTATTGTGAATTTCTTATTTTGCTGAACATTGTACCACTAAATGAAAATTATGATTGAACTCTCAACATGAATGATACAACATTATTCTTGTCATAAAAGTGCAATTTTCTTTATCAAGGAGACTAATGGGAATGATTTAACTTCTAATTAATGATAGTACTTACTAAAAATCATTCTTGTATTTAAATTATTTCTATTTTGCCTTAGGGTCCAATGTTTGTAATTGTATATACATATTCCTCATCTCCAAGGCCCATCACAAGGGAAACAAAAATTAAAATACACTTTATCAATAACAAACAAGAGTTGTTGATTTTTTTGGGCTAAATCAATTTCTAAATGTAACAACATCAAATTTGATACTAAAAATAATCAAGATTTATTTGTATGGGACTTGAGCAAAGCCTTAATGATTTCATGAATGTTGACTACAATGGATATCTGGATTCTTGATTCCTATTGGTGTGCTTCTTGTTGGTGTATAGGTTCTTGGGATGTTCTTCCAATTTATTTCCCTATAGATAACATTATTATTATTATTATTTTTTTTTTTTTTTTTTTTTTTTCTGTTTGTCCTAGTTTTTTAACATAAGGGAAAACATTACTTCTGATACTTAGAGTATCTACAATCTTTAGGTGCTTATATCCTATCTATGGGGTTTGAGGGTTCCTCCTCTTGTAGTCCATTTAGATTTTCTTGATTTTCTATACTTAGTGTGACAAGAATCTTTTTAAGTCTGATACACTAGTCATGTCTATCTGTTTGCATATATATTTGATAGATTAATGGGTGGTTCTCACTGGGCCTTACCTCAATAAATTGATAAATAGAAAAGGAAACATGCCCTATGGAAAAGAATGCATTTATAGGCATTCAAGAAGCAACACCAAAGCCTTCTTTCTTCACATCTTGTAGTAGACGACTTGTGGGTAAGGCAAAAAGAACATCACCAAAGTAATCTTGTTTGAAATGACGAAAGCAATTTATGTAAGGAAGTAAGGTGTGCAGAAACAACTTCCTACACTAATCTATGAGAGGAGTGTTATGAAAATAACTTCAAATATAATCTAAACTTATTACAAAAAATAGAGAAACACATAAAAATCAATAAAAGATAATAAACCATAACATAATGATTTACGTGAGGAAACCCCTCTTGGGAGAAAAACCCTACACTCCAAAACTTGCATAATGTATTATCAAATCAACAAAGGATTACAATACACTTTTAATGCAAGTCTTTACAGGAGTAATACAACAATGTTTAAATATGGAGTAATTCTGGCAACACCTATGTACTTACAAAACTCTCATACAAACAACTCCTTAAGCACTCAATTTATAGGAGTTCTAATACAAGAAAACCACCATAAAATAAATATTTACTTACATCTATTAAATCATAACTAGCTCTCTTCCATATTCTCCTAAAAAATGCTTGTCAAATTTCCAAGGTAAACTCCTTTTACAAGCTCTTTCAATTCTAGCAACTCTTACACACCTTACAAATTGTCATAGAACTGCATTTAGCAAATTCCATGACACTAAGTGATAGATACAAAATTTCCAAAATACATACAAGTGTCACTCCAAGTGTGATGACCAAGATATGTGTGTGCATAATAAATATAAATAAATTTAAATATTTCAAATATTCGGACTTGCAAGGTGTATGACACACCTAATCCCAATAATTTGCTTCTCTCACAACAATTTCTCTTGAAAAATATTGGAAAAGTGGTTAGAAAATGCCAAAGTTGAGTTACTTAAAAAGAATCTTGACACATCTCCAAGTTGTTCTATGGGATCTTTTTAATTAACCTAAAATCAATTAGTAGGGAATTACCACCTGGCTCTCTTAACTCCAACCATTCTAATGCAAATTATAAATTCCTTTTGTAGCTTTTGCAATGCAGATGCACTTTTCAGATAGACCTACCAAGCACACACAACCACAACAAACACTAATTTGCTTTTAATTATATTGATGGTTCTCTATTTATAGCACTAGGTTTGGCACTATTTAAGATGATGTTGCCTACAGAAGATAAAGTGGTTTTACAATTGCATTTGTAACTAATTAATTGTTTGATCATTATGCATATATTTTTACATATGTAGTAATGATTGTAATATTGTAGACTGCATCCTTTTGAGGGCTTCTATTACAATTCTTGTTCCATCTATGTGCTTATCGACAACACTTGGATTCATTTCATAAAATGGACATCTCAATGTCATAATTAAATCCTTGAACTCCCATAAAGATAGCAAGGATACGACAAGGTCTATGATTGCACTTGGATAGGGACTCTACATGGAACATGTTCTCCACACATAATAATGTTTTACAATGCAAATACTTAATATCTAATGGTGCTAGTGTCATCTTCTTTTGTTGAATGTCCTTTACAAAGTAGTTTTTAAAAATTTTCTTCTTAAAAATCTTTAAAATATTGGTAACTATTTTTAATTATAAACATTTTTGGTTTATTCTCTAATTTTTTACTTCATGTGAACCATTTGAAATTTAGTTGGATGTATGGAAAATGTTGTAATCACGATGCCTTGGGATGGATTAAATACTAGATATATCTAAAATACGTCAAGATATATCCTTCTCAAGGCGCCTATTCTACTTATATGTGAAAAATTGATTAGGTTCCCGAAGAAGTATATCTCTCGGCATATTTTAGATATATTTTATAAATGATAGATATGCTAGTAGCATCCATGGTTACCCAAAATATATTCATAATATAGGTTGTATATATAAACCTCTAAAAACATAAAAAGTTACATTATATAATATTATACTATACTATAATCCTTTGTTAGGGTTAGAATTAGGGTTCGGGTTAGGATTAGGATTAGAACTATATGTAATTTTAGGGTTAGGGTTAAGGTTATAACAATATATGTAATTTTGCTAACCTTAATTCTAACACTAACTCTAATTGTAACCCTAATTCTAATCTTAACTGTAACCCTAACCCCAATTCTACGACCCTGAGTCTAACCCTAACCCTAAACCCAAACCTAACCCTAAAATTACATATAAGTCTAACCCTGACTCTAACCCTAAAATTATATATAATTCTAACCCTAACCCACGCTAATTGTAATTTTAGGGTTTAAGGTTAGGGTTAGGGTTAGAATTGAGGTTAGGGTTAGAATTATATGTAATTTTAGGGTTAGGGTTAGAATTAGAATTATATGTAAATTTGGGGTTAGGATTAGGGTTAGAGTTTGGGTTGCAAAATCATATGTAAACTTATGGTCAGGGCTAGAGTTACAAAATTATATGTAACTTTACTAACCCTGAGACTAATTCTAATCCTAACCCTAATTCTAATTCTAATTCTAAACCTAATCCTAACCCTAACCCTAATTCTAATTCTAATCCTAAGCCTATTTCTAACCCTAACACTAACCCTAATTCTATCCCTAACCCTAAATCTATACCTAACCCTAATTCTAATTCTAACCCTAACCCTATTTGTAACCCTAATTCTAACACTAAAACTAACCATGATTCTATTCCTAAACTTAATTCTAACCCTAACACTAACATTAATCCTAATTCTAACCCTAACACTAACACTAACCCTAACCCTCACCCTAATACTAACCCTAACCCTAACTGTAATTATGACCCTAACCCTCATTATATCCCTAATTCTACCCTAACCCTGACCCTAATTCTAATTCTAACCCAAATTATAATCCTAAACCTAAACCTAACTATAACTCTAATCGTAATTCTTATTGTAACCCTAATCCTAATCCTAATTCTAATCTTAACAATAATTCTAACCCTAACCATAATTCTAATTCTAACCCTAATTATAATTGCAACACTAACCCTAACTCTACCCCTACCCATACCCCTAACTCTAATCCTAATTATAACCCTAACCCTGATTCTAATAGTAACTCTAATTCTAACCCTAACACTAACCCTAGTTCTATCCATAACCCTGATTCTAATCCTAATAATAACCCTAACCCTAATTGTAATTGTAATCTTAACCCTAATTCTAACACTAACCCTAACCCTAATTCTAACCCTAGTCATAATTATAAACCTAATTATAACCCTAAACCTAATTCTGGTCTAACCATAACCCTCACCCTATCTATAATTCTAACCTTAAACCTAACCCTAATTCTAATTCTAATGCTATTTCCTATAATTCTAACCCTGGTTCCCTAAACATAATTCTAACATTAACCCTAATTGCAACTATAACCCTGACCCTAATTCTAACCATAAACATAATTCTATCTCTAATTCTATCCCTAACCATAACTCTAATCCTAACCTAAACCCTAATTCTAATCCTAACATTAATTCTAACCCTAATTCTAGTTTCAACCCTAACCCTAACCCTAATTTTAACCATAATTCAAATCCTAAACCTAACCCTAATTCAAGCCATAATTCTAACCTTGACCTTAAACCTAATCTAACACTAACCCTAATTCTAACGCTAACCCTAATTCTAACCCTAAACCTGACCATAACTCTAACCCTAAACCTTAATTTCACCCTAATTCTAACCCTAACTCTAATCATAACCCTAATTCTAACCCTAACCATAACTCTAATTCTAATTCTAATCCTAACCACAACCCTAATTCTAAACCTAATCCTTATTCAAATCCTAATTCTAACCCTAACCCTAATTTTCACCCTAATTTTAGCCCTATTATATCCCTAACCCTAACCCTAATTCTAATTCTAATCCTAACCCTAATTTTAGCCCTAATCGTAATTCTAAGATCATAACACTATTTCTAATCATACTTCTAATTCTAACCCCAACCACAACCCTATTTCTAAACCTAATCCTAACCATAATTCTAACCCTAAGCGTAACCCTCATTCTAATTCTAAACTTAAATCTAACCATAATTCTAATCCTAATTCTTACCATAATTGTAACCCTAATCTAACCCTAACCCTAATTCTAACACTAACCCTAACCCTACTTCTAATTTTAACCCTAATGATAACCCTAATTCTAGTTCTAACCCTAACCCTAATTCCAATCCTAATTGTAACCCTAATTCTAATTCTAACCCTAACTATATTTTTTTACCCTAACCCTAACCATAGTCTAACCCTGACTGTAACCCTAATTCTAACCCTAACCCTAATTCTAACTGTAATTCTAACCTTAAATCTAACCTAATTCTAACTGTAACCATAATCCTAACTATAATTTTAACCCTAATTGTAACCCTAACACTAATTCTAATCATAACCCTAATTCAAACCCTAACCCTAATTGCAATTCTAGCCCTATCCCTAACCTTAAACCTAACCCTAATTGTAACCTTAATCTAAACCCTAACCCTAACCCTAATTATAACCCTGATGATAACCCTGATTCTAAGCCTAATTCTAACCATGACCCTAATTATAACCCTGATTCTAAGCCTAATTCTAACCATGAGCCTAATTATAACCCTAACCCTAACCCTAATTCTAACCCTAAACCTAGTTGTAATTCTAACCCTACCATAATTATATCCTTGATTATAACCCTAACTGTAACCCTAATACTAACTCTAACTCTAATTCTAACCCAAATTCTAATCCTAAACTTGACCCTAACCTAACGACCCTGAGCCTAATTCTAATATTGCTAATTCTAACTATAACCATAATTCTAACCGTAATTCTAATTCTAACCCTATTTGTAACAGTAATACAAATTCTAACCCTAACCCTAATTCTAATCTTAATTGTAACCCTATTTCCAACTAATTCTAATTCTAACACTAGTTCTAACTATAACCCTAATTCTAACCTAACTCTAATTTTAACCCTGGTTCTAACCATAACCATAATCCTAACCCTAATCTTAACTGTAATTTTTACCCTAATTCTAACTCTAACAATAATTTTAAACCTAACCCTAATCCTAATTTTAACCATAACCCTAATTGTAACCCTAACCCTAGTTATAATTCTAACCCTATCCTTAACCTTAACACTAACCCTAATTGTAACCCTAATATTAACCCTTATGATGTCCATCTACGAGATCTTGGACTTTATGTTTGAACACCATGTATATATTTATAAAATATCCATGTGTATGATGATAGGAACAAAAGTGCTTAGACTTATGAGGCGCAAGCTTAGAGTTATCCATTGGTTTGAGAAGAGGTAGGGTAATGAAATTATATTGCAATAGTTGTTCCAATACCATAGTGGAGGCTTCTTCAATGTAGCAAAATTTCTAAAGTGTATTTGTTTAGAAATTACCTCATGATCATCATGAATGTTATTAGGTCTATCCTCATCATCCTCAGTTTTTGTATTTAAAAAAGTGTTATAACTATGTTGATCTATAAAAGAGGTTTTTTAATAAAGTGCACTTATGCTTGCAATATTAGTACACAACTTGAATGATGAGGCATGTGATAGACTTGATCCTTAAAGGTTGGAAATAAACCATCCATAAATATGTTGCAAAGTTCATCATTATCTAAAGTATAACTCATGTTAATAGATAACACTTGAAACCATGATATGTAATCTCTAAATTGCTTATGCTCTTTTGCTTGCATTTCATGAGGTCAAGAGCATATGTCTCAGGCTCAAGTTATACTCAAAATGTTCCATGAAAGCACTAGCCAAGTCCTCAAAGGAAGTGATAGAAGCATG
Organism: Cunninghamia lanceolata; assembly: GCA_027924645.1. Classification (NCBI taxonomy): domain Eukaryota; kingdom Viridiplantae; phylum Streptophyta; class Pinopsida; order Cupressales; family Cupressaceae; genus Cunninghamia; species Cunninghamia lanceolata. Next base: position 191,407 of record BSBN01001749.1, read on the forward strand.
TGGTGGTAATGAATGAAACAATGTAAGTGCATGACCACTCAAATTTGATTGGAACACATTAGCAAGCAGTTTATCTTGATCAAAATAAGGGAGTCACATAACTTGGAAGTATTGTAAATGTCATAATGGAACAACTTTACCATCATATGTTTTGAAACAAGGTACCACAAATCCACTTGGTTTAGGATAAGAGAAAATGTCACATGCCAAAGGAATTTGTTAAACTTGGCTTGATAAGATCTTTTTGCTTAAGGTTGTGTTTATAATCACTAATGCACTTTTTTAGTTGAGCCATTTCATTGATAAGGTAGCTCTCATAAGATGATATACAATGTTCAACACATACTATATCTATGTATATGCATATCACATGTAATAGTGGGAGCTGTGTTAATTAACTACTTGCACATTATCCTCATGTTGTTCTCTACCCTTATGCATGTTTAGGTCACATGTTTGTTCAATAACAAGCATGTAGAAGAATGTGCTCCAAAATAAATCAAAGGGTTTATAGTGGATTTTCCACTACAGGCAGCTGATATTTATTTTAGCCTTACTTTGTATAAACATGCTACAAGTTACACTAATAATTTATTTATACTTTACCTTTGTGTGCTTGCCTTTTTGTAATTGTAATATTCTTCTTTCCAATAAATAAGTTATATTGTTTCAACTCCATTCTACCCCCTGCACTGTCTAATCAACTAGATCAAGGATCTCATCCAATAGTTTGTGGGGCTCAAAACAAATGAAGGAAAGAGAAGGGTATCAGGTTCATGCCATTGTTCCAACTCATCATTGGGAGAATCATCAAAAGAACCAAAACTATATGAATTCTTAAGTGGTGCCTGCATGAGTTTATACACAAAATGCAAATACTATAGCAAGCTATGTGGCATCATCGTAGGCATTCATAAAGGAGTAGTGGGAATTCATTTCAACATTCCCCGCAAGTCATGCTATTTGCCAACTCACTAGCTTCATCCAACGACTTGCGAAGCTTTACAAAGGAGGATAAGCTAGTGGGTCTCATTGCTAAGAAAAGGAGACAAGTGATGGAAGGGATTCAACCAACACCATAGGATTACATTCCACATTATTGCCTACTAGGAATATCAATTAGCAATGACAAAATTTGTTGTTTAAATGACCGACTCATCAAGTTGATCATCCCCACCTACTAATATTTGCCACCATTATTCTTAGATAATGTGAAGCATTCATGTGGCACCCTGAATCTGTAAAGTGATCATTCACAACACGTGAATTAATGAGGACATAATCTTTCTAGAGATTGTGTGAGTTGTCATTACTTCCCTTAAGGATCCTTTAGGCAGATATTTTTGGGTAAGTGATGAGTCATCCTTCTTCATGTATATATTATAACATTATCATATTTAGAAGAAGACTATTTTGTAGCTAAGCCATTTTTTGGCCTAATGCATTAGCTTCTCTCCTTTCATATTTAGAACTAGAAGACCTTTGTGACCATGTCTTTGGACAAACTATTTTCTACCTTTTATTCTAATAAGTATAGATCATAATCTTCAGTTTATGAGGTTGCTATTCTAGATATTTTGACTCATCATTATTGTGCATGAAATGTTGCATGGTAGCATCAACTAGTCCTTATTGACTATGTTACAGTGTGTCATTGACTCTTATTTGACTATGCGAAGATATTTTCTTTAGCTTATGGCCTTTTAATTTTAATAATTTGCTTTCACACACACTCTCTCTCTTTTCTCATATTTTTTTTTGTAAGCTTCACAAGAAGGGAGCCGACCCTAATCCAAAGATTGATCTATTGGTTTGGTTTGCACCTAGGTTGACTTTTCCTTCCATTATTGATAGTCTTGAGTAGTGTATTTGTGGGGTAAAGCCCCTGAGCATAAGAAAGCCATCAACAGATATATCTAAGGGAAACATGAGAGGATCCACTCGTGGGTCTCTATCAAAGAGTGGTATATCATCATGGTGCATAGTGATCCATGGGATCCACTAAGGTAAGGTCACTAGCATACGTGTGAGGTAACAAATCATCATGAGGCAATGAGTCATCATCTTTGTCATGAGAATATAAAGAGCTATCATTGTGCTTATCATTAAACACATCATCGATAGACCATGAGCAACAAGATAGGAAGGAAGGATTATCAACCTTGTGTGTAGGTAAAAAAAATGTAAGCACATCACTAATGATAGAAGTACAATCACCATAAAGCTCATCACTAGCGTAATCATCATAGAAAGGTAATCCCGAATCAACAAGTGTATCACTAGGCATGGAAAAAACATGCATCATCATCATATGCAAGTGAAGATGAAACATGTACATCTATCAAGTGAACAACACTAAGCTCCTCAAGGAGCAATGAATCAAGAGAGGCACATGGAGGGCAATCCATAGATGTAAAAGAAAAAACATCATGCTTGCTGGGTATAACATCATGCCAAGATCCCTAGTTGTATCAAATGCAATGGGGATGTAGTAGTGGCTAGGTCACAATCACAGGCCACAAAAGATGTATCATCATAAAACACTATGAAATATGTGGTGCTATGTACCTAGGGGTATGATATTATAGTGTATTTAGGTGGATGGAGATGTTGACACATGTCACACATCCCTTAAGTTAGCTATATTGGGTCATTAATTATATTAGGTAATCAGGAGGCCTGCATGGGTTTAGTTGTTTACCCTTTTATTATGTTATTAAGAGGATGTAACAACCCTTCTCATAATACATGAATAAACTCAAGAATTTTACAAGAAAGTAAATAGATTTGGTAATCATGAGAGGGAAAAAATTTTTTTAAATAACATTTGCATTATCACAAGAAATAAAGTACAGCTTTCTATATAATTTCAACCTTAAAATCATAACATACTTAAAGTTAGAATCATATTGAATTCCTTTCGATTTACATTTACATTACATAAAATGTACTTGGAATAAGAACAGTTTTACCTCATAAGTTTGACTGTCATAAGCCATAACATGGAGTACATTGCATCTAGAATGTTGATATATGTATTCACGAGCTTTGGCGAGTCTTCTGCTTCAGAGGGAGAGCGTCATCCAAGTGCTTTACCTCCAACCACAAACTGACAGTCCCCCGCACACCTTCCTTTCTGGAAGTGGCCGTACCCTTCACGAAGGGTATATATATAAGGAATCAACAAATGCTTGTCATCTAAGTCCTAGTGTTGTGTCCTACATAACTTCAATCAACCATACAACTCTAGATCCCTTCTAGCTAAGTATGATCATATTGATTGGTCATGCCATCTAGACACATACCTCTGACTCGACTTGGAACTATCTCATCTTTCAGTTTGACTTTCTTCATTTAGTAACTCTAGACACAAGCTTGTCTGTACTATAAATTCATTCTAGTCAATATGACTTAGAAGTAATCCTCAATCTAGGATATACATGCAATATAAAGTTTTAGGTATTCTTAACCTTTCAAAGAGTCCCTCCTAGCATACTTGCAATGTACTAGGGTCTATGACCTCCTGTCACTCTACTCTCTAACTCAAAAATCATAATATCTTTGGTGACCTATAAAAAAATCAAACATCCTTGTTTTCCAAAGGTAATAACATAAATATAACAAAATTTGAGAACAAATACTTCTAGTCTTCCCTAGACCACTTGGCATTGTTTGAATTCTAATTTCACATAACCTTATTTAATATAGTATACGAGGTAAATCCCCATCCATATAATATCTTGATGGATACCTACACTTTTTGAAACTAGTCTTTTGACTGAGATCATTATATCAACCCAAATAGGTTTGAGTCGTAAAGATAACAAAATACCTTCAATCTTCTAGTCTACTTAAGTCTACCAACTTTCCATTATTGCAGGTTATAGACTTGTATGTGTATTCATTCTTCAAAACATGACAATAAACTTGTATCAGCCATCTATTGTCCAATAATCATGTGGGGTTGTGTTACGAAATCTCCCATCATGCCCAGCCTGGAACAAATCACTTCCATTGATGTCCATCCTTGGGCTCACTTTGACTTTTGTGCAATAACACTAGAATAAGTTCTATTGAACAAAAACTATGAGGTCAATATCCTTGTATTTCTTAGTTTACTCTTACTCGAGGTAACATAACATAAGTATTAGATACTATAAAAAAGGTTATCTCGGTTTCCATATTCTTGGATCACCTATTACCCTATATATGTATTATAATTGACAAGAGGAATTCTATTTCACTTGAAAAACAATCCTTATTCATGTTACATCCTCCTTGCTTCCATGTCATAATGATAATATGTCACCAAAGTTCATTGAGAAAACTAGCAAGATTTCATCTATGGAACTATCATAGTCTTCAACATCGACTAAAGGATCTATTTCCATTTCCAAAGGTTTCCTTTTCTCACTTAGAATTCAAGTATAATAATAACGAGAGTATGGTATCCTCTGGTCTTCTATAGACCTCTTAGGCACTATACACATCCTCGATACTCATATAGAATACAAGTTTACTATTGATAATATAAGTGTACTTGACTAAGGTCAATTTCATTTTCCATTTAGTTTTGAACACAATACAATACTCATAGTCTTAATGACTATCCTGTGTTCACTATCCTTCATTATAGAATAGGGTATGAACTCTTGCATGATACCCATCGAGTATAATAATTTAAAATACAAAAGTTGTAATAAATGATCGACCTTGGATTTAATCAAGATATCAAGATCCTTCTATTTGCTCTTGGAATAGGGCTATTTAACACATGTCTGATGATCACAATAAATAAAATTCTCTATGATTTAAACAACCTCTTTCTAGACTCATCTATTTACAATCTACTAAGTCTAAATAGTGTTCTTGGGGGGTTGAGTACCTTTCAATCTTCTAAGGTTTACAAACCAAAATAGTAGCTAAACTGGGATCATCTACCCTCAGTCCTATATAAGATTACTATACAAAGAAATTGAAGGTAATTTATATATCCTCGGTCTTCTAGGCACTTAGGAAATAAAGTAATACCATCTCTATATGAAACAAAGATGCACCCTTTGGTGAGTATCCTAAAGATTCAATTTAAACTAGTTACTAACCAATAGGTTAGAAAACATAGGCTATCCGGCCTAATGTAAGTTTTTACTGATAATATAGTCTATAGATCCTACTTATACACAGAAAAACAAAACCTAACGGCCTCTTACTTAAACATAATGGTGGCAAAACCTTTTGGTCTTATTCATATTTAGAGATAACCAAACTCTTATCTAGTGATAACAAGTCGTATTCACAGTGATGTCGAAGCTTAAACAATGATAGCACAACTTATACAACGATATCATAGAGACATCAATGCTTTTCAACCAAAGAACACAGCTATATCTTATTTCTATCGACCATTTTAAAATAGATATATTTTAATTCTTGTGTCAAATAAATACTCAAGGATATCATTTTTCTATCTCAAGGCTTTGAAGGAAAGAGTTCAAACCTAATAAGTTCGAGGAGTATATTATGATTCTCCTTCTTCCTCTTTGAAGATTGATTAGTCATTGTCATGATATATGAAGCAACAGTTCACCAAAAGCTTCATCACATTCCATGTCCGTATTTATTTCAAGCATTTTGCCAAACGGTTTACATGCTTGGTCTCATGCTTCCAAATTTGCATATATATTTACTAGAGTATTCTAAAGATCTTCGAACAAATCTATCTTGTCACGAGGACACATTTCTTTGAGAGACTTGGTCAAATAGTTCGTGTGTTGTGTTTACATGCCCATATTTTTATATACATACATCTATAAGACTACTTCCATTATAATATCTGACAAAAATCACATTCCATTGTGCCTCTATGGCACGGACAAAGAAAGATACTAGCAGAGGTTGTAGATTTTGGATTCATACCTGAAAATTGCATTTGCTTTTAGCTTTGGAAGAGATTTTGAGAGCTAAAGACAGAGAAACTCTCCATGGCCCCTCCGTGTATCTATCAAAAGAAACTCCTGAACCTAGATCTCCTCCTAGAAATTATTGGTTAGCAGACTACAACTTATTTCCTTTTAACATCCACGATGTATGCCCTTCTCAAGCTCAATCCCCTCTATTATCCCTCCATTTGTATGATAATAACTTCTAGCATGTCAAGCTCTTTAAAAACTTCACTCCTAGTTTGCCCTTGCAGACGATCTTTTCAACTTCCTTCGGGTTGATGGATCAAAATCCACAGCCTCTTCAAACTCCGCATATCATGACCTCCTCTTTTTTTTTGCACAGTCATTTTTTATGATCTCCTTTCGATGATCTTTTCTATGTTCTAAAGAAGTTGATAAATCTGATTTAGTGCTTTCCCGTAGGTATTGCCACCTTTTGTTCTTTATAAGCACATGTAGCAAGATAAGGACGTCATGGTTGAAGTGCTATCCTTTTTGACACTCGAGAGCCCACGATTCCACTATAAAAGATGATATATCTAATTTTCCATGTTCAAAGTAGTTATTTGTGGTTATCTATTAACCATGTCATTTCTATTAACAACAATATGGTTTATAATAAGTTATGACAAAACTTGCACACAATACATGACTGGGTCGAGATATTCTCCTCTACACGTTTAAAATAAAATCACGTCAATTTTGACTTAACTAAATATGAAATTCAATGTTAAGAACTATGAAAAGGAAACATATTATCAATTATACCAATTATGTCATTGAATACATAAACACAGTCTCCTTCGCGACGTAAGGAATGGCGTGTTCAACAGAAAGTCGTCTTAGTCACAAAACAACTAACGTTCAATCTTGACGACGTCGATTTCACAAAACAAAAAGGTTGTTGACAAGACATCAAAAGATACTAAATGACATCGACAACTTGTTGAGTCGATCAACAAGCTAAAACCACTTGAATAACACGACTTAACTCAATCGACATGGGTTTACTAATTTGCACCAACACCTGGTTAAAGATGGCGACAAACTGTTCTTTTCCTTATATCTATCCCCTTCTCTCTGATGATGCTCTCCCTCCCTTTCTTAGAGAGGTGGAAACTTATTTCCTAAATGCAATGTGCAATCACCAACTTGAGATTAGTGTATCAATAATCATTTCATAATCCTTATGAAATCATAACATCTTGACAACTTATAAATACACGTCAATTATAGTGAAATAAACATAACTCATGAAAACATTGATTTTTTCAGACATTTTTACTAAATGTCAAATCATTGAATCTTGCGTAATCATCTACTAATTACTTCAAAATTAAAAGTAAAACATAGTGAAGGTTAGGGATGTAATAGAGGAGGTCTATATAAAGAAGGTGGATATCATTGTAAGGACATGTGAAGAGTATGATATGTGTTTGTGATCTCTTGGAGATATAGCATGGAGTGGCTTTTTTCATAAGGAGTATTGTACAATGTTACCCTACCTCAAGGGTTTATTCAATTTCTGCATATATCGGCTATTAGGGCATCTTGGCCCACCAACTTCTCTTGTGTCATGTGTGACCTATCTTGTACATTGTATTATTTCCATTATTATGTGTGTGGATCTTATCACATGAGGTGAGCTTGGTAAGGAAGGGGGAAAACATATCCATGATAAAATAATGTAAATCACCTTCAGTTAAAAAATTAGAAATTTCAATGACATTAGATTTAAAAATGAAACCACAGTGAGGTAGCCAAGGGTGGGTAAGGTGAGAAAAAGAGATATCTCAACAAAGCTTAAAAACCCCAATAGAAAATAGATGTAATTTTAGACACCTAAAATCAACCCCTCTTCATCTTGATGCTATTCAACCCTAATCAGGACATCATTTAAGGGTAAGTGCAAAAAGTTGGGGGGCCAAAAAGTGGCCCAAAATTTTTCAAAAAAAAATTAATACATAACGCGAGCTCGTTATAATGTGCTTGCATTATGGTTTGGTAATGATGAGCGTAAGGCTTAGTAAAACCAAACCATAACGCGCTTGCGTTATGTTTAATTATTTATATAAATAAAGAGCATTTCTGCTCATTTGATTTCTTTATTTCTCTCTACACTCGCGGCTTGCAAACCCTAAGGAGTGCGCTCACATTTTTGAAGACCCAATTCGACACCAAAATCTCAACCGATTCATCGCCAAAATGCCGCCACGACGTCGAGCAAGCCAAAGGAGTGAGTTTTTTTTTTTTTTTGAATTTGTTTCTAAATAGCTAGGTTTGAGTTGATTTTTGATGTGAATTTCCTTAATTGTCAAGAAATGTTAATGCACCTCCTCCTCCTTCTCCTCTGCAAAATCCACAAAATCCTGAAGAGGAAATTCCTGCCGAAGAACAACCCGAACAACAAACTCCTCCATCCATTCCTCGACATGCCCTTGGAACACAAGAAAATCTAATGGGGCAAATTGAAAATAATAAAAAATAAATTGAAGACATAATTGCAAGGTTGAAAGATCCTTCAACTTCAACCTTGCATAGGTCCACGCTTGCTCAATCTCTTGAATCTATGTTATCAAATGTAGATTCAATTAGCAAGCAAATATCTAGTTGGTCGGATAAGAGAAGAGAGTTTATAGAGTATTATGTAGACAAGCTATCATATGAAGATGTGAAAAAGTTACAAATTACAAGATTGGACTTGTGTTCTATTTTCACAAACCCACAAACAAATCAACCTCCACCCATTTCATGCAAGAGGTTCCCTATCCATTGGTGCAATAACCAAGCGATAAGGGAAAATTTTGGGCAGAGATGGTGGATGGTTTTTGACCATCCTCCATGTAATAATACTGAGGTCCCGCAATACTTTTGAGGAAACTCTACTGCGAGTTTGTCCTCAATAAAATGCCAAACTATTTTGAAATGCAGGACTTACAGGGTAGAGGTGGGGGGTCAGCACAAGATAGACCAAGGGCACATATTGAGCCACAGTGGCCAGTGAGACGAGTAATCAGCAGACCAACCCATGAGCATGTGTCTATCCCTTCCATTGTGAAGGAGAGTGTTGAGGTCGATACACTTCAGTCCATTAATGCCTTGACCCAAAGCATCATAGAGCATGCCAGTCCTGTAGCACAACATGGGTTGGGAGATAGTGCGAGGAGTAGGGTCCCACCCCATACTTGTCAAACTTGTGGGTCAGCCTATGGTTATGTCCCCATGGATAGTCAAGACGTAGGTGCACAGGCTACATCTGCAGCTGAGCACATGGTGATGACAGATACCCTCCTGAGTGAGACTTTCGACCTTGATACTCAGGTAAATATTAGCAAGTTCATTGAATTTAATTTATTAAATTTTATTTTTGAAATGCAAGATTAACGAATTTAGTTTGATGATTTTAATGAAATTTTAGGGTCATAGCGTTGATGCAGTTTTTAGTGGTTCTCCACCTGCATATTACACTGCATCATCTATTGTCAGGGTATGTAACTAATAAACAATTATATATATTACATGTGAATAGCATCGTTATATGAATGGTATTCTAATATCTGATTTTGGATGTTGAATAGGTTAATATTGAAAATCCACATTTAAATGGATATTTGTGGATGGCTACTTCAAATATTTAAAGTCCAATGGTATTACATAGGATGTTTGTTGATCCAATAAGCCAGCTATTGTTATTCAAGTATCACCTAAACCTCATTTTGGAATTAAAAGATAAAAAGTTGTATTTAAAATAAAAAAAGAATCATCATGTTGAATAGAAAATATTCATATTTTTTATGAGTTGCTCAATTGAAAGTATTCAAATGAGTATACTGATCCATATTCTTTATGAGTTGGTCAATTAAAAATATTTCTTAATTTCTTATTATTATACCATATTGGGATGCAATGAGTATGTTTGTTGTTTTGAATAAGATAGTCAAAATCATATGCTTATGAGCACCTGATGACCATTGTGGTTATTAAATGTAATTCCTCTTGCATATAAGGTGAGGTTATGAGATTACATTGAGTCTTACCTAATTTTAGTATGCAACATAACATTAGGGCTATAGGATTCCATAAGTACTCAACAATCAAGGTTCAAGGTTGTCATTGAAGTCAAAGGGTCAAGGTTGTTTGTCATTGATGTCAAGGTTGATGCCATGATGTTGATAAGGTGATACAGTGATTCAAGGTAGGTGATGGTCATGAGGTGCATGATGTTGTGAATATGGTTTTCATGATAAGGTCTCTCAATTCATGTTGATGCTGCACAAGACAAACATGGTTCATATAATGCAAGGTTCATGTTCATGGTGGATGTGGTTTTGTTCATGCAAGGTTTTGTTGTGAATATGGTTTTCATGATAAGGTCTATCTTGAAAGGTTGATATGATGCAAGGTTCATATTCATGGTGGATGTGGTTTTGTTCATGCAATAAGAAGTTATAGAGGACACAAGCTTTCATAATCATAATCTTATTGATAGTTAGGGTTTGCATATTGGGCATTAAACCCTAAAAAGAATCTACTTTTCTTAAGACTTTAAAACCCTCAATTGCTTGTCGTGTGTAAAGTGCACTTTTGTTTTAATTTAATATTGACTTATAATCAGAAGTTACTATCACTTAAATCAACCTACTAAAGGGTCTTTAAGTCATTAGTTCACTGGCCCTTCAACCTAACTCAACCAGTGTCTCTAGTAAACTCTCATAAGCTTGAGCGCCATATCATAATCGAAGGTCATATTTAATTGATATGAGGGTGGGAAAAAGGATTGGAAGGTCAGTATTTAAAAGGAATTTGGAATACAAACAATCATATCTATGCGGTTGAATTTGATGGACATGCCTTTATAAAAGGCTAAAAGACAGCTTTATGCAGGATATCATGGTATTTGTAGTGTTTGAAGATTGAAGACTAGTTAGTGTTTGTAGCTCGGACTGTTTTGGCATGTTTGGGTGTGAAACAGGACCATGCCTAGCCTAAATGCACCCATTTAGACACGTTGGAATTGTGGTTTGGTCGCACGAGGAGAAGAACAAAAGTTACACCCCTTTGCAACTTTACACTGCCTCCTTTTGACGATTTTTGGGGCAGCAGAAAAACTTTCACCACGGGCAAACGCTTTTAAGATATAAAAAATTAAGAGAGGTTATTGTAGAGGGACCCTACATGATCATGTTGCCTTAAATAGAATGTATCTAAGTGACATGATTTCTGAATAACAACTCGTCAAATATTGCTTCCTTTTTGCACTTTAGACTCTTCAGGGATATCGCCGGTATAATATAGCTCAGACTATTTCGGCATGTTTGGGTGCAAAATAGGACCATGCCTAGCCTAAACGTACCCATCCAGATGTGTTGGAACTGTCAGTTTGGCCACACAAGGAGAAGAACAAAAGTTACACCCCTTTGCAACTTTACATTGCCTCCTTCTGACAATTTTTGGGGCAGCAGAAAACCTTTCACCACAAGCAAACACCTCAAAGACATAAAAATGTGAGAGAGGTTATTGTAGAGGGACCCTACATGATTGCATTGCCTTAGACGGAATGTATCTAAGTGATAGTTTCTGAGTAACAACTCATCAAAGATTGCTACCTTTTTGCACTTTGGACTCTTCAGGGATATCACTGGTATAATGTAGCTCAGACTGTTTTGGCATGTTCAGGTGCAAAACAGGACCATACCTAGCCTAAACGTACCCATCCAAATGCATTGGAACTATTAGTTTGGCCACACGCGGAGAAGAACAAAAGTTACACCCCTTTGCAACTTTACACTGCCTCTTCCTAACGATTTTTGGGGCAGTAGAAAACCTTTCACCACGGGCAAACGCTTTACAGATTAAAAAAAATGAGAGAGATTATTGTAGAGGGATCCTATGTGATGGCTTTACCTTAGATGAAATGTATCTAAGTGACACAGTTTTTGAATAACAGCTCATCAAATATTGTTGCCTTTTTGCACTTTGGACTCTTTAGGGATATTGTCGGTACAATGCAGCTCGGACTGTTTCAACATGTTTGAATGAAAAATAGGACCATGCCTAGCATAAATGTACCCATATAGATGTGTTGGAATAGTCAATTTGGTCGCATCAGGAGTAGGACAAAAGTTACACCCCTTTGCAACTTTACACTACCTCCTTCTGACGATTTTGGGGGCAACAGAAAACCTTTCACCACGGGCAAATGCCTCAGAGATATAAAAAACTGAAAGAGGTTATTGTAGAGGGACTCTACATGATTGCTTTGCCTTAGACATAATGTTTCTAAGTGACATGATTATTGAGTAACATCTCATCAAAGATTGCTATCTTTTTGCACTTTGGACTCTTCAGGGATATCGTCGGTACAATGTAGCTTAGACTGTTTCAGCATGTTTGGGTGAAAAATAAGACCATGCCTAGCATAAATGTACCCATACGGACACATTGGAATAGTTAGTTTGGTCGCATCAGAAGCAAAACGAAAGTTACACCCTTTTGCAACTTTACACTACCTCCTTCTGATGATTTTTGGGGTAGCAGAAAACCTTTCACCATGGGCAAACACCTCATAGATATAAAAACTAAGAGAAGTTATTGTAGAGGAACCCTACATGATCTTGTTGCCTCAGACATAATGTTTCTAAGTGATAGTTTTTGAGTAACATATCGTCAAAGATTACTGCCTTTTTACACTTTGGACTGTTCAGGGATATCATCAGTACAATGTAGCTCAGACTGTTTCAACATGTTTGGGTGAAAATAGGACCATGCCTAGAAAAAATGTAGCCATTCAGATGCGTTGGAACAGTTAGTTTGGTTGCATCAGGAGCAGGATGAAAGTTACACCCCTTTGCAACTTTACACTGCCTCCTTCTGATGATTTTTAGGGCAGCAGAAAACCTTTCACCATGGGCAAGCGCCTTAGAGATATAAAAAACTAAGAGAGGTTATTGTAGAGGCACTCTACATGATTGCATTGCCTTAGATAGAATGTTTTTAAGTGACACAATTTTTTAGTAACATCTCATCAAAGATTGTTACCTTTTTGCACTTTAGACTCTTCAGAGATATCATCGATACAATGTAGCTCGGACTGTTTCGACATGTTTGGGTGAAAAATAGAACCATGCCTAGCCTAAACATACCCATCTGGATGCGTTGAAACTATCAGTTTGGTCACATCAGGAGCAGGACACCAAAAATGCAAAAGTTGTTTTGTGCAATTTGACAACATTAACATTTTTTTGCAACAGGACTCAAAGACTCAAACTGACCCCAAATGACTCAAAGTGACTTTAAAATAGATGAAATGGTCTTAGAAGACCTTATTACATACAATTGAATCAATCAAAACAACATTTTATCTTTTTACCCCTCTTGAAGGCGTGACAACCTGGGTGCCCCTACACCATCAGTGCAACTGAAGTTAATAAAGTTTTCCTATTAAGAAAAAGAGCTTCCCTTAGCTTCAAGAAATATAAATATTCTATACAGACAATGCCAACCACGTGAAGGTGGAAGTTCATGTGGCCTCACCTAAGACCTAAGACACATGTGGTCTAGTAGATGTAGGACACATAAGACACCTATTTTCTAGTCTCTATCTACTTAGTTGACATATCGTAGATACCCAAGACACAATTAGAGACACCTATTATCTAGTTAGAAACCAAGACACCTAGAGACACCAATATTTTATACATTACCTAGATTTTATACATTATTCTCAGGATCAACTTCATCCATCACTTAGGTCTAACCCCATGAAGTATAACATGATGATGTAAAAATGTGTATGTGTGTAAAAATGCAGCAGCAAATAAAAAAAGAGAAACCTTACAAATTAATGTGCATACTTACAAATCAATGTAACATGACTTTACAAAATTAATATGAATACTTACAAATTAATCCAATGAACCATCCAGGTTTGCTCTACTATTTATTGTGTCAAGTATTGCTTCATGGTCAGACTCATGCACCTTCCACAAAGTCTTGTTCAAAGGTCTACCCCGATACTGTATCAAATGAACATTAGATGCCACAATAAGGTTCAAGTAATGAAGAATCTTCCAATGCGTGTCAAAGTCCTGAAACAACCAAACATTAACACTCTTATGTAGGTACCTTTTAAGCCATGTTCTAGTAATAACCACTGAGCCTGTAGGGTATTCAATGTTTTCTCCATCTGTAACTAGGGCCTCCAATTTCTTTTTGGCCTCAACACAATGACATAAGTAATAATCTATTCCCTCTTCATTATCTTCATCTGCAATAACTGCATATATGTGCCCTGCATTGATATCTGTAGCAAATTAGATGGAATTAGTCAACATTACAAAAACACTACAAAGTAAGATGACATTAGGAATTTCAAAAACTATGCAAATAGATATATTACCAGGTTGAAATAGATCTGATATGTGGTCAAAGTCAACTAATGATTCCATCTGTGTTAGTTCTAGTGTCGTCGGGGGTCGATACATGTCAAGTGGGCTAAGATTACTTAACTGCCATTTGTCAACCCACTCCTTTGACTCGCACTCATCCCAAGCTTGAATTGTATAGAAAGAACAAAAACATGACATCTTTCGTGTATGGATACTCCATGAACCTGCAATTGAGCTTCTGAAAGAGTGCATCTCACTTGATCATGTCAGTGTAGAATAGTCCTCATATGGTTCAGTGTTAGTATCATCTATCAACCAAAAAAATCTACGAACTAAAGACTTACCTTCATTACCTGGACCCATGGAAGCATTACACCACTCGACAATCGATTTTGCATCTATCAACTTTGCATTGTCTTTATACTTTAACTCTTCTTGTGCTATGGTTCTTTTGATACATGCTCCTACACCATCATGCTCCCCCTTTCCATGCCTGGCCTCACAAAAGTTCCACACATGCGGAATACCTGTAAAATTATTCCTCCTACTCAGCCAATAGAAATTCTGCAAGCTCTTGAATTGTGATGCATAGTTATCCAGACATATGATATGCTAATTGAATGATATGCCCCTTCTAGCCAAATCATTGTAGAACACTTGAAAGCAACCTTGCACGAACTCCGTAGAATGTGTGCGATCATCACTGATATAGAAATTATACTCCCTTATGATCTTTCTGTCATCCTCTGTACTATCATTCACATGAATGAATGAAATGTGCACAAATATAGAACCATATGTGGAGTTGTAATATTATGATTGCACCTCACGTTGTGGCTGTAGACTGTAGTTCTCTACAAAGTCAACGACTGAAACAATGCTACCAACCAGAAATGTGTCCTTGCATAACTTGAATTGCAAGTCCAACCATCGAGCTCTATGGGCATGTCTTGCATACTCATACACTATGCTATCACGAAATATAGGCATAAACTGATACACTAAAATCTTTTTAATAACCAATTCACACCTCTTTGCTTCTTTACCATCTTTTGTATTGTATGCCACTGTTTTATACTTGCCAAACTCTACTAGTTTGTTTCCAACTGCATGTGTTCTTTCCATATGTCCACATATTGGCAAATGTTGCAAGCCACAACAACGATGACGTGTGCCATCCAAGCATAATTTCTTATATAATATTTGACCTTCCTCTCTTTCACATAAAATTCTTGATATGAAGTCTCTTGAAGATGTTGGTGGGGCACGTATGACACAGCCCTGCAAAACATTGTTAGTATGCAAATCTAAACATATAGACCTATAAACATCAAAATGGTTAGAAAATTCAATATGTAATCTACAACAACAAGTAGCGCATGTGTGATTTATCTTGACATAGAAAGGTTTTAGCATTTCAAAATATCTTTGACAAATTTTAATTTGAGGATACTTCTCTATAAATTTACCATAAAATTGTGTTTGAGTCTCATCCAAAAAATGCTTTGGATGTGGCTCACGGTTCTGACTATCGATTCTCCTTCTTACCACATCCCTTTGATTTAGAGATACCCTTGTGTAATTTTTCCAAAAGTCTTCAATTAGTGATCTCAATGCTTCAACAATTGGTTTATCTTTTCGTGGTAGTCTCCCCAAGAACGCCCATAATTCATTGGCATTAGTGTCCTCAATTCTTTGGCGTCTTCCAACGACTCTTGATAAAAATTTTCTATTAGTTCTCAATTCTTGACTCGTCTTTCTAATGAGACGAGCTTTCCTTGTTTGACTACTTACTATAGTTGATGTAATCACACGCCGTGTTGCATTACTATCTTTTGTGCGTGAGGTGTTACCCACACTCTCATACTCACTCATTAGATTCTTGACAATAGATTTTTCACTTGAAGCCTCTTATGTTCTCAACCCAAGAATCTTCATGATGGACCTATACTTTATACTTCACATCATTTCAATGAATAGTTGACATCTTGTAGTCTCATTTAACTTTTCAAAGAACAATCTCCAAATCTTATGAGCATATCTTCTACAAGTGCATTTTGGAATCTTACCTTCCATTAGCTGTAAAATATTCTCATCAATATCAATCAAATACTTTGGCTTTCTATGTAAAATTCTAGGTGGTGTTAAGTTAGGTAAATCCATCTCAACATTAGGAATTTCATCAATATTTAAATGAGATGGGCTAGATGGCATACCTTCGATTGAAGATGGAATAGATGACATACCTTGAGGTTGAGGTGGGAATGATGGCATACCTCCTTCATCACATGTGAGTGATGATGTACTCTCAACTTGAGATGTGGTAGATGGTGTCCCTACATGTTGACTTGCAATAGAGGATGTGTCTCCAACTATGGTATTCAAATCTCTCATAGCACGAAGTTTTTGCATTCGTTCTCTTTGTGCCACCAATACCATATCTCTTTGTGATGGTTGTGGTTCCTCTTCAATTGGCATGTCTTCATTTATCGTGTCCAATTTCCTCTTCTCACGAAGTTCCCTCATAGCTGCTGCTTTTTTTGCATTCTTCGCTTCTATCTCTTCCTGTGTTGGTTTAATTCTTGATCGTTTCCTCAGCATGACAGAGAATTTGTTTGTAGCATGATAAAGAGACCAATATTAGTTCCTAAGAAATGAATCCATACAAATAACTAAAATATATGTCATTCAACCCTTCATAGTAAATGTACATACAATCATCATGTAAAAGAGTAAATGTCACTCAACCAAAATAGGTACAAAGCAAATTATTGCAGCCATACAAAGCATTATTGCACATTGTTATTGCAGCCATACAAAGCATTATGGTACAAAGTTCACTTCAGTCCTAAATGAGGATAAGGTCAAAGGAGAGTCGCCTATTGAGGCTACAAGTGAAGAGTACATGGGACTTCATGCTTGAAAAGGTTGAGGCAGAACCAATTTGACATGTTTGTTGTTACTAGGGCTACTAGGATTTGGAATTGAGAAGGTGTTTTGTTGGTACTAGGGATACTGGGATTTGGGTGGCTTGTGAAGGAATAGACAACAATTGAAGAGTGTAGACTTCAGTAAGGGTTTAGAATGGTTGTGTCTAAGTTTTTGAGGGGTAAGAAGACCTCTAGTAGCTTTGTTAGGTTTTGAAGTATTGCAGACCCTCTTTGTGCCTTTGTATAGGGAGATTGCTTGAGAGGAAAACTTATGAAATTTGAAGAAACTGTTGGTATGATCCCTTTGGATTGAGTTGAACCCTACCTCTGCATCACATACCTAGGATTGTCATAAAATTCATTAGACTAATCTCTGTAATTTAGGGTATTGAATGGTATATAGTCGATCAAGGTAACCACCATCATGTGCTAACAAAGGACAATTACGAAATTTTGAAATATTGTTGTATCATGTGCATGTGCAAATCATCATGAATAGGTGCGTAAGGAATGTCCTAGCCCAAGATATGTGCATACAAATCATCATGTCATGTGCATACTTGTATGATTTTGGCACCTATTCATTTGTATTTTAACTTGTTAATATGACAAGATAATAGTGGGATTGTATTTTTATTATATTGTAAGGATTTATTTTTGTATAGTTTGACATCATGGTATGTTAAGGTCTATTTATTACACATAATTATTAAAGAGCCCAAGTGTAGAAAATATACATGGCATTGTGTGAGATTGTAGGCTGCTTTCTTGATTGGGAATGTGTCTATTTTAAACATGTATGATAAAGCATGATAAAGTAATTCAAATAAAATTAAGGAAAATGTAAAGAACATGCATTTAAAGACTTGACATACCTAAAAAATAGAGGTTCGAATGGAGAGAGTACCCAATTATGTAGTGTTTTTTTCTTCTTCTTGTATCAAACTCCTCAACAATTTGAGTTTTTCACCACTTGCTTCCTTTTCAATGTTAAATTGAATAACACTCAAATATAATTGGTAACAACAATACTATTAACAACTCTATAATGTTAAATTCCTAAAATTGAATCACAATTAACATTGCAACACTACAAAAATTGAAACTTGAATAGATATATATCAAAGTTGGTGTGAAAACTATGTTATTTCCTCCTTCTCAAGTTGGCAAAGCAGAAAAGGTGGTGGAAAGATCATGCAAAGGTGGTAGAATGTGTAAAATGTGCATGTGAACTTCCCAACAACATGAAATCACTTCTTTTTTGTCGGAACACGCGCATAATCAGCATGAAAATATAGCATGTGGGCCTAGATCACGACGATCAACACTTTTTTACCATTTCTATAGCAGGACAAAATGCGAGCGCATTATAATGCGCTCGCTTTTTTTCCTGCTATAGATTGATCCATAAATATTTGTGCCTATCTCACCTTCGATAGCACCTTTACAATATCTCACCTCTAGTTCCATTAGCTCATGTTCTATATCTCACTTATCTCTCCCCCTCACCTCTCTACCTCTCCCCTTCCTATGTCTCTCAGTCGCTCCTTGTCTACCTCTCCATCCATCCTTAGCCATCTAGGTCTCACTTAATCCTAAACCCTAAAGCTAGCTATCCCTATCCCTAAACCCTCAACGGGCTTGATACTATACCTTAAACCCCAATCCTTTATCCCTAAACCCTCCAACCCTATCCCTAATCCTTATACCCTCGACACTCTACTTTAACCCTAATCCCTCGACCCTCAACCCTATCCCTAAACCCTCAACCCTCGAACCTCAACACTCAACCCTCAACGTCAAACCCTAATCCCTCAACCCTTAACTTTAATCCCTCAACCCTATCCCTAAACCCTAAACCCTAAAACCTCAACCCTCAATGTCAAATCCTAATCCCTCAACCCTTCACTCTAATCCCTCGACCCTAAACCCTCAACACTATACCTTAAACCCTAATTCCTCAACCCTCAACCCTAATCCCTCAACCCTCAACTCTAATCCCTCATCCCTAAACCCTAAATGCTATCCCTATTCATAAACCCTCAACGGGCTCGATACTATACCTTAAACCCTAATCCCTTATCCCTAAACCCTGCAATCCTATCCCTAATCCTTATACCCTCAACACTCTACTTTAACCCTAATCCCTCGACCCTCAACCCTATCCCTAAACCCTCAACCCTCAAACCTCAACACTCAACCCTTAACATCAAACCCTAATCCCTCAACCCTTAACTCTAATCCCTCGACCCTCAACCCTATCCCTAAACCCTCGACCCTAAAACCTCAACCCTCAACCCTCAATGTCAAACCCTAATCCCTCAACCCTTAACTCTAATCCCTCAACCCTAAACCCTATCCCTAAACCCTCAACACTATACCTTAAACCCCAATCCCTCAACCCTAAACTCTAAATCCCATCCCTAAGCCCTAATCCGTCAACCCTCAACCCTAATCCATCAACCCTCAACCCTAATCCCTCATCCCTAAACCCTAAACACTATCCCTATTCCTAAACCCTCAATGGGCTCAATATTATACCTTAAACCCTAATCCCTTGTCCCTAAACCCTCCAACCCTATCCCTAATCCTTATACCCTCGACACTCTACTTTAACCGTAATCCCTTGACCCTCAACCCTCAACATCAAACCCTAATTCCTCAACCCTTAACTCTAATCCCTCAACCCTCAACCCCATCCCTAAACCTTAAACCCAAAAACCTCAACCCTCAACCGTCAATGTCAAATCCTAATCCCTCAACCCTTCACTCTAATCCCTCAACCCTAAACACTATCCCTAAACCCTCAACACTATACATTAAACCCTAATCCCTCAATCCTAAACCCTAAACCTTATCCCTAAACCCTAATCCCTCAACCCTCAACCCTAATATGTCAACCCTCAACTCTAATCCCTCATCCCTAAACCATTACACTATCCCTATTCCTAAATCCTCAACGGGCTCTTGATACTATACCTTAAACCCTAAGCCCTTATCCCTAAACCCTCCAACCCTATCCCTAATCCTTATACCCTCGACACTCTACTTTAACCCTAATCCCTCAACCCTCAACCCTATCCCTAAGCCCTCAACCCTCGAACCTCAACACTTAACCCTCAACGTCAAACCCTAATCCCTCAACCCTTAACTCTGATCCCTCGACCCTCAACCCTATCCCTAAACCCTCAACCCTAAAACCTCAACCCTCAATCCTCAACGTCAAACCCTAATCCCTCAACCCTTAACTCTAATCCCTCAACCCTAAACCCTATCCCTAAACCCTCAACAATATACCGTAAACCCTAATCCCTCAACCCTAAACCCTAAACCCCCATCCCTAAGCCCTAATCTGTCAACCCTCGACCCTAATCCATCAACCCTCAACCCTAATCCCTCATCCCTAAACCCTAAACCCTAAACACTATCCCTATTCCTAAACCCTCAACGGGTTTGATACTATACCTTAAACCCTAATCCCTTATCCCTAAACCCTTCAACCCTGTCCGTAATCCTTATACCCTCGACACTCTACTTTAACCCTAATCCCTCGACCCTCAACCCTATCCCTAAACCTTCGAACCTCAACCCTTAACCCTTAACATCAAACCCTAATCCCTCAACCCTTAACTCTAATCCCTCAACCCTATCCCTAAACCCTCAACCCTAAAACCTCAACCCTCAACACTCAACGTCAAACCCTAATCCCTCAACCCTTAACTCTAATCCCTAAACCCTAAACCTTATCCCTAAGCCCTAATCTGTCAACCCTCAACCCTAGTCCATCAACCCTCAACCTTAATCCCTCATCCCTAAACCCTAAACACTATCCCTATTCCTAAACCCTCAACGGGCTCGATACTATCCCTTAACCCTTAACCCTTAAAACTTAAACCCTAAGACCTATCCTTACACCCTCAACACTCGACACTATATCTTAAACCCTAATCCCTTAACCCTCATCCCTAGAGCCGCAACCCTAAATCCTTAAACCTTCAACCCTAAACCCCATCCCTAATCCCTCTACCCTCGACACTCTACTTTAACCCTAATCCCTTGACCATCAACCCTATCCCTCAACCCTCAACTCTCAACATTAAACCCTAATTCATCAACCCTAAACCCTAAACCCTAATCCCTCAAACCTAAACCCTATCCCTAAACCATCAACCCTCAACACTATACCTTAAACCCTAATCCCTATCCGTCAACCCTTAACCCTTAAAATTTAAACCCTATCCCTACACCCTCAACACTCGACACTATATATTAAGCCTTAAACCCTCATCCCTAAAGCCTCAACCCTCAATCATTAAACCTTCAACCCTAAACCGTATCCCTAATCCCTCTACCCTTGACACTCTAACTGTAACCTTGACACTAAATGCTAATCTGTCAACCCTAAACCCTATCCCTAAACCCTCAACCCTTAACACTATACCTTAAACCCTAATCCATCAACTCTAAAACCTAATCCCTCAACCCTCAACCATAAACCCTATCAATAAACCCTCAACCCTTGACACTAGACCTTAAACCCTAATCCCTCAACCCTCAACCCTAATCCCTCATCCCTAAACCCTAAATGCTATTCCTATTTCTAAACCCTCAACCCTTGACACTATACTTTAAACCCTAATCCTTTATCCCTGAACCCTAAACCCTATCCCTCAACCCTTAACCCTTAAAACTTAAACTCTAAAACCTATCCATAAACCCTCGACGCTCAACACTATATCTTAAATCACAATCCCTTAACCCTCAGCCCTAAAGCTTCAACCCTCGATCATTAAACCTTCAACCCTAAAACCTATCCCTAATCCCTCTACCCTCAACACTCTACTTTAACCCTAATCCCTTGACCATCAACCCTATCCCTAAACCCTCAACCCTCAAATCTCAACATTAAACCCTAATCTGTCAACCCTAAACCCTATTCCTAAACCCTCAACCCTCAACAATATTCCTTAAACCCTAATCCATAAACCCTAAACCATAATCCCTCAACCATAATCCCTCAACCCTAAACCCTATCCCTAAACCCTCAACCCTCAACACTATTCCTTAAACCCTAAACCCTCAACTCTAAACCCTAATCCCTCAACCCTAAACCCTAAAGCCTATCCTTAAACACTCAACCCTCAGCAAGTTATACCTTAAACCTTAATCCCTCAACCCTCAACCCCAATCCCTCATCCCTAAACCCTAAATGCTATCCCTATTCCTAAACCCTCAACCTAAGACACTATACCTTAAACCCTAATCCCTTACCCCTAAACCTTAAACCCTACCCCTCAACCCTTAACCCTAAAACCTATCCCTCAACCCTCAACCCTATACCCTCAACAATATACTTAAGCCCTAATCCCTCAATCATCAACCCTATACCTTAAACCTGAAGCCTACACCCTCAAACCCTCATCCCTAGACCATATAACCTAACCCTTATATACTAAACCTCGAATATTGTGCCTCAACCCTATACTTAAATTAAACCTAAACCATACGTGCTCTCAACCCAAGTCACTCTATGCCTTATATACCCTCAATCCATATCGTAAACCCTAAACCCTAATCCCTGCGCCTTACACACTTAATCTTATACACTCAACAACCTAAATATTAACCCTCAACTATAACCCTCAACCCTCTACCTATTACTTAAGCCTTAATCCCTCAACCCTCAACCCTTAAAACTATACAGGCTCAGGTCCTTATATACACTAAACCCAAAACACTTACATACATACATACATGCATACATACAAACATACACACATACAAAGATGCATACATACAAGCATGCATACATGTACATACATACAAGCACGCATACGTGTACATGCATACATACCTACAAGAATAGATATAAACATCCACAAAACATACTTGTGAAATTTGAACATGTCTCATCCAAAGAAAGACATAACGCGAGCGCGTTATAATGCGCTTGCGTTATGTCAAACTGGGAAAACACTGGCAAACATGCAAAAAAGCAAAAAAAGCACAACATAACGCGCTCGCGTTATATTGTGCTTTGGGAATCCCAAGCCTTGGGCTTGGGATTTACTTTGGATTTCCAACCCAAAGGCTTGGAGTGCCTTTTCAACATCCACAGACGTGTTTTTGCATATTCTACAATATTTCACATAATTTTGTTTGTGCTAACTCTTAAATTTGCACGTGTTTCAAGGTCAAACAAATCGAACACCTGGGTAATGTTAGGCTTTCTCTTAGCTATTTAACGATGTAATTTTTTTTCACATTTTGACAATGTTAAGCCTTTCATCTTTAATTTCTATTATTTGTGTGTTCAGTTTTGGGCAAAAACCACTGCTTGGTCTTTTTTTCATTGTAAATTAACCATTCATTGAAATTTTAAAAAAATATATATTTAGAAATTAGACTCCATTCTACACATATTAAAAAAAAAAAAAAATTTTCAATTATTTTTCCAAATTTATAAGGGTAACACGGCCACAATTCTATTTTTTTAGGATGTGTCCACTTTGAAAATTAGTAAAAAATCAAATATTCATCAAAAAATTACCAGAAAAATTGAGCATAAACTACATACTGTTAGCTAATTTCTCACCGAAGCGATTTTAAAAATACCAAAAAAAAGTTAACCTTTTGAGGGAGCCACAAAACATGCTATGTTATGTTTTTTTGACAGAAACAACACCAATTTCCGTGGATCCCTCTTTTGAACCCCTTAATCTATACCATTTAAAAAAAATATTAGTAGTTTAGAAAGTAGACTCGGAGTACTATGAACATTGGTTTGGTTGCATCTCTAAATTTTGAGTGTAACTATGCTCAATTTCTCATCCAAGGCCAACATTTCCTGATTTTAAAAAAAATGTGGCCACTTATGACCCCTTTTTGGCCCCCCATCTTCTTGCACTTACCCTTAACCCTTTAATTGGATAAATCCCCATTTATCCAATTAACCATCCAAATCCCCTTCAAATCATGATTAAACAATATTTTATTGTCAAAGTCACTATTCACATACTTTTCACTATTCATCTATACTTGAATTCATACCTGTCCCTAGCCTAAATGATTATTTAATCATTTATTAACCTTTTCCTATAGTCCAAACATTAGATAAATTTATATTTATCTATATCCCCTTTTCCCATCCCATGAATTAAATAAATATTTGTATTTATTTAATTCCTTATTTGCTACACTTTTCATTAGGTTGCTTAAACCTAATTATCCCTCTAATCCCCCACTTGCACATTTCATTATCCCTAATCTAATTATAGTTGAACCCTCGCATCGTCCCAAGTGTACAAAGGTATGGCCTTTGTACATGACCACATGGGCGTCTTACAAAGACACGATCATGTCCTTTGTACAAAGAGTTTTTTTTGTCCCTTTTCAATCTTGACCATCCCCTTCTTCCAAGATCACCTTTTCATGATTGATTCCTCCTTGTCCAAGGAGTTCTCTCATCCACCAACCAAATCAAGGCACTTGGCAAGCTCTCCACACTTGAGAGCTCTCAATCAACCTCAACCCTTGATCTCCAAAATTAATCTCATCCCTTCGTCCAACATCCAAAAAGTTTATAAATAGCCACTCATCCTAGGCATTTTAAAGACTCCATGAGATGCAAAGTAATGCTGTCCATTTGAGGATCCATCTACAATCAAACATCAAAAGACCACATCCACACAACACAGGTTTGCATGGTAGTTAATATGTTTTAGCATTCTTTCTTTTATGCATGCCTTTATTTGCTCAATCATGAGGTGTATTTGAAGAGGAATGAAATAGGTTATCTTAGTTTAGCTTGTTTCTTTAAGTTCATTTTCACATGCATATAGTAACGATGTGATGACAATGAAGCACAAAAGTGAAAGGGAAGATCATAACTAAAAATAATATGTAAAATAAAAAAGTATAGATCGAAGAACCCCAATGAATAGGAAAAACCCTAGGGGGAGCTAGATCATGTAAGATTGAATGGGTTCACAAAATATGTAAAAAATAAACTAAACTTCCTCTGAGGGTGATTTAGGCTAATCTCATAGAATCCATACATAAGCATGAATTAACCTAGATCTAGTAGGTGATGGTCCATGGGTTAGTGTATTATGAAATTAAGCATAAATTTATGGAAAGTAAGTAGAAAACAAATGTACTTAGCTCTTTGATTGAAGAATGTATGTTATTGGTGAAGATTTAGGAATTTGATTGACCTTGGATTTATCCTCTGCTACTAGAGTTAACATTGTGATATGTGCAATTTGGTCTACAACTTTCTTGGTTGACCTTTGTTTACTCTGCTCTCCTTTGATATCTAATGACCAACAATATTTAAAAATACATTGCAAGGGCTACTATTGTGTCACAAGGAGACATGTTCTCCTAGGTCAACCCCATAAATACCCATAAAAGTTTTAAGATAGCAAGCAAGAACCCTAGAATGATGTATGGAGATTTGTTACTCCCTTTGGTGTACTAAATCCATATTCTTCACTATTATCTACTCCTTTAATGCTCTAGAATGAGAGAGGACTCATGATTTTTGGATGATCAAATGAATGCTAATGAATGCCATTAACTAATAACACATACCATCAAATTTCATAGATCATGTAATTAGTCGACCTACGATGGGAAATATAAAGGGCGACAATCAACTAGATTTTGAATTTAAATTTTGGAAAGATAGGCTCAAGTTAATGCCCATGGGGTCAACATTGCCCATGGCTAACAACTATATCAGAATAGGTGTATGAATAAGTGTAATAAATGAAAGGATAAGATAAATATATCAAAGTAGGGGAAATGACCCAATAAATGGGCATGTACCAATAATCACTATGGTGTTGCACACTTAGACACACAGTTAAGTTCTTAAAAGAATTAGTGGTTGAAAAATAATAAACTAGTAAAATTTAATAAGGAAACAATACATGTGCACATATACATGTGTAACTATACCCTTCACAAGTCACATCAAAGAAATAACCAATCATATGATGACATATAAGGTGATGAGTAATACATAGCTTGGTGCACATGTTTTGGTCTAACTTTTTTTGGGGTGCTTTGGACAACTCAACGAAGATGTAGTTGGTTAGGCTACAACGTTGATACCTAGAACCCCAAACAATAGCTTTAAGCTCTTAACTCGAATACAAAGATGTGCTGAAATTTTTGTGAAAATCCAATATATCGTTTAAGAGCTTAACGTGCACAAAGTTAGAGTATGCGAGTATAGGTTCCTCTCCCCTATATATGTATAAAGGATAAGATGGGAGCTAGATATATTAAAAAAATATGTATATAAAAATAAATAAAAGCTTAAAAAAATTTGTCCAACTTCCCTAAAATTATACCATTTATTAATTTATTCCCTTTTGATAGAGGAAACCTGGATAAGCAAAATTCACCATTACAATTTTATGCAAGGGAAAGTAACGTTAAACCCATATCGTGTAGAAGCTCTGAAGTACAGCTCTTCAATTGTTAAATTTTTCTCTGACCTGTGAGAAGAAAAATGGAGGATATAGAGGATGTAGTACCTGGGGGCGCTCCGCCAGGCCTTCGTTTGCCCACTATGGCCACGGATGTGGGATTAAAGCCCAGAAGAAAACCCAAGCCTAACCAAACTCCCGCGAACAATGCCTACTCCAGCGTACCTGGTACACAGGTATCTTATATTTCTTCTCTGCTCCTTTTGCTTGTTACATTAGCTCGTTTATCAAATCTGTTTCAATGCTAACGTTTGAACTTTTTTTATTTGTGAATGCAGACCATCTACATCAAAACTTTTGGCTGCTCTCATAATCAGGTAAGCAATTTCTTACTTCTCGATACACATGTTAAGGTTTAGGGTTTTGTTTTCCATAATAGAAAATTCAAGGAGATTGTGTTTTATGCGTTGGTTTTGGATCTGTTTGGTACTTTTTCTGTTGGATAATTCTTCAGCTTAGTCGTTACCGAGAATTATCTCTTATCTTATTTTCATGCGAGGCATGCACGGGTAACCTTATCTGCTACTACTGTTGACATTTGCCACACACAGCGAATTGGATATAGTATTTTACCCAAGTTCAATACATTATCACGTCTCCCGTGATTTGAACCTGGGGATGAAGCTCTGATATGTTTACCCATAGTATTGAGACTTGGACTTGATTCGGATTTGTCAGACTTATCAGGCACGTTTCAGACTCAGCCTCGGTCTCGTTAAAAAACTTGATTTTATTTTTTTGCATGACTCAACCAATAGAACATCCTAAATTTTAACATGTATTTGAAAAAAAATTTCGGCATGGGTCAACAAATAGAGCACCCTATATTTTGACATGTATTTCATTAATTAAATCTGATTCTCATGCATTCCAAAGCGGAATAACATTAATCCAGATATAATTATAATCCTCTAGAAATTTTTTACAGTCCGCTCAAAATTTTATATATGTATAACTTCAGAAATTTTTACAGTCTGCTCAAAATTTGTTGATATGGTTTTCTAAAAATTGTGATTATATTTTATAATAAATGTGCATAAATATAACCATGCAACCATCAATTTTAACCCCATATTATAGCCGTCTTAATAAATGGCAATCTCCACACAATAAAGCCAAATCAATGCCTTAAAATCCTAACAAAGAAAAGTTAAAAGAATCACTTAACAGAGAGAAATTTTTTTTGCTAAGTACTCAAGAGATTTTAACTTTGGAAGCTAAAAGCATGCTTGTAAGATATTTTTTCAATTAAAGAACTGTATTAACAAAACTAACACTGTGCCAAAACGAGACTAGTTACCTAGCTTCAATTGCGAGAAGCCCCAATTCATGTGACTGTCCTTTAAGGGTGCTAAAAGTTATAAACAACAATATTAAATTTCTGTTTTTTCTCCACTGTGAACACACAGTGATACGTCTAGATGTATGCAAGTCTAATTTGAAAGGTAACAATGCAGTTAGGGTTAGAAGAAACTTTGATTTGTGGGGTGTGGAGCGTGGGAGGCTAATAAGGATTAAAGAAAAAATTTTCTGCCAATGTTTTGTGCAGTTAACATGTGGGGTTAACTCATGAATTTTGGCCAAGCTGAGCCAGCAAAACTCAATACTGTCCACTTGGTTCTGGACTCTGCGAGTGTGAGTAAAACTCAGAGAGTATTGATACATGCTTTTACCACATGAGGTAATCCCATTTGATCGTTTTGGGTTTGAAAGTTGCCTTAGAGTTATTACCAACTGAAAATTCTGGCTTAGAATTATATCAATTGGGTTGAATTCGAGGTGTTTTAAATTTGGAGCGATCTTTTATTATTTGTGTGAAGTTAGCTTTAACTCCCAGCTCAAGAGAGGCTGCAATGAATAGAAAGTTTGAAGTGCCTCACAGAAGGCCCTTTGGTTTGGATTTACGTTATTTAGAAGTCATATGAGTTGAGTTTCCATTCTTAGGACTGAATTTCAAAGAAATATTGGTATGGCCCCCAAGTTGAAATGGGCTAGATTGTACTCATGGTCACCAGGAGACCCCAGATAAAGCACAGGAAAACTGTGGATCACTTAAATGAAGTTCCATATGCATTGGGTTTGCAGGATATCTCTACTTTTCCCCTTGACACCTAGCTGCTAAGAGTAGGGCTCTATTTAGTACACCTTGGTTCTGGCATTCCCCTTAAATTGTAATTGGAAAATTCTTTTTAAGCAAGTACCTTATGACTCCCAAATACATAACACCTGGCATGCAATCAAGGCATTGCTCCCAAATACATTAGACCTTGAATGCAATCAACACACTATCTTTTGAAGACAAAAATTCAATGGATGTTGGCGTTAGAGGTAATCATAAAGTATAAGTAGTGGGAGATCACCACTAGGTGCAATTCCAAAGGAGATAACAAGTAATGCTGCTATATTCCTCAGCTAACAGCAAAACAGAAATACAATGGCCAAAGAAAGGTTATTGCCATTGGATCATAGTTCAAGCCCATGAGTTAAAGAATGCTGTTGTGACCAGTGCACCTCGACAAGGGAACCCGGTTATGCTGGGCAGTCATCCCTGACATATGGTAATACAGTGCCATGTATTACTTAACTGTACATCACACATCATTTATGTCATTGCACCTTTCATTCAAATTTCTAGTGTGTTGGCTTAGGTATAGGCTTCTGAGGCTACTTGTGATTCTTATCACATCATACATTAACAATGAACATACATGTTCTATGCATGGTATACATGACATTTAAGCATAAGGAATGGATGATTGTTAGAACAGTTTAACAACATTTTTATCCTTAATATATCAGCACAAAATAATTAACACATGAACATTGGGGGCTATTCAGATAAGTCCACATTTGGGTTCAATATTCCATCAAAATATAAAAGAAACAATTCACCACTCACAAAATTATTACAACAATCATATCTGATATGTAACCTGCACTTTCACATGATATAAAGTTAAACTATTATAAATTTTGTTGGTCTTCCCTGGGAGGCTACGTTTATGTAATTGAACAGAATAAATGAGCATTCAGACTTTGATAGGAATATCCTAAGTCACAGGATTCGCCGAATTTCGGCCATGAGATTTGAAATTTGGCGGATTTATACAAAGTTTAATAAAATCATTGAAATTCACATGGAATTCATACGGTAGGTTTTCCGCCCCCTTTCACTTTAAAACAGCAGTTGAACTTTCATTGTATTCTTCCTGCTCACTTTAAAACAGCGGATTTATACAAAGTCTAATAAAATCGTTGAATTTCAGCTCCTTGCGCCCGTTTTTCCTGCAGTCTCCTCCCAACTCCCGTGCTCGTTTTTCTTGCGGTCTCCTCCCGACTTGTCTCATTGTGTTCTTTAGTTTTTAGGAGGTTCAAGGAATATGCCAATAGGAAGACCGACGAGTTTAGAAAATTTTCCGGCGTGAATATTTTTTACGGTGTGAGACAATTCCGAGCACTATAATGCTCACATATAAAAGCCTATCGGCTAATTATTATATTTTTTATTTTGTTTTTTTAATTTCAAGTTTTTTAAATAAAATTTAGATTTTTTATTTTGTTTTTTGAACTTTAAAGTTAAAATATAATGTATATTTTATTTAATATATTTTTATTTTTATATTTTTAAAATAAAATTAGTATTTTTTATTTAAAATGTAGTGTATTTATTAAAAAAATAAATACCATTTTAATAAATGTAGTGTATTTATTAAAATGTAGCATATATATATATATTTTTTTTAATTTTAAGTTTTTTAATAAAATTTAGATTTTTTATTTTGTTTTTTAAACTTTAAAGTTAAAATGTAATGTATATTTTATTTTTATATTTTAAAAATAAAATTAGTATTTTTTATTTATATTTTTATTTAAAATGTAGTGTATGTAGTATATTTTTAATTTAAAATATAGTGTATTTATTTAAAATTAATATTTTTTTATTTATATTTTTTATTAAAATGTAGTGTATTTATAAGTTATATATATATATATATCTATATTCAAATTAATGTAAGGTGAATTTAATCACGAATTTTTTTTCCAAATTTTTCCTTGCCAAATTTATTCCAAATTTCATCGTAGCCGAACTTGAATTTGAATTCGAACCTTGTGACATAGGGAATATCCATTCATTTCAACACTCTCTGGATTGGGATTCAAAAGGAATGTAACTAGAAATATTTTTAAAAGACAGACACTATAAGAAGTAATGGTTAAAGATTTCCTTGAATGGGAATTATTCGTTGCAAAAATCAATGGTTTGCTTACAGAGAGCAAAAAGCTACCTACTAAATTATAACTTGTGAGATATCTGCATGGTTGTACTATTAACTGAAAATGCATGCTTTTGAACATTTTACTTTATGACTCATGAGGAATCTGCTTATCATGTTTTTAATATTAGCTGAATTGTATTGTATAAACTATTTATGTCTTCTTTTTATTCCACTCTAGTATTGTTCTAGATTTGTTTATGGTTGACATATGGCTTATGCAATTTTCACTTGTGGAAAATCTACATACATGCATTTAAGAAGTCATAGGTATACTTTTTCAGTGTATGCAAACTTGAAAAGTTAATAGCTTGTTTTATATTCAAACAGAGTGACAGTGAGTATATGGCTGGCCAACTCTCCGCATATGGTTATACAGTAAGCGACGATCCTGAGGATTCAGATCTATGGCTGATTAATACGTATGTATAGGTTTATATCTTTTATGTTATTCACTATCATTTTCTTCTACAACTGGATTTTACATGATACAGCTCTTTAGTTGGCATTACCAGTTTATACCCATTTAGGAAGACCAAACCTTAAGCAGTTAGTTTAGCATTAGTGATTTATAACCTTACATGCTTATCTGAATTACCAAATTGAGAACAAACATGGGAAATAGCTCAGGCTATATTTTGGAGAGTATAATTTAAGTCATAGCAATCAAAATTTTTTGTTAGAGAAGTGTATGGAAATGGAAGACACAATTTATTATGATTATTTTCTGCAGAAATAATTGTTACAAGCAAATACAGGGAATGTTACTTGGAAATAACCCCAAGAAGATTATCACCCTCTTGAAACCAAATGTTGGTGCATGCCCAACCTCTCCAAGTTGTCGTAGAAGTTTGTGCAAATACCCAACTTGGGGTCGACCCCCCTTTCTCCTTGCTCATATGATCTTTTGCTCCAAGATCGGAGTCAACTTAATTATTACTCTAAAGCCACTTTAATAATAATTTAAACGACATTTTATTCACTAATGACTCCTAGACCTTCTAGAAACTCAAATATTGACCCACATAGGTACTTTTATTGTGCAAGTACCTTTTTATTACAATTTTGTTATTACATTTCAGTTACTCAAAAGATAAATTAATCTAAAGATTAAAATACACAAAACATGAACATTATGATTCCGCCCTGCTAGGAATTGCTGGTCTCCAAGCAATGCAATATTGGATGCCGTAGAATATCCTCTTGTTCCCATGTGGCATCCTCTTGCGGCAAATCTTTCCATTTCATTAAGTACTTCTTGAGAGTTCTGTGCATAAGATGTCTCTCTCTACTGTCCAGAATCTCCTTGGGGATCAACTCTAAATGTTCCTCATCATGCATGGGTGGTAAGTTTGTCAAGTGTGCAATTTTTTTCCCTATCGTCTTCTTCAACCATGATACATGGAATACATTATGCAATCGGCAATCCTTGGGCAATGCTAACTCACATGCCTTCTCTCCAATCCTCCTTAACCACTGTATGGACCATAAAATTTTGGCTTAAGTTTCTCCTTGCCCTTCATCTTCAATGTTGACTACTTTGTATGGCTGAAGGTTCAAGAAAATCATATCTCCCACCTTGAAAAGACCTCTCAACCATGTGTCAGTTTGTATCTATCTTCTGTCTCACTTGTCCTTCCCTGATATGATCTCTAATTACCTGTATTGTGCTGCTAATTTAAAGACCCTCCACTGCGGGCGCTCTCGTCTCTAGGTAACATGAGATCAAATGAAGGAATGTCTTATCCGTACAATGCATAGAAAGGTGTCATCTGTATAGTTGTGTGGTATAGGTAGTATTATAACAATACTTAGCAAAAACCACTATTTGACCCGTGCTTTGTACTGATTGGTGTCATTGCATCTCAAATACCCCTCAACCCACTTATTCACTATCTTGGTCTACCCATCTTTTTGAGGGTGATAGCTTGTACTTGACATCAATTCTATTCCCACTAGTGAAAGTGCTCCTGCCAAAATGTGCTCATAAATTGGCTGCCTCAATCCCTTAAATATGAACTAAGGGAAACTGTGAAGTCTAAAGACCTCATTAAAATACACATTTACCACCTATTGAGCTGTACACTTGGCAGCCACTGTAAGCATGTGTGCATATTTTGTCAGCTGGTCTACCACTACCAAAATAGCTTGCTTTTCTCCAGCAGAAGGCAACCCAGGAATGATATCCATAGATATTGCTGACCATTTCCTCTCAGAAGTAGGGGAGGTTGTAACAAACCTGTTGGATAACTTGTCTCCCTGTTACTCTGCTGACATACATCACACTTCGTCACATAATTTGTCACATCTTGTTTGAGGCCCTTGCAAAAGAACCTCCCACAAACAACCTGGGAGGTCTTGAAGAAACCCCAATGTCCTGCTATGGGCTGATCTCAATATTTCCCACTTCAAGCGAGAACCAGGTGGCACATAGATATGGTTCTTATTAAAAAAATGAACCCATTTTTTACTATGTACCTCGAATCCTACCCATCCATCTCCGAGGTACCATCCTACAAACGTGATGTAAAAGGATATTTTCTGCACTCAACCAATAGTCTTTGCTTTCAATCTATAACCATCCCAGATATAGCATGACATATATACATGCATGATAATGCGTTGGCTGCTGAATTACTCTTACCCCATATGTACTCAATCTCGAAATTGTAGGCTTGAATCTTGCTCACCCACTTTTATTGCATGTTGCTAAAAGCTTTCTGTGTTGTGAAGTACTTGAAAGTTGAAACTATTGCAGTCAATTTCAGCAACAAACTTCCCATACATGAAATACTGCCTAGCATGCATCGCCACCAATATCTCCTTATCATATTCGAGCGAGAACCAGGTGGCACAGAAATATGGTTCTTATACAATTAACAAAACCAACCCATCTTGCACCATGTACCTTGAATCCTACTCATCCATCTCCAAGGTAACATCCAACAAACACAATGCAAAAGGATATTTGGTGCTCTCAGCCAATAGTCTTCGCTTCCAATTTGTAACCATCCCAGATATAGCATGACATATATACATGTGTGATAATGTGTCGGCTGCTGAATTACTCTTACCTCATATGTACTCAATCTCGAAATTGTAGGCATAAATTTTCTTTCACCCACTTATATTGTTTGTTTCTCAAATCCTTCTGTTTTGTAAAGTACTCATAACTATTGTGGTCAATTTTAAGAACAAACTTCCCGCACATTAAATATTGCCTGAATCAAGA
Source organism: Cunninghamia lanceolata (assembly GCA_027924645.1). Taxonomy (NCBI): domain Eukaryota; kingdom Viridiplantae; phylum Streptophyta; class Pinopsida; order Cupressales; family Cupressaceae; genus Cunninghamia; species Cunninghamia lanceolata. The sequence continues at coordinate 225,672 of BSBN01001749.1, forward strand.
TAAAGCATGCATCACTGCCAACATCTTCTTATTACACATAGCAAATAGTCTTTCAGCCTCATTCAACTTTCGGCTCTCATAGGAAATAGGTCTACCCCATTGGATCAATACTGCTCTAGTCTCCTGAAGTATAATACTCCACTATAAAGGGAATGTAAAAATCTAGGATAGATAAAACTGTGCAATCACACATCACTTGCTTAAGCCTGTCAAAGGCCATTTGAGCTGCCTCACTCCATACGATAGCCCCCTTCTTGGTAAGCTCAGTCAGATATGTTGCTAACTGTAAAAATCCTTGTACCAACTGTCTATTGTAACCACATAGTCCCAAGAACCCTCAACTGTGTAAGTGTCTCTGGTATTGGACTCCTGTACTGCCTTGATCTTTTCTGATCCACCTTCACACTCTCTGAACTGATGACGTGTCCCAAATATAATAGCTCAGTCACACCAAACTCACATTCAACCCCGTCACATAGAGCTGTTGCTCGTATAAAATGCCCAATGCTATCTCAAGATGGTGAAGGTGGTTGTCTTTTGACCGACTGTATATCAAAATGTTGTCAAAACTAGTACAAATCTCTGGAGATGCTCCTGAAACACCCTGTTCATTGAAGACTAAAATCTTGTTAGAGTTTGGTGAGTTCAAATGGCATCACCAAAAGCTTGAAATGCCCACAATGACAACAGAAGGCTGTCTTGGGCACATCCTTAGACCGCACTTTGATTCGATGATACCACTATCTCAAATCAATCTTCTAAAAATATTTAGTTCCCTGAAGCTCATCCAACAACTTATCTATGCGGGGAATAGGGTACCTTTTTTAATAGTTTTCTTGTTGAGTGCACAGTAATCTATACATATTCTCTAAGTCACCAGGTTCATTGAATTTTATCATAAAATTTTGAAATCCATCAAATCTTTTAAAAAAGTCCTAAAAATTGCCATAAATATGGCCGGTCAAATTTTCAAAGGAAAAAGTGTTTAAAATTTGTTAAAAAGACAAACTTTTTAATTAGGGTTTCATGTTTTTTTCCTCTATAAAACATGCCTCAGTATGACTGAAAAATGTATCCTCTACTTCCTCTACTTTCTTTTCATGTTTTGGCAGTATTCATCACAGCTGTTTTCCCTTTCTACAGGTTTTGTTTGTGTTTGAGGGTTATCTGTAAAGGCATCCCATTCTGTGTGTTATGTTTGTGTTTGAGGGTTATCCATGCTGTGCCATTTCTGCGTGTTCTGTTCACATTTGACAGTGCCATGGTTTTTTGTTCGCCTTTGATAGTGGTGTTCATATGCAGTTTGCACTGAGGAGTGTTGGCATTGGGAGCGGCAATGGAGGAACATTCGTTTTTTTTTGTAACAATTTTTTCTTTCTGAGTGCACAGTAATCTATACACATCCTCTAACTCTAAGTCAACAGGTTTGTTGAAGCTTATTAGAAAAATTTGAAATCCAGCAAATATTTGAAAAAGTCCTAAAAATTGTTCAAAACTGCCATAAAAATGACTGGACAAATTATCAAAGAAAAAGTGTTTTAAATTTGTTAAAAATATGACTTTTAAATTAGGGTTTCATGTTTTTTTCCCTATAAAACACACATCAGTATGACTGAAAAATGTATCCTTTACTTTCTGTTCATGTTTGGCAGTATTCATTGCAGCTATTTGCCCTTTTGACATGTTCTGCTTGTGTTTGAGGATTTTCCATTTGTTATTTTCACGTTTGAAGGTTATCTATCTTGTGCCATTTCTATGTGTTCTGTTTGTGTTTGACATTGCTGTGGTTTTTTGTTCGCCTTTGATAGCAGCATTCATATGCAGTTTGCACTTAGGAGCACTGGTGTTGGGAGCAGCAGTATAGGAGCGTCTGTTTTTTTAACAAATTTTTTTAATGTTTTTTCAACCTTAAATTTTTTTTTGTTTAAATTTTATAATGTAATGTTATTAATTTATAAAATTAATAATATATATTAATATTTATAATTATAACTTTATTAAGTTTAACTTTATAACTTATTACTATTGATTTTATTATTAAATATTAACTTAATTAATATTTATAATTTATATTAATAATTATAACTTTATTAATACGTATTAATATATTATATATTAACTTCTTTAATATTTATGATTAATATTTATAATCTTAGATTTATTTCTTACATTAAAAATAAAAATTGTAGATTTATATTATTTGAATTTAATCAGTTGAAAAATTTATTCTGAATTTTATCTTCACTGAACTCGAAGACAAACATGAACCTGGTGACTTAGCACATCCTCATAGTGCTGTCTATAGCTAATACAACTGATGAAGTGAAAGGACCACTGCTTGGCCTAATATTCCCCACGTCCAACAAATCTTTTTTGACCCTGTCAATTTCCTCCTTATACTTCTGTGGATGTCTATAAGGAGAAATAATGACTGGTGCTGAACGCAGTTCCAACTCTATCACATGCTGGAAAGCCCTATTAGGTGGCAACTCTGCTAGAATATCTCCCAAAATTGACTGATACCAACCCAAAGCCCTCTGTACATCCGGGTGATAAACTCTAATCACTCCGTGAAGGTGTCATAAGCCTTTAATGTCCCAACAATTTACTACCTTCTGAAAACTTTGTCTCCTGACCATTCGCTCAAGTTGCTGTGACATGGCATTCCTCATCATGGGGTTGGGCCTAATGCCCTTAATCACTCTCTTTTGTCCATCCATCATGTATTGGATAGTCGCAGTCTAATAATTTGGAAGGAAATCTTCTACTCCCAATGACAAGATGTAAACATTTGTGGTCACTGGCAATTCCTCTATGAAGAAACTCATTTGTCTGACCCTCTTCATGCAAGGAAGGGAGAATGCATCAACAACCAGCACATCGAATCCAGGAAACTCCCCCACCTGTAGTCCTATTGTCTCCACTAGACTCTCATCCTTGAAATAATGGGTATGATCTCCATCAATCAAGATGATAACTCTATGACCTCCTATCTGTTTTCTAGCCAAAAAAGCCAAGAATCTCTGTACTCTTGAAGGAGCTGTCAGTGATGCCTGCAGAGGTGTATGAGTTGGATCCTCAGCTACTGCCCCCTCTGTCTCCTCCTCTACAAGCTTGCCATCATCTCTTGCCTCCTCTAGATGGGGTCATCAACCTTGCCATCTGAGTACGATAGGACCTCTGTATAATGTACATGCCCATGTCCCTGGCATTCGTGACCCCAACCTCTGGATTAAGTCAGTCCAATGCTATCTTGGCAAATCCAGTTTCCAAGGTGGCAGTCATGTTCTGCAGTGCCAACAGAATCTGTGTGATACTGGTATCCATCTTGCCTCTTTGAGGACTACTCCCGTCTGACATGACGATCCTCCATATGTCTCCCAAGTCAATTTTTTTTGTTTTAATTTTTAATTTTTAACTTTTAAAACAGTGACACAGTCAACTAGGGTTTGAAATACACAGAAAAAAAAGAAAAAAAAGAACATATATGCAACTTGGGGAGAACAATAAAAAATCTGGTTTGGACCCAGATTGGAGAATACATGACAGGATATAAATATCAAATTTTTAAATACCCAGAAAGCAGATTTTTGTGCATACAAAGCAATGCAGAAAATACACTGTTTTCCAACCTGGTTTTGATGACTGACGTGGCAGAATTTTAGGTCAACTTATGGCAGGGGATTTTGTGCCCTTCCAAACCGATTCTGTATAACTGTGCTCTGAATCTGCCAGAAAATGTACAGGTCTGCAAATCTGGTATGTGTAGATCTGATATATATTTTGTGTCAAATTGATGGGGATTTTCTTTTTAGCTGGAAATTTTTCCTCAAACACAGTATAGAACCCCCAGATCTGCTATCCCAGAACTCTCACAAATTGGCAGGAAATCAACTCTGATACCACTGTAAAGTTTCTAAGTAAATAATGCAGAAAAAAAATGATGGAAGAATTTGGCTGGAAATGGAAGACACAATTTTCTGCAGAAATGACAGCTACAAGCAAATACAAGGAAAATGACCTAGAAATAACACCAAGAAGATTACTGCCCTCTCAAAACCAGATGTGGGTGCATGCCCAACCTCTCCAAATCGTGGTAGAAGATTGCAAAAATGCCTAATCTGGGTTTGGCCCCCACTCTTTCCTTGCTTATTTAATTTTTGGCTCCAAGGTTCTTGGAGTCAGCTTAATTATTACTCTAAACTCACATCAATAACAATTAAGTGACATGTTATTCACTAATGATTCCTATACCTTATAGAAAGTCAAATTTTGACTTCCTAAGACCACACAGGTACTTTTATAGTGCAGGTGCCTCTTTATTACAATATTTTTTATTAAATGTCATTGACACAAAAACAAAATTACTAAAGGCTCAAATACACAAAACAGGAACATTATTTTGATTTCACGAGAATTTAATTTAAGCCATAGCAGTCAAAATATTTTGTTAGAGAAGTGTCTCTTTGGGATTCTGTCTAAAATCTTATTATTTGGATAAAGTTTGATATATGCTTTTTCTTAAGTCTCTGTTTGGGCGAAGCTTTTAAAAAATAAGCATTCTTGTTGGATCTAATAATTAAAGAGCCATCTGCTTGTAGTACAGATGCACGGTGAAGTCGCCCAGTCAATCTGCCATGGACACCTTGATTCATAAAGGTAAAGCTGCAAGTAAGCCATTGGTTGTGGCAGGTTGTGTTCCTCAAGGAAGTAGAAACTTGAAGGAGCTAGATGGTGTAAGTGTGATTGGAGTGCAACAAATTGATCACATAGTGGAGGTGGTTGAAGAGACACTGAAGGGCCATGAAGTTAGGCTTTTGAAAAGGAGTACACTGCCAGCTCTTAATCTTCCAAAAGTATGTCAGAAGTATAATTTTTGACACTTACAATTTTGAATATTTTCGTTTGTATCTTTAACAGGTTGTCTTAATATGTATTATTTGAAGCTATAAGCATTTCTCAGAAGTGGTTTTGTTGTTATTGATCAATGATAATATCCAAAATTATTCAAAATAATGACAAATAAAAGGACTCACTGTCCGTAACTTTCATAATATACAATTCACACAATAATAAGGTTTTCTATCAAATATTTTGGCAGATAAGAAAGAATAAGTTTGTGGAGATCCTTCCAATAAATGTGGGCTGTCTGGGTGCTTGCACTTACTGCAAGACTAAACATGCTCGTGGGCATCTTGGGAGTTATACTGTGGATACTCTTGTAAGTTCAGTCCTTTTGATTATATATTAGTTTATCTGGTGGCGAACATTTTCTAGTGCAGCTCCTAAGGATATTTATTTCATGAGATGGTTTATATGTTTTTGAATATGGTGATGCAAAGGAGAATGGCTGTTGAACTATATGAAGTAATTAATGTAGGTTTTGGCTTTCTAAGAAAGTATATACAGAAGTGCTATGTAGATACTGTTCAGAAATTTCAAGGTTGTAAATGCAGGTTAACCGTGTCAAAACTGTTATTGCTGAAGGAGTTAAGGAGATATGGCTGAGCAGCGAAGACACAGGAGCTTATGGTTAGTTTCTTCTGCAACAACATTAATTTTAAAACACCAAAAAAGTCTTTGATTTTTGACATATATACATGTGTTTGGGTTTTGAAATGTAGAAAGATATTAAGAGCTAGTTGACGCAAAGGATTCAGAATTGAACATTGGGAAGAGAACTTGAAGAATAGATAATATTCTTCTTTGTGAATGTTACAATTTTTAGAGTGATCAGTTAAAAATTCCAGACTATCAACTATTTCATTAATGTCTAGAACCTATGCCAAGTCTAGATTTTGTTTACAAATTTTATCTACATCATGTTGGTGTAATTGTAGAGTACTTTTATAAAGTAAATAACTGAATCTTTGTATTGATGCAGGCCGAGATATTAGAGTAAATCTTCCTATTCTCCTAAAAGCACTTGTGGCTGAGCTTCCTTCTGATAGGAGTACAATGCTTCGAATTGGCATGACAAATCCTCCTTATATTCTTGAGCACTTGGAAGAAATTGCCGAAATACTGCAGCACCCATGTGTTTATTCTTTTCTTCATGTGCCAGTGCAGTCAGGAAGTGATTCTGTTTTGAACGTGAGTATTGTTTATACTAGCAGGAGACATTAATGATTCTGAATGGGATGGATATGCTTCAGGGAAATTCATGCTTATGAATGCATTTGAGAATTTGTCAATTATTGTGGAAGAACAAAACAGCTGTACAGTTTGAATAAGCAAAATAATTTATTTAAAGTGATTATCTGAGCTAAATAATCTTTTTTTGAATTCCAGGCCATGAAGCGTGAGTACACAGTTAGTGAATTCAAACACGTGGTTGACACATTGATGCGAATTGTGCCAGACATGCAGATAGCAACTGATGTTATATGTGGATTTCCAGGTTGAATATATATTTTTGTTTAACAGCCATAATTAGATTTTCGCTTTTAATATTGGCCTATTTGTATGGGGTTTTTGATTTTCCATTGAAATCATGAGCATTTGCATTTTGTTTAAACTGAAAACCTAATTTGCTTTTTATTTCTTGCAAATTGTTTGAGTAGAGTTGACAAAACACATGCTTATTTATAGTGAAATTTAGGTGACTTGATATAAGAGAATATATATAAAAGAAGCCGATCTTTATATCTAGAGATTCAGACCTATGAAAGGGATCCATAAGAAAAACATATATAAGAATAAATATGCCATGAAAAAAAATTAATTACAAATTAAAAAAAAATGGACATGGTTATGTTGAATTGGGTGATCTCAAGTGGTAAAACACCGGGGCTTTTATAGTGGAGCTCCAGGTTCAAATCCTCAGGAGACATGATTGAGAATTGAAGTTGGGTAAAATACTGCATCCAACTTGCTGGGCGTAGTGTACCCCAAAGGATGAGGCCAGGCAAGTCTTGGGTGAATTTGAGGGAACAGATACGCCCTGGTTGTAGCATCTAAAATGAATGTTATTCTGTGAGGCGAATTTGCCAAAAAAAATGGTCAGGTTAATGACTCTAAAAGTCAGATTGTTGTTTGAAGATTTTTAAAGATAACTCCAGGTGTCCAAGAAAGTGGCTTGTTAAGTAAATGATGTTATTAGCATTGTTATAGAGAGTTACTGAGTATTCACACAAGGTTAGCAATGATGGAGGTTTGACATAGTCCAGGTTTCTAAATGGTGGATTGCATGTGTACCCTAAGAAGCATAATCCTGGTTTTTAATTCAGGTATTGTAGTAATCTCAGTAGCAGAGAAAATAATCATGAATTAAGTTACGAGATGCCTCTTGGTAATGAGAAGTTGTTAATACTTTCTAACACAGCCTGTCCATTCACATATGTTTGATCCTTAGAGCTAGTCAGTCATTTACAATAGTGTGTATCACATCAAAATACTTTTTCATTTAGAAGAAAATGACACCATATTTAGTACTCAGATTGGATTATCAAATGAAAATGCATATTGTGGATTGTAAGATGAAACTGCATGTATCTTTTAGAATATAACTCTGAATTATGCAGTATAATAACTCCAAAACTCCAAGCACATGTCTCCAACCTTACAGCAATGTCATCTGGCATGTGTTTTGCCATAGCTCAGAAATATGTGAAATTTGGCAAGACAAGTGTTTTTCTGATGTTATGATAGTTATGGGATCGGGAAAACCACAGAAAGTTACAAACACCAGTCGTTATGAGATCATGAAAAGAACTCAAAGAAATTGACAACCACCAAAGTCATACTTTTGCTGAAATATTATTAACCTGAGGGACCATGATTTGGACTAACATTCTTTTATTCATATCAACAAAACCATTCCAACTACACTGCAAACACTAGTTTGAATAATGCATGAAACCAGTAAGATTTATTTTTGGGTTTGCTCTTGGGGTGTAGGGTATTTACTGGAGGAGAAAGGAAAGAAAACATACAGGCACTTTTCTTCCTTTAAGATGACAAGAATAGAGCTTGGTGCATTTGAAATTCAAATCCTTCAGTCTGGGACGTTTTTGGAGAAACCTTTTGTCTCCAGTGATGTGTCATGTGGTTTGCTTAAAGGTTCAAGTTATTCTTTGTCATGGTGTAAATATCTGGCATATTGTGCTGGAAATCGACAATATTAGAGCTTTAGGATACTGATTAATCCAATGCTTTGGAGGAGTGGCTTATAGGTATACAAGGCTTTGGAGTGGGCTATTTTGATGGTTGAATGATGATGAGATTTATAATACAAGCATTGTTCATATTTGATCAAATGACTGGTATATTGCATATAATCTTCACTTTATGGCAGAGAATACATTCAGATACTCAGATAGAATTCCATTCCTTCTGTTTGGAGGATCAGTATCAACACCTTTGTGTGGCTGCCCGTTGTTTAGTCAAGCATGAAACACATCTTCATTAGGAGTATTGAGGGCGCATGTAATCTTGCTTATCCTGTCACGTGCTGGTGCAGTCGAGACCAAACTGCCTAATGAAAGGCATTTGGTTTTGCAGCATCCTTTATGCTCAGAACTTCCATAACAAAAGAAAACTTAAATATCCAAAATTTGACTATTTAATGGAATTGCACAGCTACAGAAAATAAGAAGAATAACCAAATTTATGATTTCATGAGTAAGATTTCTTATAGTAATGTAATATCCCGTTTTCAAATAAAGTGCATCATGATTCTTGATAAGGTGAATACTTGATCATTCCGACCCTGTAAGAGTCATGCCATCAGCTGAGACTAAATTCCCAAGGTTTCTCAATTGCAGCCAAGGTGAATTCATATGAACACGTAGGGTAATCATTGTGCAAGAAAGGGGCTTCTTTGCACCAAACGGGCATGAGAACTTCAGATTTACCTGTGAAAATCCTTGGAGGCAAAGCGCATAAAGGATGACGGAGATGAAGGAAATGGAGGTAGAAAATGGATGGGATCCAATGCAAAATACAATTGCAAAGATCATCAAAGGGAAAGAGGATCAAGTTGGAATTGAGAAGCATATGATTATTTACACTGAGATCTACCAAAAAGTATTTCAATGAGCATTGGACATTTATTCACTCTAAATATGAGGAAATTTTACAGGATCATATCAATTCAACAGCTGTAGCACTTTGAGGGAGAAAGAAGACGAGTTTTTTTTGAAAGAAGTTGTAAAGTGATGGGGAAACTACAAACGAATGGCTGCTATGATGGTTCACATTAATAAAATGTGGGAGGGGGAGAGAATCCTTGATGGGCTGTATTGAAGAATGTTTGGTGTATAAGGTGCGATTTCCTTAAGGGAGGAACAAACTAAAATTATAATTGAAGTTTATTATTCCAAGAGGCATACGAATGGGTTATGACCTTTGGAGAGAAAGAGGTATATGAAGGGTCATAACCATTAGAGATACAAGATATATATGGAAGATCATTCAAGGAGAAGAAAGGATATCACATCATCAAATTTCAATTATGAAAACATAATGTGGAATACAAGCTATGGATTTAGAAATTACAGACGAAAACCCTTAACTTCTCTTCTCAAGTTAGTGGACGAAAACCCCTAACTTAGGCAGAAATTAGAGACACTCGTATAAAGAGAAATCGCTGCTTATTAGAAGAAGAATTACAGCAGAACATTAAGGATAAGTTTTATATTTTCAGATATACATCATAAGCTATAAATCTGAATATTATAATCAAAATTACAATTTTAGATAAAATTAATATTTCTACTTATTTATGCAACTGCTATTGTGAGTTAGAGTTATTTATTTAAAGAAAAATAAGAGGATCCTAGAAAGGGACGTTACAATGAAGCAGCAGTAGCACAATCAAAATTTACAGCTGTAACTATAGACTTGTATTAGACTTGATACAAGAGATAATGCAACCCATCAATAACATGACTTCAAAAATCTTTACTCAGCTACTAAAGCGATCAGCACTATACTTAACACCAGAAATTGACCAAAGGATTCACACCACAGTCATTTGAAAAGCAGCACATACAAACGGCTAACGCCTTCACACAAGACCTATAACCTAGCTTCAAGACAAGAATTGACAACTCTAGAAACAATACATTCAACACAGATTTCGAGAACAAAAGATGCCGACTAATTGTTACTCTACGACTTCGATGACCCAGAAATTATTCTTCTTTCTCACTAAATCAACTTCTTTTCCTTCATGATCTCCAGCGTGGGGTGTGATTCCACTAAATAGTTGATCCGTTCTAATTTTAGGTTACGTCTCCAGTAGTCATGGCAGGTTCAAATAAATAAGGAGCAGCTAAATTAAGTCAAGACATGGATGTCTCTAACAACTGCTAGTTTAAATTAAAAGAGGCGTCAAGTATTGTAACCGGTGTTTGTTGTAGAAAGTGCCTGGAATAAACTTCAATAGGAAACCACCATTTAGTTAAAGATGCGTTGCCTCAGCCCTAACAAGGAATATTACTATAATAATGTGATAAAGTGTAATTAATTAGTTGGTAGTTAGGTGTTGTCTTTATTGCAGGTAGTTGTGTAGGTTGTACCATTAATAATGGTAGTTGTAATAGTAACTTTCAAAACTTTATAAAATGTTATTTTCACTCATTGTGAAGCAAGCCTTCTTGAAAAATTTTCTCATCTCTCTTCTTTGTAGCTTTACTAACATTGGTATCACAACCAATAGGTTAGGGTTAGGGTTTGATCGCGCAAAGGAGGTTGGGAAGAGGTCGTGCAAGATCAGCCAGGGTTTTTGAATTCATAGCTAGGGTTTCTAGTTAAAAATCACGCCTAGGGTTTCAAGCAAAAATCAAGGAAAACTTTCAAGTGAAAAATGCGCCCACTTTCAAGTCAAAATTACAACATCTAGTGTCACAAAATACTCACGATTGCTGAGTATAGGATGTGTGATGATATTATCCTAGAGACCGAAACTAGGCATGCAGCCAACCCAAATGACTTTGACAAGCGTCGCAGGGAATTCCTACTGCTACTCAAGTTGTTAGCATCTGATGACTTAATCCCTGAAGTCTGAAATGCCATATTTGCATCTACACTATGGAAGCAACTCAAAAACAAGTACTAGGTCTTTGAGAAAAGTCAGGTTTTGTATTTGAAGAATCTGTTATTTTCTACAAAATTGCACAAGGGTGGGTCATTGTCAGAACACCTCCTAAAGATTAAGGACCTAAGTGATCAGCTTATCGCCATCAATAAACCAGTGGATGACAAAGACATGGTTGTGTTGACCATTAACAACCGATCGCCCTCCTATGAGACCTTTGTGGAATCATTGAATCTATTGGTTGAAAGTCAAACTTTGACTTTTGACAAGGTGAGTTAGTATCTCTTGTAGGAGCGAAGACATGAGCAGATAAGGGAATCTACATCCATGTCTGTGGAAAGTGCTTTTGCTGCTCGATATAAGAGCAAACCTTAGAACTCATTTGGCAACAAACCTCATAATTCTTTTGGCAGTACTTCTACTCCATCCAAGAAAAAGATGAAATGCTTTTATTGCAATAAATTTGGACATGTTAAAAAGGAACACAGGAAAAGACTATACAAACTATCCCGAAAGAAGCATGGTGAAGCTAATCTAGTTGTTGTCGACGAAGAGCATGGTTTCGATGATGAGTTTGCACTCATGGCATCTCTTTTAGATAGTGCTGATAGTAGATATTGGTTTTTTGATTTAGGAGCATCCTGACATTTCACATGTCATAAAGACTGGTATGTAAAGTTTATTGTTGATTCTACTCATAAAGATACGGTTCCACTTGGTGATGGTAGATCACATATTGTCGAAGGGATAGGAGATGTTAGGGTTGTATTGAATGATTCTCAACAATTTCTAGTAAGGAATGTTCGATATGTTCCTGCCATGAACAAGAATTTGTTATGTATTAGTCAACTTACTGAGAACCCTAACATCCAAGTCAAGTTTTGTGGAAAGAAATGTATTGTATCATATGTGAAACGGGACAAGGTTGTCGCCATCGACATTGAGCAAGGAAGTCTATATAAGCTAGTTGATCTTGCTACAACTAATTTGCATGCCTTAGTTGTTGGAGATAACACCAGTGTCCTTTGGCATGAAAGATATGGACACTTGAATCTTCAGTATTTGGCTAAACTCAGTAGAGCCCATATGTTTCATGGGCTGCCTCCTATATAGGAAAAATAGGATGTGTGTTGGGTGTTTGGTTGGAAAGCAGAAGAGGAAGCTGTTTCCTATAGAAGGTGCATGGCATTCTAAGGGTCTTTTGGGTCTCATTCATGCAGATCTTTGTGAGCCTTCTTGGAAGTCTCCCATTGTCAATGGATCAAGGTACTTCATATTATTGGTGGATGATTTCTCCAGAAAGATGTGGGTTTACTTCTTAAAGAAGAAGTATGAATGCTATGGTGCCTTACTCAAATTCAAGGTGTTGGTGGAAACATTCATATGGTGTCCAATAATGGGTGGGAATTCACCTCCACTTAATTCAAGGAATTTTGTGAAAAAGAAGGTATTTAGCGCTAGTTAATAGCACCATACACTCCGCAGCAAAATGGAGTGGTTGAAAGGCGTAACATGACCATCATGGAAATGGCATGGTGCATGATGCACAAAAAGAACGTTCCCTACTAGTATTGAGGAGAAGTTGTTAACACAACGGTTTACAATTTGATTAGATGTCCATACAAAGCTTTGCAAAAAATCACATTGGAGGAAGCTTGGACCGGTCACAAACCTGAGGTAACTTCTTTTTGTATTTTTGGTTTAGCAGCATACACTTTAGTGCTTGAACAAAAAAGGCATAAACTAGATTCCAAAAGTATCATGTATTTCTTTGTTGGTTATAGTGAACAGTAAGGCATATAGGTTTATTGATATTTCCACTAACAAGGTCATTGTTAGTCAGGATGTAAAGAAATAGAGCCATATTTTTCAAATGTAAAAGAAACAGAGCCATATTTTTCAAATGTTCAATAGGAAGTTAGTGAAAATCTTGAATCTAGTATTATGGTACCTTTGAAGGAGGAACCCTTCAGTTCATTAGGTCAGCTTGTAACTCAATCTGTGGCTGGTTCTACACTGCTTGTCTATTAGAGATGAAGAACTAAAAATGTTTCCACTCCAAGTAAGACTCTAGAGAACTTGACTTCACAACATTCACTTGAGACACACTGAAAACCTAAATGGTATTACTCCACTGTGGAAGGTGTACGTGTGGATGAACTTCCTACAGCAAATGAATATCCTCGGAGAAAAGGCCCAGCAGTAATTGCTTCAGCTATTGAGCATAGTCATTTTGCCCTATTTTTTGATCTTTTTTAGGTTTTTGAACCACAAAAGTTTTTTGAGGCACAAGGGAAACCAAAATGGGAAGCTGCTATGAAGGTGGAATAGGATGCATTGATGAAAAATCAGATTTGGGAGTTGGTTGAATTGCCTCCAGGTAAAAAGCCCATTGGGTGCAAATGGTTCCATAAGGTCAAATGCAAAGTTGACAATTCATTGGATGCACGTCTCGTTGCTAAAGGATATTCGCAACAAAAAGGTATAGACTTTGAAGAGACATTTGCTCCTACTGCAAACATAGTCACATTTTGGTTACTTCTTTCCATTGCCGCTCAATTTGGTTGGAAGGTGTATCAAATGGATGTCAAAAGTGCCTTCTTGAACGGGGACTTGGATGAAGAAGTCTACATGGTGTAGCTTGAGGGTTTTCAGGTTTCTAGACGTGAACATTTGGTTTGCAGGTTATTTAAGTCCCTATACGGACTTAAGCAGGCTCCTTGAGCTTGGTATTTGAAAATTGATAAACATCTAAAAGATATCAGATTCAGAAGGAGTCTTTTTGATCCAAATCTTTATGTCAAAAGCAATGGTAGTGAGATTGTAATTGTTATTGTATACGTAAATGATCTTGCCATCACCGGTAGCACAGACACTACAATTCGACAAGTAAAATCATAATTGTGTGCAGCTTTTGACATGTCAAACTTGGGCCTCCTACATTATTGCTTAGGGGTTGAGTTTTGACAAGCTGATCACAACATATTCATGGTTCAAATCAAATATTTTACAGGTCTTTTAGAGCATTTTGGGATGGCAGATTGTAACTCTTCGTCTGCACCTATGGAGGTCAGGCTAAAGTTGTCAGCCTTTGATGATTCACCCCCAGTTGATGAATCACACTACAGACAGTTGGTGGACAACTTGATATATCTAACAACCCCTAGATCTTTGCTTTGTTGTTAGCTATCTCTCTCGGTTTCTGTCAAAACCAAAGCTCACTCATTGGATAGCCGCAAAGCAAGTTTTGCGATATGTCAAAGGTACTCTTGACTTTGGCATACTCTACAAGAGGACAAAGATTTTGGTTTACTTGGGTATAAATACTTCGATTGGGCAAGATTTGCGAATACTCGGCGGTCTACAACTGGCTACATCTTCTCCATGGGTTCAGGAGTCATTTCTTGGCAGAGTAAGCTTTCAATAAATAGTAGCTTTATCCTCCACTGAAGCTGAATACAAAGTAGCTGTGAGTGCCAATTGCGAAGCAGTTTGGTTACGCAGAATCTTGACAGATCTTCAACCTCCTCAACATACTCCAACACCATTTTTATGCGATAATCAGGGAGTATTGAAATTGGTGAAGAATCCAATGTATCATGCTTGGACCAAACATATTGAGATTCATCATCACTATATTCGGCAACTGGTGGATTGTGAAGACATCTCCCTCCACTTTTGTTCTTCTCAAGAGCAGACTGCTGATTTAATGACTAAACCACTTGGTCCTGATTACTTTGTCAAATTTTGGGACAAGCTTGGTGTTGTTTCTGGGTTAGTCATTAAGGTGGGGTATTAGTATATTAGTATAATAATGTAATAAAGTGTAATTAATTAGGTTGGTAGTTAGGCTTTGTCTTTATTGTAGGTAGTTGCAATAGGTTGTACCATTAATAATGGTAGTTGTAATAGTAACTTTCATAACTTTATAATATGCTGCTTCCACTTATTGTGAAGCAAGCCTTCTTGCAAATTTCTCTCATCTCTCTTCTTTGCAGCTTTATTAACAAGGAATACGCCAAAGATAGATGCACGCTGATTATAGAAGGAAGAAAGAAAATTAGACAAGCCTGCAAAACAAAAATCAAACAAGAAACCAAAATTATATGTAACTAAGTATGCTCCTGCATCACGTGCTCTTTGAATCCCATATAATTGATGTTGGCAGTGGCCTTTCTTGTTTTAAAAGATGCTTGGATGTGAGATTATAGGTGTACAATGACCATACCACACTCCTGAAATTGCTGCTTTGAATGGTTCTAGTGTACTAATTGTTTGATGTAGCTCGCTACAAGTGTCAAGTCATCCTTAAACATGGTGCAAATGTGTTGCATGTTATGTCAACATGCTGCAAAATGTAACACTGTAATTAGCAATTCTTGTCAAAATAATTTATGGAAATGCACATCAAAATGTCTAAACTTCCCAAAGATAGTAACAAAGTGCATGAGTGAACAACATAGCAATGCACATTAGCATGTCTCAACCATAGTTAGAAAACTTGGACTTGGCAAAAACTTGGTAGACCTGAATTTGACTTGGGCTTGATGACTCGGCAAAATCTCAGCAAAACTCGGCAACTCAAAAAATATTTTAATTCCTTTAAAATCATAAATTTTATGCAAAAGATAGTTACAAAATGTATCAAATGAGTTTGTAAAATGATGGGGAACTGTTTTCTATTAGATTTGAATACAGAAAGTGTAAAGACCCTACTACAAATGACTGAAATATTTTCCCAATTTTTAGATAAGATTTCTTGCACCAATCAATGTAAAACATCAATACACATCAACATACATGAAAGCCATCAAACACTTTGCATCTCCATTGATTTGAAATGACATAACATCAAATAACATACTGCTTTCATGAAATTACAGTCACTGTATCAGTCATATTGGACTTGAATACACCATGAAAATAGCATCCAATTGTCCTCCAAACCCTAGAATATCAAGCACTATCAAAGGTAAATGATCTATGATACCATATGTCATTGTTGCTGCCTTATATGAAAGCAAATAAAGAACTGATAACAATATATTTGCTGCTGCTATGACTGATATAAAATGTACATATGTCCAGAAATGTTGTAGAAGCCAAAACAATGACAAAATGCTCTTCCTTAGCCAAGCGATTGACTTCTCAATGCAATATCCAGCCTCTATGATGTTTCCAAGGTCTTCAATTATCAAGATCTTCAATTAAATCATGCATATGAACCCTGAAATGAAATACCTAGTTGGCTGTCATAAAAATCAGAACTCTAATTGATATCAAATCTTCACAAAATTGCTTCTTTTTGTCAAATTGACTATCTTGGCTCAACTCCACAATGACCAAGGGTTCCAATAATATTCAATTCACTCCAAATGATCCACAAAACTTGCAAATTCAAGCACTAATGATAAAATCTGAATGATAACACCTTACACAAGGATATGGGGTCATCACCATATCAAACAAGGGGTCATCTCCTTGCAAAGTAAACTGGAAATCATAATTCTCAGCCAAAACAAAAGGAATAGAAAACATACCAAATCATCAATAGTTCCGAATTGATCTTCAAGAGCTCTATTTAACCTTTCCAAGGATAGGCGTTCCTCTTCTTTGACATTTTGGAATGTAGCTTGAATTCCACCAATGAAGAACAAGAGTCTTGAATCATTTTAAATGAACTACATCTATGAACTTAATCATTTAAAATCAATCTTTAATTGTTTTAAATGAAATACATCCCCTTTTCATATGGATCGATCCTCTAGCAATGGATTCCTTCTCTCTTGGGTGGCAGTTGGATTAGCATTCAATTTTCTATGTTGAGCATTTAAAATGCTTAGGCGAATGGCATTGCATTTAAAAATCTTTTCCATGGTTTAGTTGATCCATAACAAACCATAGGTGATTGCATTGACATCTTGAATTTGCATTTAATTTTTCTCTTCTCCTTGGCCGTCGATCCCTTACTTAGGTGTTGGCATTGAATTTCCACACAATTGTTTTTAAATGTCTTTGCCTTGGGCGAATGCTCCAACCGTTGGCTTTCCAATCTATAACCTTTCCTTGGGCGAATCCTTCCTTTACATGGGCGAATACATCTCCTAGCTGTTGGCTCTCCAAACAATGAGCAAACACATTATTAAATGCAATTACCTTGGCCGTTGGGTTATTAACAATACAACTTTATCATCTTGATCCACGATCCAATGCAAATGCACTCCATACAATGTAAAACTGTTTCAAATGCTAGTCGATCATGCTTGATAGCCATTTGGAATTAGCTTGGACCTATTTTCCTCATGGGCGAATGCATCACATTATTCCACCAACAACTCCATAAAACTCGATTAGAGGAAAAATGCAATTAAAGATTTCATTTTCCATAATCTAACAAAATGATTGAAAATACAATTTCAATATTGCATTTTCCAAACAACCCAATAACATACTAGCCGAGCCAACATTCTGGGTCTCCATGTATAGACATAAACCAACATTCTAGTTCTCCATGTATAGAAATAAGCTCAAACTAGAAAATCATTCTCTTACCAATACATTAGCCTACGGGAATGGATGATAGGCTAATCGTCAACTCCATATGAAGTCACTTCAGAAATGGGGACATGACAGAAAGAGTACAATATAGCATCGTCATGTGAATAAATTGTCAGATGATAAATATGATATGTATTCTGTATTATTGTGATTGTCATTGAAAATCATCATAAAAAATTACTTGCAAGTTACAACAATTTACAATTTCCTCTTCCTCGTTCTAGTGAAAAACAGGGGCTTGATCCTTGCTATCAACTATGGTTCCACTCGTGTATTAGAAGGCTGTGACTCCACCTTGGAACTAGATGGCAATGATTCTTCCTTTGCCTCAAGTTCAACTTCACCTACAATGATGTCATCCAATTCAATGCCTTATCCTTTTGTTGCACCCTCCTTTGCTTGTCTCTTGAAATCAATAATCTCATCCTCTATAAACATGAGGGTGTCCTTGTTTTGTGTAGTCTAGTTTTTAGATGGATCAATCTCATCCAAGTCTATAGGCTCTTGAGCAGCTGTGTTCTCCACCTTTCTTGTGCGAAGGCGAAGGTTGCATTGCACAAAATTGAGGTCATTGAGACATTGTTGTGACAACTTGTTGTGCTTCTTTGCATGAATGGCCTCATACAAACTCTAGTTGCGTTCACATCCATAAGTGCTACAAGATTGAGACCAAATATGGAGGGCTAACTTTTGAGGATTTGGGGTATTTCCACTCCGATCTTCCCACCAAGCAGCTGTAAATAAGATATTCAAAATTTTGTTAGTAAAAGCAATAATTGTAGGAGATAAGTGAAGACTTCAATTTTTTGTTACTTGGTGCTTGGGTGGTTTTCTATTAGATAGCTAACGGTGAAGAAAAGAGCCTCAATACAAGGAAGATGGAGACTTTGGTCCCACTGTAGTAGAATTGAAGCACGGGCAGTCGAAGTCTGATCAATAATATTAAGGACTCTTATATAAAAATTATTAACAGTGCTTTCAGAAAGGAGAAAGCAGGATTCACCTCAAGTATGAAGCCCTTACTTTGTAGCTGGGCATTTTGGAGTTGGGTTGATAATGATGAATTTACAGAGATATGCAATCTATCAATTTTTTTTTGGTAGGGTGGTATCATGTAGTACCTCAAAACCAGCCCAAAGAAAATTAGCTATGTAGATATTGCCACCCATACAAAGTTGGCCTTGGGAAAGTATTTCCATGAATCATCTCAGGGGGCTGTTGATCTGGATCCCAGGAGTATTGGGGAGACAATGTAGGTTTTTCAATGTGCTAGAGGTGGAAAGGGTTTATACTATCACTTGTAAGTTCTGAACAGCAATCAGAGTATTGACAATGAGATGGGAAATGAAAACCAAATTTAGAAACATTGATTTAAGCACAAAGATTAGAACTGTAAAGATAGAATCCTATTTCCTACTTAGTTATCGACAAATCTGTGAGAATCATTGCGAAATGACATGATAAAACTCACGAGGATGGAGATCTAACCACCAAGGAACCAGGATCACTATAATACATATTTTTTACAATCACTTAGAAGAAGATGAGAAGGAGCTGTTATAGAAGGTGGAACAGTCCATGTTCTGTCGTTTGGTTTTGTAGGTGTTACCCATGGGTTTCAATGTCAACTTATTGGTTAAATTTGCAATTGTTCCATTGCTGGCATCAACTGGTCTCAAGCAGGAGTGCATATATTTCTGGGTTAATGTTCTAACTTCTAAGCATTCCATTGCTGGCATCAACAGGTGTAAAGCAGGGATGCTTATTATGACTGGCAACAGCTGTACCATTCTAATTTTTGACAACTAGGTGGACTTGTTAGATGTTCATACTTGACCAATCAACTATTCAAGAAAAGGGCATGATTACCTGTTTGCTGCTGTTGACAGATTCAGTAAAATGGAGGGTATTGGTACTTCACAGAAAGGCCATTATTGAACTGGAGGCAACCACTCTGTATTCAAAGGATGTGTGCTACTCAGTACCTCAAAGTCAACCAAAAGAACATGTGATGTACACATTGCCACCTCTACCAAGTTGGTCTTGGGATAATATTTTCAAAACTTTTATTGGACTGTTCAAGAAAAGGACATCTGACATACCTGTATGTTATTTTTAGCAGGTTCATTGTAATAGAGGTTTTGGTAACTTTCAAGATGACCATTACTGCACCTCAGGCAACCTAGTTGTTTTTCACTTATATGTGGGTGCATTTCAGTTTTCCGGAGCCCCTTAATAATAGATAGAAATGGCAGATTCTAAAACCATTTTCAGAGAGCCTTATGGTGAATGATAAACTCCAGTTGAAGAGGATTGCTGCATTTCTCTTTTGTACAATTACAGCTGGACAAACTGATGTAGGAAACTGATGAAAAACTGCCTTACGTCCAACAATATTAAAATAGAGCAGTGCATGATTCCAGCAATGGTCTCCTTTTGTGACTTGTTTGGATTTCAATCCCCAATTATATTGAACATTCTCCTTTTCAAAGTTTGTTCAAAATCAAAGTAAAGCACATGAAGATGTGCAACATTATTATTTATATATGTTATAATATATTAATATTATAAAATAATAAATACAAATATAAATATTAATACCAACGAATATAAATATAATAAATATAAATATAATTATTATGTAATATTTATAAATATATAATAAATTTTAAATATAAATATAAACATTAAAATTTAATTTCCAAACGTATAAATTGCGGATTCAAACAAAAAGGAAAACTGAAAAGAAAACCACGTCCTCCCGTCGCGTGCCCTGTCTCGAACAGGGGGACGTTCCAGAGGAGAAAAGAAACAATGGGACGTTCCCAGGGGATGTTGCCCTTGTACAGGGGGTATCCTTGGGACATGCCCATTTTGGCCTCACAAACAGGGACATCGCTCGGGGGAGGGGTTTGTCCCCGCCCTCGCATACCCAAGGCGTCCTAAGGGCGGGGGGGCACGTCCCCGCATATCACTGGTTTTAACCCATTGCCAGGCAAGTCTGCACAAAATACTCGTGAATCATAGCTAAAAACTTGGCCGAGTCATAGGGAAGACTCACCGAGTACTTGCCTCGACTCGCCCCTAACTTAACGCGAGTCGTGTTGATTAGGCACAGTGAGTTGGAAAACTTGTGAGTTGTGACGAGTTAGTCGAGTAATTTATAAATATATAATAAATTATAAATATAAATATAAACATTAAAATTTAATTTCCAAACATATAAATTGCGGATTCAAACAAAAAGGAAAACTGAAAACAACCCCATGTTCTCCCGTCGCCTCCCCTAACTGTCCCGAACAGGGGGACGTTCCAAAGGAGAAAAGAAGCAATGGGACATTCCCAGGGGATGTTGCCCTTGTACGGGGGGTGTCCTTGGGACATCCCCATTTCAGCCTCACAAACAAGGACAGCGGGGGGCGTTTTGTCCCCGCCCGTGCATCCCCAAGGCGTCCTAGCAAGCGGGAGTGGGAGAAAATCGGAGGGGGCATGTCCCCGCGTATCACTTGTTTTAACCCATTGCCAGGCAAATCTGTGCAAAATACTTGTGAATCATAGCTAAAAACTTGGCCGAGTCATAGGGAAGACTCACCGAGTACTTGCCTTGACTTGTCCCTAACTCGATGCGTGAGTTTTGGGCACAGTGAGCTGGAAAACTCATGAGTTGTGGCGAGTTAGTCTAGTACTCACTGCGTTTTCTTACTAGAGTCTGAAAAGACAACATGAAGAAGGGAATCTTTGTTTCACAAAGATTTTTATTACATATAGATGAGGTTATTGTCCTTGCCATCCATTGCATTCTCACAAAGCTGATATGTGACTGAGTCAAAATTTTAGTCTTACAAGAGCAGAGAAAGTAGTTTGGATGATCATCAAAAATTGAATGCAATTTAGAGCGTTCAAGGCAGCAAAATTTCCAAAACATTGTTGCCTTTACCTTGCCATATGAAGTTAAGAAGGCTTTCCCTATAGCTTGTGGATCTATCTATACTATTTGTTAATTATAGTATCTCGATCAAGGAGATGCTTAATATTGAGGTGTTTAGTCTTATTAAACAACTTGTTTCTCAATATTGGAATAGATAGTGGCTGATTATTTTACAGCCCCCCTTTTGATGTTGCTGATAGTTAGGGGCTTTTATTTGTCTTTTCATCATCTTGTGGCTTCTCTTAATCCATGTAATGACTAATGTCCAAGGTCCAAGATGGGGAGCTCTAGGCCTCCAAGCTTAGTCTTGCAGCTCAGGTTCAAAAATATCTGCAGCTTTGTCAATGAAGTGTAAATCATTTTCTGGCTTGGTTTGCAGCAACTCTTCCTACTTCATTTTGTTCTTGTGGACAAACACTTAATCACTATGATATAAATACTAATTGTACATATTTGCTTTTAAGAGTTGTTTTGTCTCACCTTATTTCCTTATCGTCTTGTCTTATATGCCTTGTTTTCTTGTCTTATTTGCCTTGTTGTCTTGTCTTATTTGCCTGAAGTGTTATGAATATCATGTTTTTGCTTGAGAGAAGTAGAAGATGCTTGTTTTGACATTCTTTTGGTCTAATTACAACTGACTCAATTTGGCGATATGATTGGACAACACCTGTCAAATAAGACAGTTTATAGTAATTCTTGGAGTCCTTTAGTTAATCCCCTAGACTTTTTCTGTGAGTTTTGAATATTTTGTTGTTCTCCAATTTGCTTGAGTAGCAAAAAAAGTGTGCTTATAAGTTATAAGTGAAGACTTGTGTAATTGAAATGCTTATGTTATACGATGTTAAACTTTTAAGTCCCATCTTAGAAATTTTAGATTTATGCACATGCTTATTTGGTTCACTTTCCAGGTGAAACAAATGAAGACTTTGAGGCATCTATTGAACTGATTAAAGAATATAAGTTCCCACATGTTCACATTTCACAGTTCTATCCAAGACCAGGTATAATTCTTTTTTATATGCAATATATCTGGAAGAAGCATTTATGTTGGTTGAGTATTAAGCTATAGTATATAATTAAATGCATTTCTTTCTCAAATATAGCTTAAAAAATTAAGTGGACAGAGGTCAATCATTGTTAAGCTCATGGTAGCAAAATTCTTTCTTGGGATTGACTTGACAACCAAAATAAGATTTTTTCAATTAATCGGGAAATTAAAAAATACTGAAAAACACTTAAAAATAGAGAAAAAATGCTGTTTTTTAAATTTCATGCCAAATAAATTGCATAGAGACAAAAAGTGAAACAAAATAAGTGTAAGACATGAAATATGGATTTTGTTCATTAATTTTGAGATTCCTAATTGCAATGCATAGTACATAAGCATTCTTTTTCTTTAAATCTGAACTCCAAACCTAGAAATCAATTACAAATTATAACACACAAACTACATAGTAGCAAAATAGAGAGGGAGCCTATGAGGTTACAATCTAGTAGGGGTTGTAGATTGTGATGTTGAAGCTCTGACGTCTAGGCTCATGTGCAATTGATTGTGTTCATGTTCATCACATACCTCATCCAAGATAGCAAGGTTGGAATGTCCTGTTTTCAAAATAAAAGCTTCATGAATCAATAGGTGGATGGCTTAGTCGGGAAATTGTAAACTACTTTACATACTATACGGGAACTTGCTTTAGTGCATTTGGAGATCGAGTAAAGCATTGGCCACCTCCATGCCTCCAAATACAAGCTAGCTGCTTGCAAGTTTGTGGAGACAAGCTTCAAACTTGGAAACAATTATACAGAGGTTATTGCTCCACAAGATGTTGCCACATATGGAGCACTATGTGCACTTGCATCGTTTGATAGATCAGAACTTAAGAATAAGTTATAGACAACAGCAATTTCTGGAATTTCTTGGAATTGGTGCCCGATGTAAGGGAACTTGTTCATGACTTCTATTCAAGCCGATATGCATCATGCTTGGAATATCTCCAAAATCTCAAATCCAACTTACTGCTTGATATACATCTTCATGATCATGTAGAAACATTGTATGATCAAATTCGGCACAAAGCACTAATCCAATATACGAACCCTTTCATATCGGTTGACCTCCATACCATGGCAAATGCATTCACGGCAAGTGTGGCTGGGCTTGAAAAAGAGCTTGAGGCTTTGATTATGGACAATCAAATTCAGGCCCGCATTGATTCACATAACAAGATCTTATATGCTTACCATGCTGATCAGCGTAATACAACATATGGTTAAATGATACAGTTTGCAGGGAAGCAAAACTTCCTAAATCAACAACTAAGGAGATCGATTTAGAAGTGGCACCAATATTATATAAGTTTATGAAGATAAAACCTGAGGAGGAAATGACGCTAGTCTCATACTAGCGATGGGGAATAAAAGGGAATTAATATAAAATTAAACTTGTAAGTTATCAAAGGGCAGTGATTGAAGAAGAGGGGATGTGACTCTTTCAAAAGGCAGTTGTTGTATGTGAAGGGTTGTGACTCCCTCAATAATAAGATATAAAAGGGAGGGCATCCAATGAGCGGGAAATGAAGTAATCAATGAAAAATATATCAATCATGAAGACATATTACAAGTAAATATTACAGCCAAGAGGACGTAGACCCTCCAAGGCAAATTAAGAGGTTTAAGGACGAAAACCCTTAACCTCTCCATTCAAGTTAGTGGACAAAAACCCATTACTTGACCAGAAATTAAAGACATCCATTTAAGGAATATAGCTGCAAATTTGAGGAAGAATAATAGCAGAAAATAAAGATAAGTTCTATTTTCAGAATTATACATAAGTTTATAAAACTGAATATTATAATAGAATTCATAATTTGAGATAGTCATATTTATAAATTTAATGCAATTATCCTTTTGAGTTAGGATTATTGTTTTAGGGCAAAAATAAGAAATATTCTAGAAAGGGACATTACAAAGGCCTCATCATCAAATAGTGTTTCCTCATCTTTTGTGATCCCTTTTGAATCTAGATCGATTTATTCAAGAACAATTGGACGATTGTCCTCAACACTCCCTGATATAATCAAATTGAAGGGATAAGTTCATGAGCATACAGAATAAGTATGCACATTATGCAACAAATTCAAATTAATTACAAATTTGCAAGTCGCAACAATAATTAAAATTAGAATTGCAAGTTTTTTTTACCTTGAATTTTCTTGAGCCGAAGGTAGAAGTTTTGGTGAACAAACACAAAATCATTCATTTGTGTCAGACGGTTATGTTTCTTGAAGTGTATGTGTTCAAACACACTCTTAAGAATGCTCACAAACAGAAGAACTACATTGTTGGCTTAATAGGCGCACCGACATCCATTGTAGGTTTTTGGCTTCCTTGCAAAAAAATTCCCACCATTGCACTAACAAATTCAAATTTATCAATATTAAGAAATTAAGAATATCTATGATCTAGATTCTATTTAATATTTATAATGAATTTCAAATGTCAAAATTATACTTTAAATTTTCAAAGAGAGAAAAAGACAAAAGTCGATTGCAAATACTTTATGATAGTGCTTTTTGACTCAACTATGTAAGTTTTTTTTGTATCAATGTTTCGGATCATACTCAGTGATCCATCATCATTGTGTAATTCGGCGAAATCTAATGCTCAAGTTTAGGCCCGGGCAATGTATTTTTCATGCTGGCTGGTAGCACCT
Organism: Cunninghamia lanceolata; assembly: GCA_027924645.1. Classification (NCBI taxonomy): domain Eukaryota; kingdom Viridiplantae; phylum Streptophyta; class Pinopsida; order Cupressales; family Cupressaceae; genus Cunninghamia; species Cunninghamia lanceolata. Next base: position 250,911 of record BSBN01001749.1, read on the forward strand.
TTTTAGCCTCTTCTATCATAGGTACTCTAAATTACAATTTCAAATGTGTAAGATGAAAATGGAGGCTCTATTGTGATTTGAGAGACTTCTAGGCATTGTGATGAATTTAGACTCTTGACACCAAGAAGAAACAAAAGTTAAAGTATAGCAATGGAAGCTTGAGGGCTTCTTGGAATTGTAATTGAAGATAAGCTTCTGTAATGTTCCATTTTTGGTGCATTGATTATTGTGAGCATTTTGGGTTGTTCTTAGTCTCTTAGTGGCTATCCGGCTTTGTTGGGAGAACTCTAATGTTCTTGGAGTGGCCACAGATCAGTTTTACAAAGCAATTGGTTATGGCTTTGAGTTCAGATGGTGTTCAGGATCGCAGTGATGCTTTCTGATGTTTGATCGGGTTCCCGGTTTGCTCTCCAAGATTCTTGGAGAGGCCGACTATTTTTAGAAAGTCACCCGGAAGGTATCATTCATCTTCCCAAACATCATGGAGTATGTTGGTATGCTTAAATTTGCAGTTTGGTGATATTTGAGATTTTTCGTAAAATCAGTTGATTTAATGAGCTAAACAATTAATTATTGCACTTAAGTTAAAAAGGTTGGTAAATGTTCATTTAACACTTTAAGTGTTATAGCTCGTTGGAAATGGGATGAAAAGTTTTAAATCATGGATGCATCATTTTGGGACCTTGCGAATCAAATATTTCTTTATTTTTGATAAAGGGGTCTTTGGAGCTAAAAGGAGCTTTTAATTAAAAATACGACTTTAAGTTGTGCACACATAATGAGTTATTTTTATATTTTGTTGAAGAGAAATATGAAGGGATAAAGGAAATAATATTTTATTTCCCTCAAAAATGTTATAAAAGGAGGTGTTGGGCTCATTGTTTGGATATGCTGATGATTTGTATTGTTATGTTGCCAGAATGAACCTGTGAGTTCTTCCATTTCTCTTGAGGAGGAAAACCCTCTTGTGGAATGCTCTTGAGGACAAAAACCCTCTTGAGGTTGGGTGTGGTTTCACTACAGGAATTACCATTGTGCTGAAGACAGAGATTGGAGCAAGCTCATACAGAATTTGCTAGGGAGCTTTCATGGAGCTGATTGGAGTGGATGGTTTTTATTGAGTTTGGCATTGTAATTCATTTTGTATGTTGAAATCAATTGTAGATGATCTTGTGTGGAGTTTTGATTCTGCTTTCTATGTTTTGGAGTGATGTTTCTTTATGCCTGTACCTTGCTGGGCCATACCAGGCTGAGTGGATGATTGGAGAATAAAATTATTGAAGATGTTTTCTGATCCAAAGTTTGTTTGGAATGTGTAGGGTGCTATTGACGCCTCATTTCCTTGTATTTTCAATGGTGTTTGGGCAGTGTAGTAGATGTGGCGACCCTTCTGTACTATCCAGGGCCGTACAACCTAGGAAGTATGATTTGCTTGTGTGAGATTATCACTTGAGACTTGAGTCAGTTTTTTTGTATGAAGTTTCATTGTATGCCAAGGCGTTTCATAACAGACAGATTTCACAGGTTTTAATGAGGGTTTGAGATTGCTGTATGTATTTATTCTTTTCCATGGCCGTACCATGCTACATGGCGATTTGAGCATCATAAATAATACTTGCATTTTTGGTTGTTTATGCTATTTGGGAGATGAGTGTTATGTCTAGGCGCCCCGCTTGAGTCTGATTTTAAGATGTTCTGGGCAGTTTTTGATAAGTGGTGATCAGATTTCCTTCTTCAGGGTCATACGGTTTGTCCTTGGGATTGTCATTGTGTTGCAGAATTAATGACAGATTTCAGTCTCATCTTGATAGGATTGGTGATAGTATGGAAATGATATTCATAGTGGTATTGAAGAAGGGGTCTTATCTTCCTCACTTTGCTTTGTTTTCTGAGTTGGTTATTCTTTCAGCTCCAAGGCATACTGAAAGGGGACAGAGTTTCAGATTTTCAGCAAGCTTGACTCATCTAATATCAAGTGGTAATTGAGTTATTAAGTATGATAACAGTCTTTGTTATGCAGGGTTGTGTGATGCAAGGCCATTTGGAAAATGTTATCATGTTCTTATATTCCTTTCCTCATTGTAATTCATAGTTGATAGCATTGTAATCATTTCCTTTCTTGTAACTCATTTAAGTACCCCTGGATGTTTTACCGCCAGTGTGGAGTAATTGAACTGTTCTTTCTTCTTTCCACCCACTGGATAAGTGGTGAAGACCCACTGAATAAGTGGATGACTTGTATTATTCATTTTAGCATTCATACCCACTGAAAGTGGTGAATCACCACAGCTTTGTGGATGCTTGCATATGTAGATGAATGTTTACTTGTTTGCACAATGTTTGAAATTGTAATCCAAAGCACAATATGCTCTCACCTCGCCCAGTTGGGATCTTGGTGATCAGAAGTGTCGAGGAGTTTTAGTTGTGCTAACATTGTGTTATCACTGTTTAAGTTTTTCAAAAAATTTTGGGGGTTGTATGTTACAGCTTCTCCATATGTCATCACCCACTTTTGGTATGCCATTGATCACATTGTCCTCCTTTACCAACTTATGTCCACCCATTGTTCTATCCTTAGTTTCACAACCATTTATTAGCTTTTTTCTAATGCCCTTTGGAATGATTCATCATTCAAATTGCCTTGTTCTCACGGTTCTTGCTCAATGAATTGTTGGTACAATGAAGTGTAGATCTATCCCTTCGAGGGTTAGTTTTGTCGTAGCCCTTATCACTCCTATAGTTCTATGAATCTCCATAGAGATTATTGCCGACTCCTTGAGCGGAAGAAACTTGAGTCTCTTGCATTTAGAAGGATATGAACTCCTTGATGCCTTCATTTCCAAAGTTTTTTTTCGCATATCCTCTTCCCAAAAGTGACTCTACAACCCGATATTATTCCTAGGCCTGGGTCTCCTATGCTAGTTCTCTTCACAATATTGTAAATCAGCTTGTTTTCTGAGTTATTTCTCTTCTTTCCCATTTTTCATTCTTTTTAGATGACATTATTAGAGCTATTAAAAAATTATGTGCTAGAAAAGTAACAGACTATGAGGGGTTCAGGCTTTAACATTGTCAAATATATTGTGGATTCATTTGCCTTGCACATGATGGAGTTGTTTACAGAGCTATTTGCTTGGGGTTTCATCCTCTTGGTCATAATACGTCATCCCAAGTTTGGAACAAGTGAAAATCTAAATTTTGGGAAAACATTCCAAGCAGTGTGAAGACAGAAAAGATTAAACCAATTTGCAAGATGTTGAGGTGGCAAGTGCACGTCACCAGTCCAATCACAGCTAGCCACACTTTTTTGAAGTGTCTTTCCAAGTATGGATTTTTCTTCTTTTGTTCCAAACTTTCAAACTTTGCGAATTTTTTTTTGAAGTGTCTTTCCAAGATTATCGTGCAGTTTGCAATATCCTTCCCATTAATTAGACAAATGAGATCTCCTCTCCCTAGGGCAGATTTTCCTACTGTAGAGGGAATTTCCCCATTTTCACTTTGCTATGGCATTGTTTTCCTAAGGACTTATCACTGATTTTCCAAATGATTTTGATGAATTTTGCACTTTTACAAAATTACATGCCAAATGTCCTGGGCACATATTGCTTCTCCAGAGGGAATTTCCCTCAATTCTTGGGCGGAAATTCCAGGTGCATGGAATTTGTGCCCTCAATACTCTGGCAAATGTCAAACTTTCAATTTTCATTCCTCAGTTTCCCTGACAACCCAGTTTCAATTTTGACAAGGTTTTATCACTTCCATTCTCCGGAACTGGTCTCCAGGGAAGTGGCGCAATTTCATCATGTGGGAGGAATTCTTCCTAGAGCGCATATTCGTCATGCAAGGGGAATTTTCGCTCGAGGTTCAAGACTTCAACTTTTCCCGGCAGATTTCGAAATGTCCTAAGTGGAAGTATATTTAAAAATAAATTTAAGTATTAGATATTGAATTTCCTATACTTTAAATATTTTGAAATATACTTCCAGGATGTTTGAGATAGGTTTTGGATCCATGAGATTTAACATGCAGATTCTAGATTTTTGAGGATCCACCAGATTTCAGACTTAGTCATTTTTTCAGGGTTTCAAGGACATCAGACTTAGCCAATTTCAGGATTTCAGGACATACATGAGGATGAATGCATGTGGACCCCTTAGTGAAATCTTCCTCTCTTTTAGTCAATTTCTTCAATTTCCATAGAGACCTTGAGCAAGAACTCAACGAGACATGGGCAAATCTATACTTCCAAACCTACAAACGCAAAGAAATCTAAACCCTAAAGCAAACCTACGATAGAAAGCGAGAAAAAGAAGGGTCCCCATTTGCAATGGGGCGATGTGTGAAAACGTCACAACATTTGACATATTGAAGGACTCATTTTGCAGCTTGCCAATGTTCCTCTTGAGGCTTAGACATGAATCAAGAAAGACAACTAACTGCAAAACATAGATTTGGTCTAGTAGTAGTAAGATAAATCAAACTACCTACCAATTATCAATACACAGTTTCATTGACCAGCGATGAAACAGTGTTAGTTGAGAGTTAGATCCCAACTTCCATAGGTGTAGATGTAGGATTACATTCAGTCATTTGAAATTTTTCTAAAAGAGATTTGGCATACTTAGTTTGTGATACAGAATATTTGTGACTAGTTTGCCAAAATTCCATACCTAAACAATATTGAAGCAGGCCTAGATTTGTCATTTCAAAATCAGAACATATATCTTGTTTACCTGTTCAGTTAAAATAGCACTGATTCTGGTGATGGCAAGATCATCAACATAGATAATCAGGATCACACTGTCACCACCATTGTTTTTAACATAGAGAGTGGGTTTAGACTAGCTTTTTCTGAAACCAGAATCTCTAAGATAGTGATCAATTTTAAAATACCAGTCTCAAGGAGCCTGTTTAAGTCCATACAAGGACTTCACCAATCTGCAAACGAAATGTTCTTTGCCAGGAACCTGGAACCCTTGTGGCAGAGTCATGTAGACCTCTTCCTCCAAGTCTCCATTCAAGAAGGCACTTTTCCATTTGATATACCTTCCATGCAAATTGAGCAGCAATGGAGATAACCAATGGAAAGGTTACCATTTTTACAATGGGGGCAAAGGTCTCTTTATAGTCTACCCTTTCCTCCCGTGCATATCCTTCAGTGACAAGATGAGCTTTGTACTTGTCTAAAGAACCATCTGATTTACACTTTACTTTATAAATCCATTTGCAATGAATGGATTTCTTTCTTGGGGGCAATGTCGACAACACCCAAGTCTTATTTTTTATCAAGGCATCTTATTCCACCTTCATAGCAGCTTTCTATTCAGATTTCCCTTTGGCCTTTGCAAATGTACTAGGTTCAAATATATGTGAAACGACAGAAGTTAGAGCAAAATTTACCTCATCACCACCTTGCACAAGATGTTTTCTTGAATGTGTAGTTCGACCTTCCATTGCCTTTGGCATTTCATCCTCTCTAACATCCTTCATCATGGTATAGTACTACATTGGTCTCTTTTGTTGGCCCTCTTGTTTGTGCTGTGAAGACAGAGCATCACACTCTTCTCCAACTGATTCCCCCTTGGAATGTGATGCTTCTGATGTTTCTTGTTTGATTTCAACATCAGAACTTGTTCCAGAATTAGGAGTAGGTACCCATTCACTACTATCTGTAGAATTACCATTAACTGAAAAGAATGGTATTTTCTCATCTACAATAACATCTCTATTAACCACAATTTTGTTTGTAGACACATCTAGTAGTCTGTATGTTTTGGATTGTTCATTATAGCCAACAAACTTATATGGTTTGCTTTTTGCTTTTAAATTACTTCTCTTTTCCTTAGGAACATGTGCAAAAACAATACAACCAAAAACTCAAAAAAACACTTATAGAAGGTCTTCTGTCTGACCATGCTTCCTCAGGAGTGACATTTGTTTCCTTGAAATTTAGTATTTACACAAAGATGAGGATTATTAGTAATCTCACTCAATATTTTTAAATTCTAGAATGTAATACCAATCATCTTTTATTTAATCACTATCATTACCAATTATAACCTATTAATACTCTAATTGAATATATTGACAAACATACAACTACTAATTAAATTCTTTTCTTAATAGAATATTTCAAATCCATTCTAACACGAGTATGAGTTCACCAAATTTTATTTCTAAAAAATCTAGTTAACAATTTACCAACTCAAAGTGATATTCACTTAAGTAATGCTTACTAAACATTCATTTAACAATTTGCATCTACTAAATCAACTTTATTTTAATAAAATTAATTTTAAAATAATACAAATCTATCCTAATATTTTATGAGATAAACTAATATTATCTTATCACTATTGCCATTTAATGAGTTTGATAAAAAGAAAGTCAACTTAACAATTTAACTAAAAACATAATCACAAAGCAAGATTTATTAGTTGCTCATGGAGTTACAAATAAAAGTTTTCTAACTATAAGATTACATTTGCATACATTCTAAATAAATTTAATGGAAATCTCCCTATTTTATTTAAGTGAACTCATGCTAAATTTTTATTGTAGAAGAAGAAACAATCCATATAATTTATTTGGGAGCTTTAAAATTCAGAGATATGAAGAATGAAAGAGTCTTCTAAGGTTTATGACAGAAAATGGTGAATGAGCTATCAGATGGAAGCCAAGAGAGAGAGAGACGACAATACTGAATACATAGAATGAATCCAACATAAATTTTCAGAGATTCAGAGGAATCAGAGGTTTTCAATTTGTCTGGTAGAGGAGGACTGGCAAGAAGATTCAGAGAAATCAGAGATGACTCAGGCAAGAAATAGATTTCATTATCATTATTTTTTATCAAGATTTCAGACAAGAAAAGGATTTTAACATCATTAATAATTTTCTTTTATAGGCTAATACACCCAGCAACAGGCCGTATGACGACCCACAAGGGGAATCAGTTGTTTTGTTTTTAGAAATTAAATCATGCTCACCACAACCAGGCCGTATGGTCAGGTGAGAACCTACAGGTAAGATTGAAGTTTAAAGAAGATTTAAAGCCAGAAGAAAACAAGGTGGCTGGGGATAATGTTGTACAACGGCGACTGGGAGAGTTTGATTTTAAACATTTAAAAAATTTGCAAAGAAAATCATTCCCCAAAAAAAAAACTTATTGAATCTGGCAAGACAATGAAAACAAAATGTGAAGCAGAGGAAGGCCGTACGACTGGGTAGAAGGGAATAGAGGATAGCAGTTTAATTTTAGGCAGAAAATTGACCCAATAACAATACTATAATCTGGCAACAATCAGGGAAATGGTTGTAGAGCAAATCAAACAGGGGTAAAATAATTTTGATGAGATTCCAATGAAGTTTCATTGCAATGCATGAATAAAGAGTAAAGATCACATTTTCTAGAGAGAAGTCTGATAAAAGATTGATTTAGAGCAATTTCAATTAATAATTTGCTTGATAAACCTTGCAGATTTCCCATTTGGATTGACAGAGGATTGAGAGAATCCTAAGTTTTTCAAGGATGGAAAAACAAGCTATTAGAGACAGAGTCGAATGGTGAAAGGAAAGCAAGAATCTCACTGGGATAAAGAGACAGGTTTAAAAACACACAGGAGATTCAACAAGAATTTTAAACTAATTTGCCTGAATTGCTATAGAAAAACACAAGTAAACATACCCAGAAATTTCGATCCAATACTTCAAACTTTTCTCAGCTTCCCTCTTCTTCCACTATCTGTAACAATTTTCTCCAATTTTCTGTCTCTCCTCCTCAGAACAACTCCCCCTCAAACTTAAAACCCCAAGAATCAAAAATAGTTAAGAGTCATAAATTTCCACTATCCTGAATCCGTTACAAAGAATCCCACTACTGAGAAGAATTTTAAATTTTTTACTTTACATAGTGATTCTCCAAATTTGGAATCTTATTCGACAACTAACAAACATTAAATTATTGACTCATATTATTCTATAAATAACTATACACTAATTAACCATAATAAAAACTTATGACTCATGTATACTATTAAAAATATTAATTTAATCTACATTAAAAGTACTTAAAGAATATTCCAAATTTCCTTAATACTCTATGACTAAGCAAAATACTATTATATTTGACATATTAATAACATTATTAATATAATATTAATTCATTAATGCATTACCAAAATACACATAGGCTTAACTAAACAAAACTCGACAATAACTCCACATACCACTTGATGACCCACAACTTGAATACTGAAACTGACCTAGGGGAAACCTCATGTTATCTCCCATCAACATAATCCATTGGTGCAAGAGCACGCTCAGACCTGCTAAGTCAGGTGGAGTCGATGCCTGATACCTGCAACCTGCATCAAGACGATGGGTTGTATACAACATACACATATATATATCAAACACACAGAGTCAGGGAATTGTAGCGTAGTAGGGTGCTCGAAACGAGTAATACTACACCGTTCCTGCTCTCAAACAAGACAATAATCATAAACATTTCTACTTAACAATTAGATAACATTCAACCACATAGAACAAGGTAACTTTAATCTGCCTAATCTAACCAACCATCAACTAAACATGTCAAAATACATCATGAGCTGAAATATCAATAATGTCATCATAAAACTCGTAACACATGTCAAAACCACATCAGTCAAACATAGTCCATCATGATCATAGTAGGCATAAACCATAGTCTAATAACTCAAATGTCTCAACCGTCAAAGTGCAATATAAAACTACTAACTGTCTAAAACAATAGAAAACTGTCATCTGTCTCAAACCAAAATGAGGGGCATTACAAGGGATACATCTCATATCTTGTCTCAGAGTGCCAACTTTAGATTCATTTCTAGGTTATTTCTTCTATCACGTGACTCTTTGACATGGTCATTAAACTATTGACCATGCTTGTAGTGAGAGGATTTGGACTATCATACTTCAGCGTGTGATCTGGCACAAGTAGACCACTCCTTTGTGCATTGACCAAGTCAAGTTTTTTTGTCTAGCCCCTTTGTCTTGAGATTGGCTTTAGGCTTATTTTCTATATTCATAGACTTAGATCCTGGGTTATTTACCCTTAGATCGTGAGAGATGCCCAAACTTGGCACTTTGTTCTTTAGAGGGGGTTTCCTTGGCTTCTAATTTTGATCTTCATCAACTCCTTCTTTTGTTGAGGTGTCTTTTCTTCACATGGATATTAATACTTGGATCATGCAGTTTGGGGTTTTATCACTTTGGGCTTTATTCGTTTTATTTATGTTTACATTGTTTAAATGTTTCCATACATTTCAGAACTGAGGGTGTTTTTATACTCTGTAACTCTAGTACTTGTAATGAATGTACTTTTGTGTCCCATTGACTTACTGTGATCATTATGCACATTCAACATTTGTATAATCTTTATTTCTTTCTTTTTATTATCTTGGGGACAAGGATTACATTGCAGAAGCTTGGGAACATAATAGAAAGTATTTGCTTAGCTATCAAAATGACATTGTGTTGTTACCATGCTAGAATATAGATTCTTCATGTAACCATAATTATATCACACATAATGATTGTAACTACGATTTTGTTATCATACAGGAAGAGTTGTGTTATTTGAGACATTTTTCACACATCACCTTATATCTGAAATTGGTGCTTGTTTTGCTCTCAAACAATTATCTTTCCTTCAGTGATACATTTTTGCAACTAAGAAGCATGTTTAACTTGATCAATGTGAGTTGTGATAGACTAATAGAGTTTAGGTTATTTGCTATGCTATTGTCTTCACTTACACAGATTTAATGCAATGTGGGATGTACGAATTAAGGTAGTTTGATATTGGTTGCATGAGACTATTTCGATTGTTAACATTTTAAGAACTAGCGATGTGTTGTTTCATCTGTGAATCCCTTAAAATATATAAATGCAGTAGAGAGTGTTAATTATTATAGTTATAGTATGAGCTGTTTTAAAGATGGTTACAGTTATTGGCTAGTTGTGACAAGTTTATGGACAAGTCAAAAAGCTAAAAGCTAAATACCTATGTTACATGAGGATGCATCCCCATATTTGAAACCCGCATCCCCATCCCTATAGGCATTTTTGGAACGGTGAGACGGTAGGGGGACATCCCCTATCTACAGGAAATCATGGAACGTCCCTGGGATGCATGCAAAAATTAGGGAATATGATGCAGGAGCATCCAACTATGGCAGTTCATTTTTGGATTTTCTCAAATTTTTCTTTGTTTCTAGTTACCTTTTTGTCTTTTGTTAGGTTTGCTGATCAGTGGGATCCACAGGAGCTGAGCTGGACATAGAGACAATTTATTTGTTCCTCGGTTTCTTATCCTACTGGGACCCACCAAATCTCCTTTTGATGTGAAGTCAAAAATAAAAATATAAAAGAATTAAGCTAGATACAGCAGATTTACTGTTGGGGCCCACCAAACATCCCTGCTGAACTCGAGGACAAGGAATCCTTTTGCTGGGAGATGCAAGTTGTTCTTGGCTGGGGCCCGTGACACATTCTAACTCCTAGGTGTTTTCTCCCTGCTCGGTTGTGCAAAAGGTTCTATTTCCTCGCTGGCGGCAGTTTCACAAGCTAGTGATCCAAGCATGGTTGGTATATTTTGGACTGGCGAATATTATTCTCTGCTGTCAGCAGTTACTTTGGGTGCCTATTATATTTAGCCGTTTTGGGCCATCGGAAATTTCTGGGTGGTGGTCACCTTGACCATTTTATCCACTTTCTGACAGGCTGCAGTTACTAATTACTGGGTGGTTACAAAATCAAATATGCTCCAGGCATTACTCATTCTTCTGTCCACTCGCTGCAAATATACCTGTCAGACTTTTATCCTCATACTTGAATGTGAGCATTTAACTAAAAGGGGTTACCATTAACTGGGCCTGCTGCTAATTCTGATGCCTTCCCCTAGCCATCTCACACCTGGTGTATCTATGTTTCTGGTAGCTGCTGGCAGTTACCATATTTTCTCCTCTAGCTGGGCGAATATAACCTCTCTTTAAAAAGGAGGTTTTCTTATGACAAGAGAGGCAGATAACTAAAAAGGAGATAAGTTGCAGAAGGGAAATCGTAGGAAAAGTTGGGCCCAGGCATATGAAGATTATTCAAGTATAGAAGAATTTAGAAGTAAGGATCTTGGTTCAGGCCTGCGTGCCTGTAAGTGTTTGTGAGTAAGGTTTTTGAGGCTTTTCAGCCATATGGTGTTGATATTTTAGTTGTTTAAAATGGACTGTCCACAATTTTTTGCTATGAGTTGTTGAGTGTTTGTGTATGGCTGCCTGAGTTGGCTACCTGTTACGGGTACCCAATTGTGGTCTGCATCAGAATGTCAATGGGACATTTGGCCATCCCTGGGATTGCTAGGGACGTCCAAACATCCTTGATGTCAAAAAAACAAAATCGTCATGCTTAAAAAAACTTAGATTTATTTGACAAAAACAAATTAATAGGGGTGTGGGGACCCGACAATTCCTACCACACCCCTTATGCAGCTCTGAACACTTTTAAAGTTAAAACATAAACAAAATCTCTAAAATTGTTTTTGCCTACCATTGTCATTAGAGTTTTTCAGCAGCTTGAAGAGGAGGTCTGCGGAAGGAAAGAAGAGGAAAGAGGAAGACAATTTGCAGTCACTCTCCACATTGAAGGTCATTTCCATTCATTGAATGGTATGCCACAATCACCATGGCTGTTTTTTTAGTTTGTTTTCATTTTTTTTCTTGTCAAAAGACTTAAGGGCTGTTTTTGCTTTTCTTTTTTTTCACTTTGCTCTTTGATGTGACTCACACAAAACCACAGTCCTACAGCAGCCTGTCACACATTTCTTTGCAAGTAAAAATGATCGGTAGTGATGAGTGTAATGTAGAGAGTGAAGAAGTGAATGTCAACATAAACCAAAGGCAAAATGAAATTGAAGGGCGTGGTGGGGGTTCTCGTTCTTCTGAAAAACAAGAGCTGTTGTAACAAATTGTTTTGCATGCCCTTCATCCTCTCTCAAGGATTTTGCAAAAGGCCCTTTCAATACCAAAAGCAATTTATCACCATTTTGGCTAATAATTAGTTTAAACATGCAAGGGGTTGCAAGCACTAGTTGTGTCGTGTTTGCAATATTGATTTTCGTGGGAGCTATGGTAGGGTTAGGCATGGTTTGTTAGGTGAGAGTGGACAAGGGATTAGGGTTTGTGCAGAAATAATGTTTGAACATAGGGTTGAAATGGCAAAGTTGGTTGGGGTGAGTGAGGTGAAAACTAGTAGATGCACATCTGTGCTATTGCCATCTATTTAAGAGTATTCCAATGTATTAGTTGTTGCTAATAAGGGAGAGGGTTAAGATAGAAAGAAGAGGAAGGCCACTTCTATTATGGGTGGGAAAAATATAATGGTGGGGTTGTTGAATTTGCAACAATGTGAGGAGGTCGATGTTTCAGTAGCCAAATCTTTTTATTTCCATGCAATCCCATTTTGTGTGGCACGATCTTTGTATTTCATAGATACGTTGAAGACACAAACACAATTGGACCCTCTTATGTAGCCCTTGTGAACGTATTGACACAAGACATGAGATAAACATGGATTAGGACAGGTTGTTCCATTTCCATTGTTACGGACGGGTGCATTGATATTTGACATTTGACACTCATTAATATTATTGTTACATGTCTTCTTGGTTCATACTTTCTTTGAGTTGTTGATTGCTCTAGGAAATGTAAGGATGTTGATTACTAGTTTAGCCTTTTGAAGGAGGCCATAGAGGAGGTTGGGCCTTCTAGTGTCATGCAAGTTGTGACAGATTTAGCTTGTGTATGTAAGTTGGTTTGATGGTTGAGAGTGCTTACAAACAGATTTTTTTGACTCCATGTTGTCTACGTGCTTCAAACAATGCTTTTAAAAACATTGGAAAAGTAGATTGGGTGAAGGCAACATGGCTGAAGCTAGAGATGTATAGATATTTGTATGTAACCACCACATATCAATTACATTAATTCAACCTTTTTGAAGATAGAATTCCTCAAACTAGTTGAGATTAGATATGCTAGCTATTTTATTTTGTTGGAGAGAATGTTGGAGATGTAGGAGGCTCTACAATCCATGGTGGTTTGTGGAGAGCATATCAGGCCTATTATGATGAAGTGGAGATGTAGGAGGCTGCCTGTGTGCTTAATCCCAAGTGGTATGTAGCTATACTTGATAGGGTCATTCTTGCACAAAAAGATCCTATTGGATGGGGGACATGGCATGGGAAGGATACATCGAAGCTGGGGCAAGTTGCCATGCGCTTGCTCTCAAAGGTTGGTAGTTCCTCTACTATAGAGAGGAATTGGTCCACCTATAGCTTAATTCACTTGATCAAGAGGAACATGGTTACCTCTAGATGAATGGAAAAGCTAGTTGTAGTTCATACTTCATAGTGCCTTGAGACTTTGTTATTGGTAGACTCCTAACTATTGACAGACTCTAGCTGCATGTTGGGATGTTGATTCTAAAGATGTTAGATAGATTGAGGAGGAGGAGCATCTGAGATTTGGTGGGGTTCCATTGGATGAGCCATAGCTTGATATACAGAGTGACCCATATTTAGAGAGCTCTTTTGATATTGATGGCCCAGATGAGGCATAGTTGTACTTAGTACCGCATTTTTTTTTGTAAATACTGCTACTCTATCAAAAACATTGAGTTTGAACAATGAAATCAGAAATTTTTATTGTTGCTATACTGCTATCGGTGATATAAACTATGATACATTTTGCAAGAAGTCAAAATTTCTGTTTTAATTTTTTTACTACTGCTATATTGCTATCACTGATCAACCATGTCAATTACATTTTGAATTTTTGTTTTAATTTTAATATCAAATTTGATACAGTATTTGAATGCCTAAACTTAAATTTTGAAGTCATTTATAGCTAAACTTATGTGTATATAAAATAAAAAAATTCCTAAATAAATACTTATATACCATTCCTTGCTGTCCCCATCTCCGAAATGTTGTGGAATATAGCTAAATACATTATATTTCTTGATGAGGATGTACTTTATTAGAAGCAATTGAAATATCTTGTTTTAACATTAAACATATTTGATGATGTTGTTGTGATCATTATCAATAATCTTGTGCTGTATGATGTTACTGATGTTTTTAAATTCTCATTTTTAGGAACACCTGCTGCTAGAATGAAAAAGGTCATCAGTTCTGAGGTAAAAAGGCGAAGCCGTGAGTTAACAACTATTTTTGAGTCGTTTACACCATATGCTGGCATGGAAGGTCGGATAGAGAGAATATGGATAACAGATACTGCTGCTGATGGTATTCATTTGGTATGTAAAATGTTTTATTTGTAAACATGGATAATTTCAACATAAATGGTATTGATGGAATGCAATAGGCTTATAAAATATGCTCTTAGTTTCCTGTTGGCAGTTCATGTCTAGCAATTTTTTCAAATTGGTTTTTTTTTTTTTTTTTTTTTTTTTGGGTATAAAGCCATTTCTTAAAGGTGTCTCAACTGATGTCAAACACTGGTATTGGTACTGGGAAAAATGACTTACAAGATGGTTCTTCAAGTTACAATTTTTTTAATAAATGTCTTATTCTGAGAACATATTTACTTCATTCTTTACATGGTGTTATTCATGTTCTTTAATACAGTTAATAAGGTCCAAAACATCTATAGCCATTTAATAGGAAAGTTAAAATTCCTAACGTAATTTTCAGGGAATAATGCCTTAGTTTGAAATTTACAACCAATGTCTTACTACAATTTTTTTTTTTCAGTCTGATACTGCTGGTGTTGAGGGAGTCTTAAGTACATCCTCCCTCGACTGGTATACATGCCTAGCAAATGTTTATAGTGCTCTTTTCCCATGATAACTTTCATCTTTATTTGGAAATTTATATTTGTGTAAAACTATCCAATTTCTTTCTAGCCATTTTATTGACAGACCATATCCATCCTTACCATTTCTGTACTTGTAACTGGCCTCTCGGAGTTTCTTAATGATTCAATACTTTTCTCTGCCACTCCTTGTACTAATTTGTTATGCGCATTGTCACATTACTGAAATGGTTAATTTGCATCCAATGAGTGTGTCCTGACTCAAACTGTTGTCTTGCGTTTGGGATAACATTCAGTTGCTCAAGGTTGGTGGTGCCTTCTGATTTGCAACTGGCTTCACATATTGCACAAAATCAAGGTAATGGCACCTGAATTCTTCTACCCTTCGTAACAACACTGTAATGTCCCCTTTTTGGCGCATAGACTTTTTGTGCGTGTTATGCCTGTTCCTAGTCATCAGGAGGCTATTCAGCATGTTTGATCACTGCATTCTATGCTTTCCGTAGCTTGGGGCTATTTTCCGGCAGTTTAATTAATATTTCATTAGAGTCGCCTAAGGTTTGGAATTATATTAGTGATTTAGTGTAATATTAATTATAAGGTGGATATTAATGTTTTATTTGAGTGCATAGAAACATAAATTGAAGTTTTAATTGTGGCGCTCACTTGGGAGTTATAAGAATGATTTATATAGTTGCCTTGTTTTACTCACATATTATAAAGTCAACAACTTTATATTATTTTAAAAAGTGAGTTGAACGTTGGGAAATAAAGTATAATTTATTACTTTTTGGAGCGCTCACTTACTGGTTATAAAAGTGCATTAAAATGCCCAATATATGAAATAATATATTTTATTAATTGGGTCATGCACAGGAAGCTTATTATGGTTGAGTTGAACGCTCATGGAGGAGGCAATGGAAAATATTTTTATTTCTTTTGAAAAACTTGTGCTGTTGAGCAAAGTTTCTTCTTGGGGTTGTTTAGCCTCAACTTCTCATCTGGTTTCGGTTGTGGAAGATCAACCCTAGCTAGATATCTGGTGATTTTACTGAGAAATCACAAGGAGCATCAATGGAGTCAAGTTGGAGTGAATCGGATTGGAATTTGTTTGATGTATTTTGATGATGATTAGTGAGTTGTTGATTTCATATTATTTTTTGGTGTGAAGATTTGAGTGATTATGCAGATTTCTAGTGATTGTTCATCAAGAGACCAGCCGTACCATCCACCAGCTGAAGCCGTACATCTGGACGTGAGGAATTTCAGGGGCTAACTTGGTTGAAGATTTCACTCTTATCTTCATTGCAGTATTGGCATAGCAGTTTGATAGGAATTATGGAGGCATTTAAATGGTCATTTGTGCTGGGAAGAAGGCATTGAGGAGGCCGTACAACCTCACACGTGAGAATGGAGGCACTAATATTTGTAATCTTTTATTAACATTCCTTCATTTTCATCTAAGCGCTGGAGTAAAGGAAACAATTTGCAATAGTATTGATTGATTTTGAGGAAGAACGGAGGAAATTGGAAGAGCCGTACCATTGAATGGTCCATACATGCTAAGGGAGGACGTGAGGAACTGTGCACAAATCACCTCAGCTTTGGTCTGTCAAGGCATTGCAATATGGACTCCTAGAGTCATAAAATCCATTGTGAGTGTCTATGTGTGTGACTCTCTTGGTGGGAGCAGTTGTGGGCAATTTTATAGGGTTTTTTGGTGCATAATTTCGATTTTTTACAGCAGACCTCAGTTTCAGTCATCTTTGAGACAACATTAAGGGTTCTTCATTGTTTGAGGATCCATTCCATCATCTGAAACATCATAGCATCAGTGATCATGTATTTTTAAAGGTATTGTTTGATTTCCCAACCTCCCTATGTTCAGTTTTAAAGCTACAACAGTGATAGTTTGTAAAATCAGACTTTAGTGTTGCTATTACATCAGTATTAATGTATTGAAAACAGACTTATCATGTTATTACAGCAGTCATGAATGAATTTTCTTATCAAGTTTTTAAAGTTAAAAACTAGGGTGACCATTACAGTGGTATCAGAGCTAGTCTCCTGCCAGCCTGTGTGAATTTTTAACCCTGCATGCAGCAAACTAGTGCCAGAGAAAGAAGATATCAGCAGAGAGAAGAGAGAAAGTTGAAATCAGCTTGTGGGATAGAGAGTTCTGTTAAGGAAGACCCAATCATGGCAGAGAAAGATAAGGAAAATTGCCCTCCTCATAGTCCGGGTGACCCGATAGAGAAGAAGTTTGATCAAATGTTCGATATGATGGCCAGATTAATGAACAAGATGGATCAAAATTTATTTCATAATCCAAGACATAATACAGAAGCCAATAGCTCCCAGAACAATGGTGCTAGTAACGACAATGTGAGGGTACCCAGAACACTGGTGGGATCCGTTGCTAGACCTCTTCAACCGTTAGCCAATAGATTGTTAGAAGCACCTCCCGTGCAAAAGGAACAAACTGCATTTACTGATGATGTAATGATTTGTTATGATGAATATAGTACACTCCTTGAACAAGTCTGCAGACTCTTAACTTTTGATCAATAAATGAACCAAAGGAAGAAGAATGGAGGGAGACAAGACATCAAGGACAACAAAGACTACAAGCATGCTTTGAGCAAAGTATCCTTAGACCATTTTGATGGTAGTTGGAAGTGTTTAGCAAGAGCTTGGGTTCAGAAGCTTGACACCTACATTACCTTGAAGCCTATGCCAGAGTAAACAACCTTAAACTTTGCCACTTTGCATTTGGATGGAGTAGCTTACGAGTGGTGGTACCATGGATTGGTGACACAAGGTCACAATCTCATCACAACCTATGATGAGTTCACCAATAGACTCATTGATAGGTTTGACAAGCAAGATCCAGAACAAAGTTTCAAGGACCCAGCACAGGTGAAGCAAATCAACACTATTGATGCTTACATCACTGAGTTTCAAAGACTTAGTGTAATGGTTCCGGATATGTCTGAAAGAAGGTTCATCTTTCTGTTTGTTGAAGGACTAGCAGAACCAATTAGAGGATGGGTCAAATCCTTGAACTCACAAACTTTGCAAGAGGCCATTAAGAAAGCAAGGAGCATGGAGTTTTCAGCTCCAAAGACTAAGATTGTGGCCAAGCCATTTCCCTTCAATAAAGATAAAGAACCAATCTCAAAATTCCCAATCAGCAAAAGCCACCCATGCAAAGAATGAGTGATGAAGTAAAAAATGAGCTCAAAAGGAAAAAATTATGTTTCACATGCAAAGAGCCATGGGCTCCAGGTCATAAGTGCTATGAGAAGGGACAAGCACACCATTTGGAGGTGTATGTTGATGCTGATTATGAATCAGAAAAAACAGAACAAGTTGAATTCGAAGATTGTGATGAAGTTGAAGATTTTGATGAAGTTCCAGAAGGGCCTAAAAATAAGAAAGTTGATGGTATCTTTGCCCAACTTTCATGCCAGCCGAAGAATGATCCCTTTAGGATTTGTGGTGTACTGTGTGGATAGCAACTCACTGCTCTCATTGATACTGGTGCTACTCACAACTTCATTGATGGAGTTGTAGCACAAAGAGGCCTTCAGATAGAGGAGTTTGAGGGATCCAATGTTATGGTTGCGGATGGGTTTACAATCCAATGCACAAGAAGGATTCCAAATTTGAGTCTCCATTTGGGAAACTATGAGGTTAAGGATGTTTTTCATGTTGTAAATATTGGTGATTCAAATATTGTCCTTGGCATTCAGTGGCTTAAGTCATTGGGAAAAATTTATTTGAACCGTCAAACTAGGGAACTCAAGTTTCAAAATGATGGCGAAACAGTGGTTTTGAGAATGTCAAATGATACAACATGTGTGCCCACTGCAAAAAGAATGGAAGAGAAAACAAAATACCTTACAGTTGTGCAAGCTTTTCCAAATAAGCAAAGTCAAGATTTCAGCTATAAATGGTCTGAGAAGTTTCCAAAAGGTGATGAGGAGCTTGTTGGCAAGAGACACTGCTCCGGTATGGACTTGTATGTTGTCATTGATGGCAACAAAGCTCAGAGATCCCTTTAACACGACAGGAAGACATAACTCCGGAAGGTCATATTAGAATTCAGGTCCGGATCGGGAAAAATGACTAAGTATGGGCAAGAAACGGAGTAAGAGACAGTAAGTGGATCAGTGTGCTTCCACAGATGAAGACCTGGAAATGCGGCTCAGGTATAATGTTCATAATTGTTTGATGTTATATTCCAGTGATCAAGTCCTGACTTCCTCCGGAAGTTACTTAGAAGAAATATCTAAGTCCGGATGAACAAAGGTGTAACAGAGACAGTGAACGAGGCACAATATAATGGTCCGCATTCCTCCACAAGTGCATATTTTAGTCTACGGTTCTGAAGGTATGACAAGTGGTCAGAAATGAATAGTGGATATGATTTGTGAGGTCCCATTTGGTCTGCAACATGAGTTGTGATGTGACAGAGGAACCTATCATATATGTTATTAAGAAACAAGCCGACAGGCTGATTAAATCATTATGCGGAGAAGAAATATAAGTTGGATGATAAAGGTAAGTGGTTGTATGATTAGAGCCAACACATATGAAGACATATGCATGTTTGTTTGGATCCGCATTGACGATTTAACACAAGAACAAGCCGACAGGATATAACACTTGGTGTACACGCTTCACAGTTTGCTTGCCGACCTGATCATGAGAAAGATTTAGTTGCGGATATAAATAGAGGATGGATTTTGGTGTTTGATGTGTAGTAATGTGAATGCGTGTGTGATAGATGCGAGCATGAGAATTGAAGAGCAGAGTTAGCAGATCAATAAGGATGAAGACTAAAGATACAGTATTTAGTTATTAAATGACTGCACCTTGGCAGACTGACATATGCTTTTGCAGTATTCGTATTTCCTATATGATTTCACTTGTACTGGATAGTGAGCAATCTTCATCAAAGCAGTGAGCCTCCATTAGGGTTTAACAACCCTTATTGTAATCTTTCATGGTTTAGGATTGAGACAGTGAGCCTGCTAGACCTAGTTGTACTTCATGGCAGTGAGCCAGCATGTTCTAGGCTCGTGGAGTGACCAAGCCTGAACATCAACATTTGTAAAAGATTGCAATATATATTGAGAGCTAATCCTCTCCGTGGTTTTTCCCTCTTTGAGTTTTCCACGTAAAAATCTTGGTGTTCATGTGTTATGTCTTTGTGGTTGCTGTTCATTTGTTTAATCTGTTTTCATATAATTAAATTTGGTAAAGGGATAATAGAGCAAGTGTATAAATGGTTTTGTAGAACACTGATTCACCCCCCCTCCCCCTTCTCACTGTTCATTCGATTCAATAGAGTTGGCTAGAAAAATCAGAACAACAACAAAAAATACAAGTTCAGAATTTATTTTGCATAGAGATTGTAAGTCAAGGGTCTAATCATGTTTTTCAAACATTTGATAATCCACTCTATGAAATAGTTGCTGACTTGATATATGATAATTCTCTTTTTGAGTGGGATTGGGAATTTAGGAGACATCAATTGTTCCTAGATCCTTGAATATTAATATTGACATGTCTAGGTTGGGAAAAGAAGATGATCTACATTGGAAGCAAGAGGATGAATTCAGAGAGCATGCAATTTGTGATGTTAGTTACAAAAATCCTAGTGCCTTGGAGGTTCCATTTGTTGAAAGCACTTGGATTGGAAGTGTGAAAGACATTCTTATTGGGAGAGATGTCTTTGGTTTCACTAGAGGGTCATTAGATGAAGCCCACATGAATAGCAGAGTTGCACAACACAAGCATGGTGGAGTTGCCTCATTTCCATCAAATTCTTGATAGAGGTCACCAACAAAGTATGTTGGAAGGTTACAGTGAGCAAAGAGGTGTTCCTTGGTGGAGGAAAGTTCAAATCTTCAGTTTGAACTCTGCTGTTTTAGTATAGATTAGCCACCACATACTTTTGTTTGTTGCACTTATTCATGAAGTTTGGCCAGGTATTTTAGTTAGGAGATAGAGGAACTTCCAATTGGAGGATGTTAGGGGGTCTTTTCTAGCATCTCCTAAGTGGGGTTTTACAATTCCAATACTCCATTTTCATAATCATTCTTGGAGATTCTTTTGGTGCAGTTGTTGTTCCTTGTGTAGGGATTTAAAATCAGATTGTTCAGTGCTGATTTCAGTCATGAACAACAGCGAGGATGTTTTTTTTAGACCTTCCAAGCCTTGAGAGTTCATCTTACAAAGGTTTATGATGAAAACTATGATAGTTTACCTTGGGTTTTCATTCAGGACAACGAACTTCCGCATGTTTGGGTTCAACATTCAAAGACTCTTGGAGGAGGAACAATGGCAATTGCAATTGTGACATAGCATGGCACATGGTATTTGAGGGTTCACAAACCTCCTAGACTTATTTGGGATCTTGGAGTGACATTATCCAGGATGGTTCTGTTGGTTATGGTTTGCAAATTGCTTGAAGGCAAGCAATTTTGGGGAGGGAGGACTGTAATGCCCCCTTTTTGGCGCATAGACTTTTTGTGCGCGTTATGCTTGTTCCTAGTCGTGAGGAGGCTATTTAGCGTGTTTGTTCAGTGCATTTCTATGCTTTCCGTAGCTTGGGGCTATTTTCCGACAATTTAACTAATATTTCATTAGAATCACCCAAGGTTTGGAATTAATATTAGCGACTTAGTGTAATATTAATTATAAGGTGGATATTAATGTTTTATTTGAGCGCATGCAAACATAAGTTGAAGTTTTAATTGTGGCGCTCACTTGGGAGCAATAAGAATGATTTATAAAGTTGTCTTGTTTTGCTCACATAGTATAAAGTCAGCAACTTTATATTATTTTAAAAAGTGAGTTGAGCGTTGGGAAATAAAGTAATAATTTATTACTTTTTGGACGCTCACTTAGTGTTTATAAAAGTGCATTAAAATGCCCACTATATGTAATAATATATATTATTAATTGGGTCATGCACGGGAAAGCTTATATATGGTTGAGTTGAACGCTCATGGACGTGGCAATGGAAAATATTTTTATTTCTTTTGAAAATCTTGTGCTGCTGAACAGAGTTTCTTCTTGGGGTTGTTTAGCCTCAACTTCTCATCTGGTTTCGGTTGTGGAAGATCAACCCTAGCTGGATATCTGGTGATTTTACTCAGAAATCACAAGGAGCTTCAATGGAGTCAAGTTGCAGTGAATCAGACTGGAATTTATTTGATGTATTTTGATGATGATTAGTGAGTTGTTGATTTAATATTATTTTTTGGTGTGAAGATTTGAGTGCTTATGCAGATTTCTAGTGATTGTTCATCAAGAGACCCAGCCGTACCATCCACCAGCTAAAGCCGTACATCTTCACGTGAGGAATTTCAAGGGCTAACTTGGTTGAAGATTCCACTCTTATCTTCATTGAAGTATTGGCATAGCAATTTGATAGGAATTATGGAGGCATTTAAATGGTCATTTGTGTTGGGTAAAGGCATTAAGGAGGCCGTACCTTTCTGGCCGTACAACCTCACACGTGAGAATGGAGGCACTAATATTTGTAATCTTTTATTAACATTCCTTCATTTTCATCTAAGCGCAGGAGTAAAGGAAACAATTTGCATATTGATTGATTTTGAGGAAGAAAGGAGGAAATTGGAAGAGCCGTACCATTGAATGGTCCGTACATGCTAAGGGAGGACATGAGGAACTGTGCACAAATCACCTCAGCTTTGGTCTGTCAAGGTATTGCAATATGGACGCCTAGAGTCATAAAATCCATTGTGAGTGTCTATGGTGTGTGACTCTCTTGGTGGGAGCAGTTGTGGGCAATTTTATAGGATTTTTTGTGCATGCTAGTATTCCAATTTTTTACAGCAGACCTCAGTTTCAGTCATCTTTGAGACAACATTAAGGGTCCTTCATTGTTTGAGGATCCATTCCATCATCGACAACATCATAGAATCAGTGACCATGAATTTTTAAAGGTATTGTTTGATTTCCCAACCTCCCTATGTTCAATTTTAAAGCTAAAACAATGATAGTTTGTAAAATCAAACTTTAGTGTTGCTATTACATCAGTATTAATGTATTCAAAACAGACTTATCAAGTTATTACAGCAATCATGAATGATTTTTCTTATCAAGTTTTTAAAGTTAAAAACTAGGGTGTGTTGATGTGTTCTCCTTGCACATGCAAACTCAGAATAAAATACTAAGTATTCTATCCTCTCTTGAATAAAGTCTCTCAAATGCTAAAGAATGTGATCAATCGAGACAACTCCAAGGTTCCTTAACGTTAGTTCTTGACTTGAAAATTGGATAGACTCAGTAGTATTGATGTGATATTGCTATTACTCACAAAGGGACTTATGCTGAATTGGCTCCTTTCTCCACTCAAATATGTTATTCTCTTTATTATGAAATGGAACTTACTTCAAATTGACTATGAAAGAAAATGAAAAAGGATAAAGGTTAAGAAAGCTATTCTAAGGAAAATGATATAATGAAACATGCTATGATAGACAAATTCCTCACGAAACCGAACTTTGCTTCACCATGAGAACCAACAATTACACGAAGTTGGTGCAATCTTCTAAGGTTAATCAAGGATTTTCATATTGTGAACTTCCATCCAAACACCCACAGCTGGCATAGCTTGAACGAGCATCCACAACCGAACTAAAGCATGTGAAGGTTCAGGCTAACTTTGCAAAGTGAGTTGCCTTCGACAATCCACAAAAAGTATGAACCAAGAGGAATTCATCAAATATTTTAACATATAAACATTATATCAATGAATTTTCTACTCTAATTCTACTCTACTTGGAAACATCTCTCCATCACATCCAAGAAATTAGAAACCATGTTAACATTCTGCAACCACACAAAATCACCATGAAACAACCAACAATGAGCTTGTATTGATCTTGGAAATATTTTTACAACAATTTCAATGTCTCTTGAATGACTTTAAGAAGTCTCCTCTACTCTACTCGCTATTCTCCCTACTTCTAATGTCTAATGTCTCCCCTTACAAATGAGAGAAGTGAGCCTTTTATAGACTCCAAAATTACAACGAAGGGCCAGGATTGATTCGAGAATCAATGACCAAGATTGAGACAACAAAGCAGTTTGTTACAAAAATTACTATTTTTAGAACATGAGAGAGGCAATGAAGGCACGTTTCCCAATGCGATAAGAATGAATTAGAATCTTGGACAAATGATGTGGCGAAATATGATTGGACTAGTGACGTGCACATGCCACCTCAACATTTTGTAAACTGGTTTAGTCTTTTCGGTGTTCACACTGCTTGGAATAACTTCCCAAATTGTATCATCTTTCATGGAATAGTCTTCGAACTTGGATTTTCACCTCTGGAACTTTGCATCGTTCAAACTTTGCATATTTGGGAATTTTGGATCTCTTCTTGTTGTCTTGATGTAATTCATGGATTTGCTTGATGTACATGCTCATTTCTCATCTTGTGAAATTCTTGTTCTTGTGTAGGCTTCAACGCTGGATGATGTGGGAAGATGTCATGTACGTGCATCCTTGGAGTAGATTTCATGAGGGATGTTTTGTCCTTTTGGCGCATGAAATGAGTGACTCCTTTGAAGCTTGGACGTGCAATGTCTTCCTCCTATGCATGATGAAGTAATGCTCCTCCAAAAGTGAAGTCTTCATCATTAGTAGTATGATAATTTTGATGACTTCCTGACAATGTGCAGTGCTTGGGGCTTGATCATCTTGGACTAGCTCTCCTCCATGTGGTGCTGATGTCTTCCTCACGAACTCGAACAACACTCTTCCCAGTCTTGAATTTCTCATATGCAAACTTCATGCCATTCTCCTTCAACATTCGCTGCTCCTTTAACATACATAGCCATCCTACAAACAAAATATCCCAAGTTAGTATGCCAACATGATACTTGATATAAAGGAAATTTAACAGCTAAATTCACCCTCACGAATGTGAGATAAATAATCATGATTTTAACACACTTTACATATATTTATCCTAAATTTCTTGAATTGAATGCAAGGAGAACATATAAAACCTCAAGAATTTGGCATTTCTTTGATATTTGTTTGAGGGTGGAAATTGTTCATGGTTGGGAAATTCCTGCACTTACACTTCTCAACTCTCAAATGCCTTAGACAATTTTAAACTCAAATGCCTTATGATCCCAATGTTAAAGATAGCCTTGAGCGCATTTTGAATAAGTATAAGCAATTTCCTTGAGCGGATTTTACAAGGTTGAGAATATTATGCGCCCTTGCTCTTGATGATCATTTCCACCTTATGCATTTGATCATGACTTTCACTTGAAGTTTCACAACAAGGCTGGATTCTTAAGACTTTATACTTAGTCAAAATTTCCTCATGACAACCTAGGGCGGATATTACATGGCCCTGAGCATTATGCGCTCCTCCCTTGATGAACATTTAAACCTTTATCTTTGATCAATATCAAGCTTTCACTCCAAATTTCTCAAGGCAAACTGGGATTTGCGATATATCTCACATTAGACAAATTTTCTCCATGTAAACCTTGGGCGCAAATTGTTCACTTAAGAACATTTTGCATCTTAGGAGGGCAAATTTTGAAAGGTGTAGAGCATTTTCCCCACTTTTATTTCTCTTAAGCATTTTTCCCTTGAAGTTTCAAACTCCATCATTTGGCACATGGAATTGGGTTGTCTTTGAAAGTTGTTTGTTGAGGATTTGCTTTGGAATGCATTTCACCATAGGCGGATTTTCCTTACTCATGAACATCTTCCCTCATTTCTTGGGTGCATAATGCACCTTGATGAACAATTTCCCCAATTTCAAGTTTAGATCTCTTCAACTACCACTTGTTCCTTTTTCTTTGTCTCTTGGCATTGTACTAAAGGGAAGGGCGCATTTTGTAAGCTCAAGAACATTTTCCTTATGTCATCACCATTCGACAAATTACTTCATTGCACTCTTATCTTTGATCATTGCCTCAAACATTCATTCCAAATTTCTTAAGGGAAGCTTTCATCTTTGATATACTTCATATTAAACAAGTCTTTTCCCTGAGAAGGTTGGGCGCATATCGCAAGGTGGAGAACATTTCACGCCTTTCTAGGGCGGATTTTGCAAGCTCCAGGAACATTTTCCACCTTTTAAACTTTTCTTACTTAGACCTTTCTTTGTCTTGACATTTCAAAATCTATCATTCAATGCATGAAATTAGGTTGAGGATTGTCCTTAGAGTGCATTTCTTCCTAGGCAGATTTTGCATGCCCCAGAACATTTTCCTTTCCCCTTTGCATTGCACTCAAAGGCAGAGCGCATATTGCAAACTCAAGAACATTTTCCTTCATGCGGCACCTTAACACTTAGTCATTTTATCTTTGAAACCTCTCAAATTTCATCATTTGTCATTCAACACTTAGGACAAAAATTTCCTTGAAAGTTGTTTGTTGAGGAGTTACCACTAGAAAGGCAATCTATCTTGGGCAGCTTATGCAAGGGTAACAACATTATGCACCCTCCTAGGGTGGATTCTGCAAGGTCCAGAACATTTTCCTCCGTTTTGGCACTTTAACATTTCATCAAACTTCAACTTTCTTCAAACTCTCAGGCAATTTGTCATGTTCTTACAAGTGTTCTTAAAAATTTGTCTAAGGCAATCAACGTTTCATCATTTCCATTCCAAAAGAAGACCTCAAACTAGGGCGCAAATTGCATGGTGGAGAACATTTTCCTCACTTTGAATCCACCATACTTAGTCAAATTTTCACTTCTTCACCCTGAGCGCATATTGTTGATGGGTGAACAATTTCCTCAATGTTGTCAATCACCAAAAGTTCTAAGTATCAAAATGAAACTCCTGGAGACTCAACATTCAATTTCGTTCAAACCTTGTGACAACCTCATCTCCGGATGCCTCATTAACCTGGGTGCATATTGCACCTGGTAGAACATTTTCCTCATTTCCAACTCATCTTCTAGGGCGCATATTGGAAGGTGGAGAACATTTTCCCAATTTTGGATCCACCACACTTAGCCAGAATTTCCACATCTTCATCGTGAGCGCTTATTGTTCATGGGTGAACAATTTCCTCCATGTTATCATATTTTCCATCATCCCTTGACAACTTGCTTCATTGCATTCTTGAGAAGTTGGAGTGTCCCAAGAAGTTATCTTCATGCAAATTAGGAATATGACTTCTACGTGTATGCCAAAAGTTCACTCCTTCCTAGGGCGCATAATGCACTTGTAGGAACATTTTCCCCATTTTAGAGTTTGCAAATTTTCAAATTCCAACAATCTTCAACATGCTTTGATGAACTTCAAGTAACAAGCTTGATCTTTGAAGGATTTACCTCATGTGAAAGCACTCTCCTTGCATGGGCGCATAATGTTCATGCATGAACATTTTCCTTCACTTCTTGGATGCAAATTGTTCATGGGTGAACAATTTCCCTCACTCTACAACTTTGATTTCTTATTTGCATTCCTTTGGTCATTTACTTGTTCCTTAGTAAAATTTCAAGTTGTAGGTATTGAATCTTCATATCTTTGCAAGGGCACATTATGCTCACAAGCATGGATTTTCCACTCACCCTGGGCGCATATTGTTGACTCATGAGAAATTTCTGCCCAAGGTCCAAGACTTAAACTTTTTCCACCTGATTTCGACTTGTCCTAGATTGAAGTATATTTAAAAATATATTTAAGTATAGCCTATACTTTAAAT
Source organism: Cunninghamia lanceolata (assembly GCA_027924645.1). Taxonomy (NCBI): domain Eukaryota; kingdom Viridiplantae; phylum Streptophyta; class Pinopsida; order Cupressales; family Cupressaceae; genus Cunninghamia; species Cunninghamia lanceolata. Next base: position 278,513 of record BSBN01001749.1, read on the forward strand.
ATTTTGAAATATACTTCCAGGATGTTTGAGATAGGTCTCAGATCCAAGGGGTTTAACATGCAGATTCTAAATTTCTAAGGATCCACCAGATTTCAGACTTAGTCAATTTTTCAGGTTCTCAGAACATCAGGATTCCAGACTTAGTCAATTTCAGGGCTTCAGGACATGCATCAGGATGGGAAGATACAGACTCCTTAGCCAGAATATGTCGGACTTGGGCAAAACAACACTACCAGATCCTACAAGCTCAGAGAAAAACTAAACCTAAAGCAAACCAAAGACAGAAAGGAGGAAAAAAAAGGGGGTCCCCATTTGCAATGGGGCGATGTGTGATTAGGTCACAACAGGGTGACCATTACAAACACTTGTATCTCCTCCCTAAGTCATTACTTCCTCCGGCACACCTGGTTCATCCTCCTCCATTTCCTTTACTTGCTTCCGTGGGATGTATTTTCCCCCAGTGAAATCCTATCCAAGATCTAGTAGGTAGAGGGCCTCGTTTGTAACAGTCACCATCAACTTGTGTTGGAAGTTGGCTTCTATAGAAGCTCTTGTGCTTTTCACACCAATGATTCTGATCCAATCTTTGCCCAAAATTCCTTGAGTATTCTTAGGTTGTAGGGCACAACCTCTGAATAGGGTGTATCAAATGACAATTGGATACAACACTTGACCACTAGGCTTTTGTTTGCCATTAAAGCTAAGTTAATCTCTTCTACAAACAGTTCCTCCACCATGTGTTGCACAAACTTGTGTATTTACTATTATGCTTTCCAAGGGCATGTTGCTTTCTCTTCCTTGCCATTTCATTATCAAATGATCCTTTTCCTTTGCAAATACCTTGATCGACACTTCAGTCAAAGTTTGTTAAGGGCGAAAAGCCATTATCTTTAATATGTTAGAGTGGTGGTATCCATTACCACATAATATGTGTGGTGAAGCTGTTCACCAGGGCTGCTGCTATATCCATTACATTAGCAGCTTGTCAAATCCATTGCTTCAACTCTGCCTGTGTGGGAATTAATTGAAGACTTTCATTTTTTAATTTCACCCAAGGTTGTAGGATACACGACCCCCATCCCTTGGTATGCGTATCCACATACCCAATATGGATACGGGTATGATACAACATGGATACAACTCAAATACCTTGCTTGCTTGCACCTAGAATTAGGACAAATTTAGCATCCTAAAAGAATTGTGCCATAGCTAGGTGAAATGTAAAAAAAAAAGCCTTTGCCGTGTGTTTTCCTCGCTCTCTACTATGTTTTTGTTCGATGTTTTCCCCATTGTGTCCTTTGCTAGCTTGCATTTGTATGTTCTATAGCTTCATTTTTTTTTAAATGTCTAGTGGGTGTGATAAAAGCTTCCACTAAAGTTGCACAAATTTCATGTCAAAATGTTGAACAAGATGGTATACATGCACTCCAAGCTGTATGGAATGCACTCCAAGCTCTCTCAATTGAATCCACACCTTTCACATTTGCAAATTCAATATTCACTCAATTGAATCTACGCCTTTCATGTTTGGGAAATTCTGCACATTTCGTAGATCTTGGAGTGCATGTACATTGTCCTGTTCAATATTTCTGACATGAAATTTGTGCAACTTTAGGCAATTCTGTGATAAGATCGGAAGGGACACTGTTTTGTTTTGTAAAACATTTACTGTTTTTTTATTATTAACATTTTTCATTTTATTTAATTATTAATAATTTAATTTTAGTATTTTTTTAAGTTTGCTAATTTATTATTAATTTCATTTTTTATAATTATTATTTTAAATTTTAATATAGTTTAAATTATATTTAGTTTATTTAATTTGAAGTTTTTAATTTATATGAAATGTGAAAATGAATTCAATTATTTGTAGTTTTTAAACTAGAATAATAAATATAAATGATTAGAGTTAATTCAATTTATAATTATTTGTCTTATTAAAATTTTAATTGTTGTAAGATAATTAATCAGGGCATCATCATTAGTTAAGGGTAAAACAAGTGACATTGATGTATCCATAAATAAATTGGCACATTTCAATCCCATTGTTCAGAATTTGGACACAACAGGAGGATCCTTCGGTGCATCTTCATTTGGTTCTGAGAGCGTAGTTGGTGGTTGTACTCAATCCAACTATCTTGTCTCTCTACAGAATCTTGATGATGTGGAACTCCAATATCATGAGAATAGTGATGGCATTTTTGATAGCATGTCATTCTATGTATTTGTTCCAATCATAGTTTAAAAAATGGCGACTACTCGCCTAACTTGCGAGTACTTGTGGAAAAATCTGCAAGGTGAGTAACCAATTCAATAACTTGCGGCCGGGATATTATGAAAAAGTGCTGTGATTTTTTTTGAATAAATCACGATTACCTTCCAAAAATCGCAACTCAAGCCACCAAAAACTCGTCCAAAAACATGAAATGTGATTTTCATTTTTTACTTGACGAAACCCTCATGCATTTCAAAGGATTTCATAGTGTTGTGGTCGTGATTTTTGGCGGATTTGACTGTGGATTTCAGGCAAGTTTCATGGTCTTTTTAAATTTTTAGGTGATGCGAAGGCTGTTGTTTGATCAGATTTTGAAGCTTGGTATTTCTTTGTGAAGATTCTCCATATTGAATTTGAGCTACAAATGTGTTCGGCTTCTTAGAGTTCTTTTATTTATGGGATGAAAATTTAGTTTAAAATTAATTGTGATGAATTTGCTGTACGTTTTTTCACCCCCTGTTTTGGGTGGGTTGGAATATTTTCACCCATGGTAACAAACATCGTTGGGTAAATCAAGAACCTAATTAAAATTTAAGTATAATGATGTTTTTAATTATATATATATATATGTGTGTGTGTGTGTGTGTGTGTGTGTGTTTTAATAAAATAAATAATCAATTTATTATATATAAATAATATTAAAAATATATACAACATAATAGAAATAAATAATATTAAGAATATATTAAAACTATATATGTATTGAAACTTTAAGCTCATTTTTTCATTTTTTATATTAATAAAATAAATAATTAATATATATTTATAAAAATGGTGTATTATATATAAAAAATAAAATAATGTTAAAAATATAGAAAAACATAATAAAAATAATAATATTAAAAATATGCTGTTAAGGGTGTGATTTGGTGGTTAAGTCTCCTGGTTGTAGTGGCGGCCACCAGAGTTCAAACCCCCGTTGGGCCAACGAGCTCGCAGGCTTTATGCCTTCGCTGGGCCAAGGAGCTTGCAGGTTTGAAGTGTTCTTACTAGGGGATGAGGTCCCCCGTGTTGTGGCCTCACCGGTTCATAGCTCCGGGCAAAAGTGTTGTGTCATGTCCCTATAATTAAATCAATTATGTATTATTCATTCAAATTAAAGATATGAATGACACTTAAATCTATTTATAAATCGTAAATTGAATATACTCGAATTAAAATAAGATAAAAATAATTATATTTGGCTTAAATAGAAAATACTTAATTTATATTACAAATCAAATATATTTAAATATATTTGAATTAAATATTATATAAATCAGATATATTTTTATATACATAAATATTTATTATAAATTAAATATACTTAAATAAAATATTATTAAATATAATATTATAAACCAAGTATATATTATATAAAAATAAATATAAATAACAAATTATAATTTATAACATATTTAATAATTAATATGGAGTACCTTATTCCTACGTAGAGATATATAATGCAATTAGCATTTGTAATAAGACAGACAAAATTCTGACAGCATATAAGACAAAAGATAAATAAAAAGTCAGATTATTATATATACGTAAGGTAGGAATTAGTAAAGATAGTAACTAATGAAGAGGCAGAGATTAATCACCAAAGGCTGCGATTTAGGAGGAGTTGTCTCTTTGAAAAAGGTTGTGTCTATTGGATCTTGGAAGATATATAATTGTTTTGTGATTGGCAAAAGAAGGATATATTCTAAGTTTGAAATATATGCATTTCTGATATATTCAGATCTGCTCTTGTATATATGGAAAAAAGATAAGTTTAAGAAGATTAATTAGATTTACACCTACAGATCTGCGATTGAAATACATAATAGAAAGCATCAAGCAAGAAGTATTTTAGCATTGGAAAAATACACAACATCAAGCAAGCAATATTTAGTATTGGAAAAATACACAGCAGGAGCAAGCAATAAAGGCAGTTAGGTATGTATATAACAGCAGTGGTATACATAATTAAAAAGGTAACAGCAGAATGGTAATGTAACCTACCCCTTTGAATAATTGTAGTTATGCTTATTTAATGAATTTAGAAATGAATAAATATGTTCAAATGCAATTATAATTATATCAATTAAAAACATTGATAATTGATGCCAATACTATTGATCTTATGGATAATAATAATTTGATTTTGGCAATGATTGGTCAACGAAGGTTGAGGCAGGACTGCAAGGAGGGGGAACGAAGAATGATCCCTCACTAGGCACGCCACCTCATGATGATGGTTAAGGACTATCGGTTAAGGACCACATGAGGCCAACAGAGGATAAGGTCTTGCTGTTGGGCCTAGAATGGAGGATCTAGGACACCCTATTGCAGCCTCCCAAACTATCCTCATTTGAATCAATTGTTGAATAAAATAAAAAGAGGATCTTCAATCATAAGAGGAAAGGATGGTGTGATGGAGGGGAACGGCATAAAGCCCTCACTAGGTACGCCACCTCATGATGATGGTTAAGGACCACATGAGGCCAACGGAGGATAAGGTCTTGCCGTTGGGCCTAGGGTAGAGGAAACTTGGGACAGCTCATCACGTTCCACTCCCCCACTCTTTATGGTTGAACCCACATAGTCCTAGAGACTTGTTACATTGCTATATATGATCTTTCTTTGCTGTTTATACTTTAGTATTTTGTGTATTCATGTGTATACTTGGTGACCTTGGGATGGTGGACGGGTCCACGGTGTAGTATGGGATGCTCCGAATCCCCTTTCCAATTGTCCGATGGTATACTTACATGTATTAATGCAACTTACATGTATTCATTCCTTGTGATTTATGTGTATTTAAGTGCATTCAAGTGTATACCTTGTGGATTATGTGTATTCAAGTATATACTCTACGTATTCAAGTGTATACTTCATAAGGCTAATGTAATATTGTAAGTGTTTTATAACTTGTTTGTAGAAATTAAATCAAACTAAGGTACTTTCTGAACCTTTGTTTGCTTGGAAATTGATAATTTAGGGTAAAATTAGTATTGTTCCTAAAAGGGACATTACAAGTGGTATCAGAGCCAAGTTAAGGACTTGACACAAGACATGAAAGGGAAACCTGCCCTAGCCAATCTGATAGTAATCATAACACTACAATTGGATCAAACTCAAGTATTGAGGGACTCCATTTCTTGGGCGAAGAAAGTCCTTTAGGCGAAAATGAAGGAATTAACAATCAAAATGTGCACGAACTTGCCCTAGAATATGCAAGGCTTGAACCCAAAGTTAGAAAAAAAATCCCTTTCACAGCATATTGTGAGGTAGCAATGAAGAGTGATCATAGAAGTAGAAACAATCGCCCAAATAAAGATAATACGAAGTAAAATAGGAAAACTATCCATCCCTAATTTTGATTGGTCAGGAAAAGTTACAGCCCAAGCATGGATACAAAAACTAGAAACATACCTAACTCTTTGCCCCATGACCGAAAAAGATACCATTACATTTGCCGCACTACATCTAGAGGGAGGGGCGCATGACTGGTGGCATCATGGCAAAATTAACCAAGATCACAAAAATATCAAGTCTTATGAGGTCTTCAAGAAAAGACTCATTGAAAGATTTGACCAAATCCATCCCCAAAAATACTTCAAGGAGCTAACCAAAATAAGGCAAAGAGGGACCCTTGAGGAATATATTACCGAATTCCAAAGACTAGCAATCATGGTCCTGGGAATATCTGAGGAAAGACTCACCTACCTTTTTATAGAAGGATTGTCAGATGCTACTCGTGGTTTAGTAAGCGCCCTAGATCCCTCCACACTCCAAGAAGCAATCTTTAAAGCCACTAGGCTTGATCGTGCTCAATCAAATGAAGGAAAAACCCTCACAAAAGACAACATCAAAAGACAAATATTCCCATGGAAAGAGCAAACAAAGAGAACCACTCCTTTCCCAAGAGACCCAAGGAGAGCTTCGAAGGAAAGGACTATGCTACGATTGCCAGGAAAGATGGGAGCCCGGTCATAGATGTAGTCAAAGAGAAGAAAAAGGCAGAGAAAGGTGTTTTAGATGTAATGATCCATGGGGACTGGGTCACAAATGTAATGCAAGGAATCTTAAAAGGAAGAACTTATGTTACAAATGCAATGAGAAATGGGAACTAGGGCATAAATGTGGAAAAGGAAGTCAAGTACACCATATAGAAGTCCTATCCAATGAAGAAATACAGGAAGGAAATGAAGGAACTTCAAGAAAAAAATTGAAGGAAAGTTAATTCTAGAACCAAGTACGCTCTTCTACATGCGGATAAGAAGTTGAGAAACGAAATCATTTCCGAGTTAAATAAAGAACGCAACATTGGAAACTCTTGATCATCCCAATCTGAGATTGCTTGAGGACAAGCAATTTTGAGTGGGGAGGGCTGTCATGTCCCTATAATTAAATCAATTATGTATTATTCATTCAAATTAAAGATATGAATGACACTTAAATCTATTTATAAATCGTAAATTGAATATATTCGAATTAAAATAAGATAAAAATAATTATATTTGGCTTAAATAGAAAATACTTAATTTATATTACAAATCAAATATATTTAAATATATTTGAATTAAAATAAATCAGATATATTTTTATATACATAAATATTTATTATAAATTAAATATACTTAAATAAAATATTATTAAATATAATATTATAAACCAAGTATATATTATATAAAAATAAATATAAATAACAAATTATAATTTATAACATATTTAATAATTAATATGGAGTACCGTATTCCTACGTAGAGATATATAATGCAATTAGCATTTGTAATAAGACAGACAAAATTCTGACAGCATATAAGACAAAAGATAAATAAAAAGTCAGATTATTATATATAAGTAAGGTAGGAATTAGTAAAGATAGTAACTAATGAAGAGGCAGAGATTAATCACCAAAGGCTGCGATTTAGGAGGAGTTGTCTCTTTGAAAAAGGTTGTGTCTATTGGATCTTGGAAGATATATAATTGTTTTGTGATTGGCAAAAGAAGGATATATTCTAAGTTTGAAATATATGCATTTATGATATATTCAGATCTACTCTTGTATATATAGAAAAAAGATAAGTTTAAGAAGATTAATCAGATTCACACTTACAGATCTGCCATTGAAATACATAATAGAAAGCATCAAGCAAGAAGTATTTTAGCATTGGAAAAATACACAACATCAAGCAAGCAATATTTAGTATTGGAAAAATACACAGCAGGAGCAAGCAATAAAGGCAGTTAGGTATGTATATAACAGCAGTGGTATACATAATTAAAAAGGTAACAGCAGAATGGTAATGTAACCTACCCCTTTGAATAATTGTAGCTATGCTTATTTAATGAATTTAGAAATGAATAAATATGTTCAAATGCAATTATAATTATATCAATTAAAAGCATTGATAATTGATGCCAATACTATTGATCTTATGGATAATAATAATTTGATTTTGGCAATGATTGGTCAACAAAGGTTGAGGGAGGATTGCAAGGAGGGGGAATGACGAATGATCCCTCACTAGGCATGCCACCTCATGATGATGGTTAAGGACCATTGGTTAAGGACCACATGAGGCCAACAGAGGATAAGGTCTTGCTGTTGGGCCTAGGATGGAGGATTTAGGACACCCTATTGCAGCCTCCCGAACTATCCTCACTTGAATCAATTGTTGAATAAAATAAAAAGAGGATCTTCAATCATAAGAGGAAAGGATGGTGTGGTGGAGGGGAACGACGTAAAGCCCTCACTAGGTACGCCACCTCATGATGATGGTTAAGAACCACATGAGGCCAACGGAGGATAAGGTCTTGCCGTTTGGCTTAGGGTAGAGGAAACTTGGGACAGCTCATCACGTTCCACTCCCCCACTCTTTATGGTTGAACCCACATAGTCCTAGAGACTTGTTACATTGCTATATATGATCTTTCTTTGCTGTTTATACATTAGTATTTTGTGTATTCATGTGTATACTTGGTGACCTTGGGATGGTGGACAGGTCCACGATGTAGGGATGCTCCGAATCCCCTTTCCAATTGTCCGATGGTATACGTACATGTATTAATGCAACTTACATGTATTCATTCCTTGTGATTTATGTGTATTTAAGTGCATTCAAGTGTATACCTTGTGGATTATGTGTATTCGACTATATACTCTACGTATTCAAGTGTATACTTCATAAGGCTAATGTAATATTGTAAGTGTTTTATAACTTGTTTGCAGAAATTAAATCAAACCAAGGTACTTTCTGAACCTTTGTTTGCTTGGAAATTGATAATTTAGGGTAAAATTAGTATTGTTCCTAAAAGGGACATTACACGTTACCATCCTAGTTCCACAGGGACGTGTCCCCCCCTGAAATACAGCCATCCCCGAAGTCTCCCCATTTCCAAGACGGGGAGACTTCAAGGAAATGTCCCCCGCCGTCCCCTTGTTTCGCCGCCGCCCAATTTCTTTTAGGCATTATGTCAAACAGTTCACGTGCCTTGTCTATGCTTCCACATTTTGCATACATGTCTAATAGGGTAGTTACAACTACAACATCTGACAAAATTCCTCTATCCTTTATGTTTTGATGGATGTCCATACCCTATTCCAAAGCTCCCATTTTGACACATGCAGGGAGATGTTGGCAAAGTTTGTGGAATTTGGCTTTACACCAGCCAATTGCATTTGCTTTAAAATTTGAATTTCTAAAGCCTTTTCAACAAATCCATTTTGTGCATATCCTGCAATCATTACAGTCCATGACACCATATTTCTTTGAGGCCATTTTGTCAAACAGGTCACGTGCCTTGTCTATGCTTCCACATTTTGTATACATGTCTAACAGGGCAGTTGCAACTACGACATCTGACAAAATTCCTCTATCCTTTATGTTTTGATGGATGTCCATACCCTAATCCAAAGCTCCCATTTTGACACAAGCAGGGAGGATGCTGGCAAAGGTTGTATTTCAGCGCAATATGTTTAAACTCAAAACTTTACTTATTAAGTTATTCCTTAGGTTTCTACAGTTATACATCTTTTTATAACTAATTTTTCAAGTACTATATGTATTTCAGCGCATCGCTCCCCCTTCCCCCGTCCCCCGCCGCACCGAAAATTAGACCCCCCGCCCCCCGTCCCCGAAACATGTCCCCCGTTGTTCCCCCCGTCCCCGTCCCCGAAACTTCGTGGAACTATGGAACTTACCGTGGAGCTGGAGGGCGTGTCGCACCAGCGTCGCCGGTCACGTTAAATAGTTTACCAGGCACATTATCTTTAAAAAAAAATAATATTAAAATATATAAAACATAATATAACTAAATAATATTAAGAACATATTAAAAATATATGTACTGAAACTTTAAACTCCTTTTTTCGTTTTTTGGTCTATGAAGTGTATTCAACTCTAATTTTGATGTATATATGAAGGAAATTAGTAATATTGTCATCAATTTAGTAATATGCATATTTTTAAACCATAGTTTTAAAAATTAATGTATTTTTTAATGTTTGATAAATTTGCCGAGTTTTTCCTTGACTTTTTGTCAAGTCTCGAGTGTTCAAAAATTTTGGGTCAGTTGAGTATTTGTCGAGTCCGAGTTTTTAAACTATGGTTCCAATATTAATGTATTCATTTTGATGACAAAACTATATTTAAATATAAACATTTTGGAATATAATACCAATTATGTGTCTATATCATAGATTTAAATCTCGGCGAGTACTTGCCAAAAATTCTCACCTACGAGTAATCATAGGAAAAATTTGTCGACGAGTTTTAGGTAAAAATCGCCGTGCTTATTTGTCAAAAAATTGCTAAAAATCGAAAAAAGTCGCTTGATTCATGTATAAAAACTTGTCTAACATTCAGTATGAAAGGAGGTGAAGATTTTTTAGTTGCTGCGAACAGATTTACGGCACAATTCGAAGATTTTTAAGTTGCTGCAAATGGGTTTAAGGCACGATTCAAATTCCAATTGTTGCAAACAAATTTAGGGCATGATTTAAGGATTTTTTTTTTATATTTTCGAATTTTCCAACTGCATAGACTTCACCTCTTGCTTCAAGCTTCCAAGTTCCAACTTTGACCTTTACCTGGAATCCCTCATGTAGTGCTTACTGCTAGCTAGCTGCACAAATTTTTGCCTTAATATAAATTGATTGATGCATGTTCACAATAAGAATAGATACATAAACAAAACAAAAATGTATTAAAGAAATAAGTATACATAATAAATATGTACATTCTCAGCTAGTTTCACCAATGCTCACCTTAATATAGATAGATCATAGATTCATATTCATAGTGAGAACAAATACAATTGCATGTACAAGTAGGAGGCCTGGCAAGCCTAAAGACTCTTTTTTTTTGTCAATAATATAAAGGTAATATGTTCTACAAATTCAGTAATATGTGTGTTTTTGAAGAATATTTTTTAAAAAATTATGTATTTTTAAATGTTTGATAAATTTGCCGAGTTATTGCCAAGTTTTTCCTCGAGTTTTTGCCGAGTCCTGAGTTTTTATATTTTTTGGGTCAGTTGAGTTACTGTCCAATCCAAGCTTTTAAACTATGATCTATATTGCTTCTAAAGTACTAATAAAACTGTGTTTTATATATATGTGTGTGTGATTGATATATATATATATATACTTATAAAACTGTGTTTTTATATATATGTATGTGCGATTGCTGTATCCATATTAGGGAGTCTTGAAAATTAGCTATATCCATAGCAGTCCCCATATCTGTGTCAATGCAACCTTGATTTCACCATTTTTTTGTTTTGTTTATGTTTTCTTTTGTCTTTTTCTATTCCTTTTTTTTTTCTCTTTAAATCTTATTCCATCTTTTGCCTTTTTAAAGACTTCTTCCAATTTTGGTTTTAGCTCAATCTAGTGGCAATAGTATTTGCAATCAGCAGCAATGGCAAACCTTGCCAATCTTCTTCCAAAAATGCCAATTGTGGCCAAAATTGAGACTTGTTCACTTCTCGCATTTGCCAATAGTTCAGTTGTGTTGGTATAATATTTTATATTTCACCTCTTTTATTTAAGTTTACTTGGAAATATAAGTTTTATCCTTGATTGTGATTAAATATGTGTGCTTCCTTGATTCGAGATAATCAGGTACCACCATTGGCTCTAGTTATTAAATACGTGTGCTTCCTTGATTCAAGATGATTAGGTACCACCATTGGCTCTAGTTGTCAAGTTAGTACCTCTCTTATGTTGAGTTAGCACCTTTCTTAGCTTAGTTAACTCCACTCTTCTTGGATACTTGTCACCATAACTCATGCACCCAAGAGGCTATATATGTTGTGCATTTTCTTTTGGATTGAAAGGATTGAGAAAACAAACTTTTATTCATGTGTAATTTTTAATTTATGCTTTTGTGTATAGAAAGAGCTAGTAGTAATTAGTTTGATTGCCAAGATCTTGGGTAGAGAGATTTTAGGCTTTATTTAAAGCAATTCTAAAATTTTACATGGTATTAGAGCCAATTGATCTATTAGGCTACTTCATCTCTTCTTATTTGGTGGATTTTCTGAGTCTAAGGGTTCCATCCTTGGGGGGGGGGGGGGGGGGAAGTATTTTTGCATGTAACTTTTTCAAGAAGCATGTTGAAGCAAATCTAAGCTTGCCATTGCATCCAAATGATCTGAGAAAGTTGGTTTAGCCATTCATTTCATCCAAATTGAACACTCGAAGGCCAAGCTATCAAGGCTAGAAGGTTGTGGATTATCTGGTATTTTTGCATGTACCTTATTTTGAATGCATGCTAGAGCAAATCTGAGCTTGCCAATGCATCCGAAGTGGCCAAAAACAAAAGGGTCCCTTGTCAAATCATCATTTTGCAAGTCCATACTGTACCATATGAGGGGCACACATTTCTAGAAAATTCGCTGCAACACCCGTTGTTGCTGCCCAAGTAGCTTTGTTGCTTTGCTGCCATTGGCATTGATTGTTGTTGCCTCCTATTCACAGAATAGTCTTTTACAACGAGCAATCCATTACATCACTGCCACGTAAGCAAGTCCACATCATCTTCCACATCATTGGCATCCAACATTGCCATAGCACCATGCCATGTTAGTGCCACCTTAATGCATAGTATGCACCACGTCATGGTGATGTCATCATTGCCTTAGTTGCTCCTTGCCTACAGGGATGCATTTTAATTTGACATTCAAATATTGACAAGCCTAATCTCACTCAGACAGAGTTGGATTGAAGTCAATTTTTTTTTACTCGGTATTTTTTGATGCTGATGCAATGGTAGCACCATTTTTTTGGAAATTGTGCTTAGTTCTTGGAAATTGCAGTTTTCTTAGATGTTTGCTGATTCAGTCTTGTTTTGTGAACTTTTAGGGCTTTGCTCTTGCACTAATTGACTCCTTTTTGAGTGTCGTTTTTTGAAGTGCGTGATTTTTCATGTGCATCGTATTGGTGCCCTTGGTTTGTTCTTATTTTGCCTCAACAATGTACTTTCAAGTTCTTGTTCTATTATTCTATTCTTTTGCATAACATCGTATCTAGGAAATTTCCATACCTGATTTACAAACTATAATATCCAAGATCAAAATCACTGTGCATCTATAAGCAATTGATTTAGGAATGCATTGTTCTATAAAGTGCCAATAATTGTTTTGGAGGTGGGGGAGGCAAGTTGGACTGGGGCCATCTTGAGTGCCTTTATTTTTGTGTGTAACACTAGGCACACCTCAATATTGTTTTTAGTAGGCATCGGCATAGATGGAAAACTAGCAAGTTTTTTTCCTTCCTGAGTTTTTCTGACTCAAACTTGCAGCGTTTTTTTTTGAGTTTCTGCCGAAAAATCGGCGAGTTTTTGGCGAGTCTTTGGCCCAAGTTTTCGGTAGAGACTCGCAGCTTGCGCAGGTAAAAGCATAACAGGGTCGTGACAGTATATTTCAAAATACATTTAAGTATAAGTTTGTATATTGAATTTCTTATACTTTAAAGTATTTTGAAATATACTGTTATGATGTTTGAGATAGGTTCCGGATCCATGGGATTTAACATGCAGATTCTAGATTTTGGAGGATCCATCAGATTTTAGACTTAACCAATTTTTCAGGGTTTCAGGGTTTCAGCCTTGGCCAAATTCAGGGTTTCAGGAACATGCATCAAGGTGAAAGAACAAGGACCCCTTAGTAAAATGTTGTGGAATTTGATATGATTTTGCAATTCTGAGGCATGGAAAATAGGAGCTTTGTAGTGCATCTAGTTGTGAGCAGAATTGGACCTTGTTTGAGGCCATTCACACGAAGAAGAGGAACAAATTAGCTCAAAAGCGCCTCAATGACCTTGTCTTTGTGCAATACAACCTTCGGTTGCGCACAAAAAGAGTAGAGGACAAATCAGTGGATCCTATTGATTTGGATGAGATAGATCCTTACAGTGATTGGACAGGGTGGGATGAGCAGCCTCCATTGTTTACCGCAGACGAGATTCTTCATTTCAAGAGACAAGCAATGGAGGATGTGGGTGCAATAAGAGATGTAGGGTTGGAGGACATTCATGAGGATGAGGAATCATTGCCAAAGCCAGATATCTCCAGGATGGTAGTCGAGCCTTAGCCACAGCCTTCCATGCCAACCGAGGAGCCACCGACACCGCATACTCACAGGAGTAGAGCATCTACCTCTTCCCTAGCTTTGACTAAATTAGGGAAGAGGAAGGTGTAATATGTTGTATTTAGTATTTACTTCTAGTTTTATTATTTTCATTTTCAGCTATCTATTGTAATTTCTATCAGACTATCAGGCTTTCAGCCATTAGGATTCCGCATGAGAATGCGATTTTGTAATCAATTTGCATTGAAGTCAATCAAATTTAATAGAAAACACTTTTGTACTCATTTATGGACTCATTGGATTAATCTTGTCATTGAATTTTGCAAAAAAAAGGGTTTCTAATGAAATTTTAGAAATTTTTAAAGTTCCTGAGTTTTTTGCCAAGTTTTTGCAGAGATTTCTCCGAGTTTTTTTTGACTCTCCAAAAATTGGATTGCCGAGTCGAGTTTTCCAACTATGGGCATCGACATTTGCATGTGAAATGTAGTCCTTTCCTACAATAATATTGGATGAAACAAATTTCTGCTCATAGAAAATGAAATGGAGACCTTTTTAGTCAAGGAGTTCTTTATCCATATCTTTTGGGACAAGTTCCACAACCAACCAGTTTAGACAAGCATACTAAGTGGATCAATATTGCGACATTGTTTATGGTCATCTTTGTTTGTCACTTTTTATGGACTTTCAACATCATATTAAGGACACTGAGCACGTTTATACTACCTAGATGGTCCTTTTGCAGTTATTTGGTGGCATCTTGCTATTTCATGATCTTTCCATCGATGACACACTTTGATTAGATGATACTAATGATTTTGGTGATGACAATGCAACACATGACGATTCACAGACAACTTCTTTACTAGATCTTTTCCTTATTAGAGAGCCACCTTTCTGTGATTCTTGTTTGTGCAACATTGGTTGTTGTTTTGTTGAATCTCAACTTGATGATTCTCCTCAATTCATGGAGGACACTTTCTTTGTATTTGATAGGTTGATTACACATGTTTAGAATGCCTCAATGGCTCCAATGAGTTGTAACATCATTCTCGCCATGAATAGACTCCCAAACACACTTCCTACAATAAAAAGATGGACTAAAACAACCATACAAATGAGAGCCAACCCTATACAAATAATGGGAAAACAATACATAACCTCTTTTCAGCCACCCCAACCTTGATAAATTGAGGACCAAACACCAAATCCAGATCAAACGACAAAAACTCTTTGAATTCCATGTTCTCCTTACGTTATGACGAGCTTGCCAATTCCGACAGATTGACCTTTACACTTTTGCCTAGGCAATTATGCATTTGCCGCGGTCTCTGATTCATTTGCCAGTTGCACATACCAGCAAATTCACCATTTTGAGGTTTTGTTGCCCCAAGATTTAAACCTGAAAATTTTCAAATTTTAGTACACGGACTGATACACAATCCTCTTTAAAGTATAATCATCGCCTTGTCCTAATCTGGTCTTTTTCCGTCCAAAAAGTTTAAAAGTCTTTGAGACATTTTTACGAAGTCTTCGTTGGGCGTTTTTCAAGTTCATGAATCCTTTGTTTCCCCGACTTATGTTCAAGAAATGGCCGACTTCCCGACTTCTCCTTTGTGTCGGGTAAGTTCAAAGTTTTTGAACAACGCTCTAACAGTTCGAAGGTTCATAAAAGCACCGATGATCCAACTTCATTGTTGGAGGTTCTCGAAATCCTGGAACTCTCGACATGTGATTCAATGGTCCACCTTTTTGCGACTCCGCAACTCTTCAGCAAATTCTCTGTTTTCAAAGCGTTGTTAGCTCATTTGCTCATCTGTACGGCATATCATGAGAATGTCTTTTCAGGAGTTATGAAATGCAAGCTCAATCTTGAGACTCGTTTCTCAAAGTACAAAATCAATGATGCATTAAATGACAAGTATAACGAAATTCGCCAAGGTTGTAGCGTTGCTATCATTAGGATAAAGTCATCATTACCTACTGGTGTAATTAAATTAACTTGACCATAGAGAAAGGTGACGGTGCTCTTTGGTTTCAGTCTTGCTTATCGACCAAGTCATCTTTCAGAATGGGACTTCCTACGAATAATGAAATTTGGGATGGTGAGCCTATGCCTGTCCTACAATCTGATTTACATTGGCCTGAGGAGGAGCAGATTGATATCATTTTGCAGTTGCGCACAGTTGCATGGAAGGAGAAAACCAGCTATGTTGAATATCGCAGGGTAATTTTCATTCTAAAGGAGGAAGAACCTGCTGAATTGCATAATCTTTTTATGGAAATATGACTGGTATTAGGAATTGCCTCCGTACCCGGGGAAGTCTAATGCCACTTGTTTAGCATGCATGATATCTTTTTGATGTAATGTAACTGTTTCCGTTGTGAAGTCGGTTTCTTGATAACGGTTACTTAAAAGACCGTTGTGGACAGTTACGAAGAGATATAATTTTGGGTTTTGAGAAACTATAAAAGGAGGACTATGGGGAGGGGAAGGTATCTCTTTCCGGCTGTTTGTGAACAAGGGAAGGGGAGCAAGTTTATCCTGTTTTTCCAGTTATCTTTTTCTTAGCTTAGCTTATGTATCAAAGCATTACAGAAACTTTGAGTTTTGTTATATTGAAGCAATGAAGAACTACTTATAGAACTTTGTGTCTCTAAATATCTTCTAGGATTGCAATTGTTCTTGTGTCAATTCATAATCTGTCTTCAATATTGCTTCTGTTATGTTGGCATGTGTTGAAGAAAAATAACTGTATCTTTTTATCAATCTATCATTGTTCGTGGGTGTCAAGTAAATGGACTTTGTATTGTTTATTTACATTCATTTCTTTTTGAATTAATCCTTCGCATTCACTTTCGTGGTTATGGGTGGGTGTTAATTTATCTTTCCTGCTTTCTGGTCAAAAGCTTACCCTTTTTTTCATTCCTTAGAAATCACTCGAAGGTAGCTGCGCCTTGTAAAATAAGCAGAGAGCACTTGCATATACCATTGCAAGTGACTCAACTGTTGGTCTGTTTGTCATTCTTATGGGCGAGGGAGTATAAATCTAAAGTGACAAATTTGTTAACCAACAGATTTTTGGGAATTTTGTTGGGGATTCGAAATTGAAGATCAGTGCTATTGTTTTCCAGAAATTTGAAGGTGGCTCCCTAGGGATAGAGGTTGGCGACTCTATTCTAAGACCTATGCTGATTCAAGTATTGCGTTATGGCTTTAGTGTCTTCCCAGCGATGGGAAATCATTTTGGTCCTCTTTCTTTGCCTATATACTCACCATTGCCTGAAGGATTGAGAAAGCATTTTCCAAAATTCACTGGGGAGGACTCTCAAGAGGCTGAAAACCATATTTTGGCATTCACAGTTGCGTGTGGTATTCTGGGGGTAAGTGAAGAGAATATTTTTGTCAGATTATTTATTGAATCTTTGGTTGGATCTACAGTGGATTGGTTTTGTCATCTAGAAGAAAAATGCATAACTGATTGGGATTCATTGAAGACTTAAGTTCTTAGGAAGATATAAAGGTCTTGTCGATGAAGTTGCTTTGCTGTGTCAGTTTTTCAACGTTCAAAAACAAAAGGGTGAATTCATCAGAGACTTTGTGGATAGATTCAACCGGCTACTCAAAAAGATTCCAGCTTTTCTTCAACCAAGTGAGCAACTCCAGCTTTGTACTTTTATTTCCTCTTTGCATCCTGATGTTCAATTTGAGTTATAAAAAGGAGTAAAGTAAATGATATTAAAATTGCTCAACAAGAAGCTGTAAGAATAGAAGATGACTTGATGTCAAGTGGCCTATGGAAAGTGAACCAGATTGTAGATAATCTGATTCGTGAACCTATGATGAAGCCTATTATGCACCAACAAAACTTTCAGCCTATAGGTTTCCATAATATTCAATCTCCTTCTGCTGAATGCTTTAACCTCTCTGTTTTTGACTCAAAACACTTTGGTAGAAAAGAGGTGAGCAATGTAAACATTAAGCCTCATTTTGATAGAAGAGTAGAAGCTTTGTATTTTCATCATGAAGAAGATAATGTTGAACTCGTAAGCTTCCCATGTGATGTAGAAGATAAACAATCCTCCCACGGCACAAATTGTAAAGAAGGTTATGCAAATGGTACTGTTTTCGCTTCCTTGTCTACTGCAGAAATAAAATCATTCACTTTTTTCAAACGATGAGGAGCAACTTGAGACTACACAACATAAAGATAAGGTGCTGAGCGTCTTTTCTCCGGAATGCATGCAAGTTGAAAGCTTCACATTTCTTGAGCAAGATAATACAGAAGCATGGCTGCAGAAAGAGGTCAGAAATGAGCTTATCCTTTTCAAAAATCTGAATGTTGAAATTTTTAAACAAGATTTGATAGATGATGTTAAAAATGGTCATGATAGCTTTGCTGAAAGTAGTCAAACAGATAGACGTAATAAGCCTCATGTTGTCTCGAATGAGTGCCTCGACCCCTGCAATAATGAATTTTTATGTGGAGTATTGGACGGAGATGGTCACGTTACTCAAATTGAAATAGATGCAACCATTTGTGTCTCCAATGAGAAGAAAGGGGACAAAGAAGAGCTTGGTGAAGGGATAAATGAGTTACAATCTACCTATCCCTTTAGCGATGATTTTCCTTGTGTAAGAAAAGAAGTTCCTTTTAGCACATTTGATCCCATGCTTGTCACGCTTCAAGAGATTGATCCACCATGCAATTTGCAAAAAGAAGATTTCATTTTTCATTTTCTGGTTGATGATTGGTCTTCGTATGATCTGAATGATTCTCTACTTACCACCGAAAAAGTTGATTGTATGCAGAAGCATGGCGAGGTATATGTTGCAAATTAGGATTTATGTGTGGGTTGCCCAATTCGGGGGTTGTTTTCTCCTTGCTTACAAAATCAAATGTATTCTAGTGAAGTTACACAGGCAAATGTTGGTAATCATATGCTGGGCAATATTGATGTGAGTCGTCCAAGCAGAGAATTGTATAACGAAGAATGGCTATTCAGGCATCAAAACACATCCAGAGGGTTTTTATGTGAAGTCATGGTGGTCGCCTATTGGCAATTGGTTGCTTATGGGCTACATCCGACATTATTCCGCTCAAGCATCTATTTCTCCCAGCCAGTTAATGGATTTGCATGATCATCTTGGAGCCGTTTGAGGTAGGGTCTTCTGACTATGTACATATTAAGAGTTTTTGGTGTGCTAGTTGTTTCCTTTTCTGCTTTGTCCTGTTTTTGTGTTGCTTTGGCTCCTTGTCCCCTGTGCTCTTTGACTCTCTTGCCCAATGGATAAGGCACCGGTCTAAGCTTGAGTTTCTGGGTTCCTTGCTTCGTCCTTTGCAGTCCTCGTCCCCAATTAGAGCCTATTGTTGCCCCAAGATTTAAACCTGAAAATTTTCAAATTTTAGTACAGAGACTGATACACAATCCTCTTTAAAGTATAATCATCTCCTTGTCCTAATCTGGTCTTTTTTCGTCCAAAAAGTTTAAAAGTCTTTGAGACATTTTTATGAAGTCTTCGTCGGGCGTTTTTCAAGTTCATGAATCCTTTGTTTCCCCGACTTATGTTCTTAAGTTCAAGAAATGGCCGATTTCTCGACTTCTCCTTTGTGTCGGGGAAGTTCAAAGTTTTTGAACAACGCTCTGACAGTTTGAAGGTTCATAAAAGCACCGATGATCCAACTTCATTGTCAGAGGTTCTCGAAATCCTGGAACTCCCGACATGTGATTCAATGGTTTTGTTTTTTTGCGACTCCGCAACTCTTCAGCAGATTCCCGGTTTTCAAAGCGTTGTCAGCTCATTTGCTCATCTGTACGACATATCATGAGAATGTCTTTTGAGGAGTTATGAAATGCGAGCTCAATCTTGACTCGTTTCTCAAAGTACAAAATCAATGATGCATTAAATGACAAGTATAACGGAATTCGCTAAGGTTGTAGCATTGATATCATTAGGATAAAGTCATCATTACCTACTGGTGTAATTAAATTAACTTGACCATAGAGAAAGGTGATGGTGCTCTTTGGTTTCAGTCTTGCTTATCGACCAAGTCATCTTTCAGAATGGGACTTCCTACGAATAATGAAATTTGGGATGGTGAGCCTATGCCTGTCCTACAATCTGATTTACATTGGCCCGAGGAGGAGCAGATTGATATCATTTTGCAGTTGCGCACAGTTGCATGGAAGGAGAAAACCAGCTATGTTGAATATCGCAGGGTAATTTTCGTTCTAGAGGAGGAAGAACCTGCTGAATTGCATAATCTTTTTATGGAAATATGACTGGTATTAGGAATTGCCTCCGTACCCGGGGAAGTCTAATGCCACTTGTTTCGCATGCATGATATCTTTTTGATGTAACGTAATTGTTTCCGTTGTGAAGTCGGTTTCTTGATAACGGTTACTTAAAAGACCGTTGTGGACAGTTACGAAGAGATATAATTTTGGGTTTTGAGAAACTATAAAAGGAGGACCATGTGGAGGGGAAGGTATCTCTTTCCGGCTGTTTGTGAACAAGTGAAGGGGAGCAAGTTTATCCTGTTTTTCCAGTTATCTTTTTCTTAGCTCAGCTTATGTATCAAAGCATTACAGAAATTTTGAGTTTTGTTATATTGAAGCAATGAAGAACTACTTATAGAACTTTGTGTCTGTAACTATCTTCTATGATTGCAATTGTTCTTGTGTCAATTCATAATCTGTCTTCAATATTGCTTCTGTTATGTTGGCATGTGTTGAAGAAAAATAACTGTATCTTTTTATCAATCTATCATTGTTCTTGGGTGTCAAGTAAATGGACTTTGTATCGTTTATTTACATTCATTTCTTTTTGAATTAATCCTTCGCATTCACTTTCATGGTTATGGGTGGGTGTTAATTTACCTTTCCTACTTTCTGGTCAAAAGCATACCCTGTTTTTCATTCCTTGGAAATCACTTGAAGGTAGCCGCGCCTTGTAAAATAAGCAGAGAGCACTTGCATATACCATTGCAAGTGACTCAACTGTTGGTCTGTTTGTCATTCTTATGGGTGAGGGGAGTATAAATCTAAAGTGACAAATTTGTTAACCAACAGGTTTTCAGGTCATTTCAAGGTTTGCAACTCTTTTCAGAGACTCTCTGAGATTTCCCATACTAACCTAGACACTCCTCTAACAACATCACAATCTTCAATTCTCAGCTTCGAAGATGAATTCCTTCTCCTACATCCATGACGAACTCTTCCATAAATGTAGACATCTTGATCCCAATGGTCTAGTTCATTTAGACCTGATTTTTTGGATCATACCTCTTCCATAGGCATGCTTTTGGTCCCAAAAGGCTTACTGAAAACAAAGATGGGGGACTTCCGACATAGGACTCAACTCAACATGATTTGGCAACAACAAACCCAAGCCAACTTGTCCTTCACACGTTGATGTGACACAATGATGAATCAGTCCTGCTGTGATCTTGCCTCTTTACTGGTCCACATAGTACATCGGCATAACCAAAAGGTAGAGTATTAACCAACCCTTTAGGTCTTAGACTGATCTCATGCTTGCTACTATTTGCAAAGTGCACTTGCTTGTTTTTGCAGGACATCCCTATATCCTTTTGTATTTGTCAATGTTGCATGGAGACGTGCACCCTCATACCTAGTGCACGCCTCCAAGATGGGGATGCGACTCCCGCCTTCGAGACGTGGGAGAGACATCCCATCGTCTCAAGGATGTCGAGCCGCGCACCCCGCAAGACTCCAGGTACTCGCCCATGAAAATTAGGGCACTTAAACGCTTTAAAAGAAAATTAAAAGGTTTTTTTTTTTACTTCTGAATCTTGGAGACGGATTGGGGTTTGTGAAGGAGTTTCAGTATGTGTTTTACATAGACTTTGAAGCCTCCCTTTTAGACAGACGCGTTTAGAACGCCTCAGCGGAGATCAACGAATTCACCACATTTCTAAGGGTTCTCAGAAGTTATCCTTTGAATGCCTTTTCCAGACTCTGAAGATCTTGCTAGGATTTATACTGTGTAGTCTGTAGATTCATTAGGAAAACTATATATAGAACACTAAATTTAAAATTATAATGTAATGGAATACTTTTGTCGCTAAGCCACTTCACATGTCACCGAAATCCATGCATAAATCATAAATGTAATGCACAAATAATTCTCTTATTTTTTTCCAATTAAACTTTTTAATAATTAATTGTTTATGAGTCTATGACTCATGAGTTACGATTCAAACATTAATTTAAAATGTTAATATTTATTATTTATAATTATATATCACATTTTTTAATTTTTAATTTTAGCAAATTATATGTTAATATTTATTATTTATAATTATATATTTTACATTTTTTAATTTTTAGTTTTAACAAATTAATATAGACGTCTCCAAGTACTTGAGTCTCCTATTTTTAAAAAATGGCATGCCAGTATTGGTACCAGTCTCCCTCCTGGCAACCTAGGTATTTGCTGCTACCCACATGTATGAAGCTCTTTACCAGCTCCAACAACAGTCTCTTCATGCTCTTGTTGTTTCTTTAACACCAAGGAAACAATCTTCCCACTTGCATTGGTCAACCCTTTCAATTGCGAAGGAGTAGCCATAGCAAGTTTGGACCTTCCAACATGAGAGTTCAAGAGGTATTCATGCCCATTCAATGACAACCTATATTGATTCTTTCTCCATAAGTAGATAGCATCCCTTTCATGTAGTTATGGGCTGCCAAAAATAATTCCACATATATCTAAGGGAATCACATCAAACATTACCTTATCTATAAACTCAGGTGTAATCCCAAAACATAACTTATATTGCTTAGAAACAATCAAATCCACATGTTTCTTCAACCACCCCGAATGACTAAGGATAGGGATGGATTTCAATTTTTAGACCAAGTTCACTAGCTAACTTGCAAGGAATGAGATTTGCTTGTAAGCTTGAGTCAAGCAACACATCATATTACTTACCTTTAGCTTGAATCTTGATGTGGAATAGTCTAGTGAGCTCCTCTTCATTAGGAGATCTTGTACTCATCAAACCAGAACCCCTCTAAACTGTGGCACAAGACAACCTTTTGTCCACCTTGGAGCTACCATCAATTTTTTGTGCCTTATTCACATAGCTGGTATTCTTGATGATTAGGTTTAAATTGGACGGTCAATAACTCAATGCTATGAACTTCTGACATTCTAGTATGTGTTTGAGAAGTGCTGACCGATGATTTAAAATCAGCATTTCTCCAAGTTTTGGGGATGGGGGAACATGGGGACGGTTTTTGGGAATGGCAATTTTTTATTTTATTTGGATTTTGGGGACAGCGAGGTAGAGCAGGAGGATGACTATTAAAATAATATAAAAATTAATATTTGAATTTTTGAAATACAAATAGTTCAAAAATACCTAAAAATGTTTAAAATAATATAAACAAACCAAAAGAAGCTGAAATTCCAAAGAGTAAGTAAAATAACAATTCACTAATTCCATAATCCATCTAATAGACTGATAATTATATGCATAATATGAAACATGATTTATATTGAGATGCCAAAAAGAAGAAATACTAGTAACTGTATCATGCATGGTACATAGGCACATTGAGCAACACGCTAAAAAAATCAGATTCGTCATCAGATTGGTATCTTGGTAATTGCTCCCCCTTGGTGATAAACAACTTGCAAGAAACTCAGCTGTTTGGTTGAGACCCTTGGTTGGCTTTTTGAAGCTCAATTTTGATGGTACTTCTAAAGGCAACCCAAGGTGGTTGGTGTAGGGTTGATAATTTGAGATGGTAGTGGATCCTTTGTGCATGGTGGTCCAATCTTCTTAGGAACTCTCACAAATAAATAAGCCAAATGTGAAGCTGTTATTGTGGGTTTATCACTTGCTAAATCATTAGGGACTAAAAAATTAGTGTTAGAAGGTGATTCTTCACTGGTTATTAACAGACTCCGCCAAGGTTTGTGTCCAAATTGGAAACCTAACAGCCTTCTAGAGGAAGCTAATGATATTGGAAAATCTCTTGATGAAATTGTGTGCGCACATGGTTATAGGGAAGCCAATAAGGTGGTTGACCTTTTAGCTAATTATAGTGTCGATCAAGAATCACTTACGGCCTTATACAACTCCCTCCCTGATTCCTGCCCAGGATTAGAAGACTTATTGTTTATGAAGCCACCTTAAATCCTAAATTTTATATTCTTTCTGCCAACCTAAATAATTATCTTACCACCCTAATTATATCTCACCTTGCTCGTGATGTTTCCAAATTCCCACCATGCTAGCAAGCATCACAATTTGACTATCCTTCTAAGATCATGTTGGGTGGGATGTTTCATTATTATGACTTGACATAGGTTTAAAGTCACTTATAACACTCGGTGCATGGGAAAGGGATTAAATTGGGGCTATGGAGGATGGTTTGTTGTGTGTCTGTTGTTGTGGTATGATGGTTGCAGGTGGCAAGGTGTGATCTGGTCTAGTGCATTGTTGACGGTATCTTTTTTGCCTGTTTTAATGGCACAATGTTGGCCAAAAGCTTCCCCTCACGACCCTTTCCATAGCAGCAGGGTCTTTGATAAACGATTGACATCAATCTTCAATTGTGATGATGTTGCTGCCCTTGGTTTTATCAAGGTCATTTTGGGTGAATCAGGCATAGGTGAAACTGGACCCTCACGGTCCAAATCTTGCATACAGGAGGATTTTATCAACCACATGGCTGATGCTGTCTCAGATGAAAGATTGTAACTATGGCTTCTGCGACTCTTTGTGTCGTCAGTGTTTAGCAGTGAAATGGTGTTACCAAAGGTGGAGCAACTGTTGGACAAACCTAAAGAAGCAATTGAAAGTGCTTCCATAAGGAGTCAGTGACAGTTTATTGCGAGCTTCAGTAGTCTAGAGCTTACTATTAGGATCTTGGGAAAGTTGTTGAAAATCCAATGGTCACCCATGACCATGGCGTCCTAGAAGTTTCAAGCACATTTACAATGCCTCTGCTCATCTTTGGTATAAACTAGTGCCTGCTAAAAATTGTCTGGAGGTTTTTCATGGCATTAAATTTTCTGTGCTGGGAGCTGCCTGCTCTGGTTCAGCATCAGGCTGGGGACAATAGGGGGTTAAGGAAGTGGCTTTGCACGAAATGGTTGGGTGGGGTGCTGATGCAAGAGCATTTGGGCTTACCAGCAATTCTGCATGCCCAAAAATATTATTCTTACAGTTTTGAGTTTTCTTCCTGATTTTGTTGCGTGTTTCAGGTCTGTTTGCTGTTCCTTTTGCTGTTCTGGTCTGCGTGTCCTCTTTTCTGGGCTTAGATTCACCTGTTGCTGAGCATGAAATCCTATTTTTCTTCCTCCTTAGCGGCTCCATCTTCAATATTGCCTTTGTTGCTAGGCATGGTGACTTTGATTGGCAATCCTAGATTATGGTGAGCTCCTTATTGTTGGCGGATCATGGGCAAAATGGCATTTATTTCCAGCTGGCAGCATCGCTGGTGGCCAAACATTCATTCCTCTAACTAGGCGGCTACCTTAACTGTTGACTGAGTCACTATTTTTAGGATTAGTGCTGCATTTTTTACCTTACTCCTTGCTGGGTACTGATCCTGGGTGTTAAATGTGGGCCTTTATCGCCTGCAGCTCTGATGGCAGTTCTAAATATAGGGTGGCAGCTCATAACAGTCTCATCTTCTAAATGTCCCTGCGCTGGTGGCAGTACCCCTGTTGCTGGGTGCTTCTAATTCTACGCGTGAGTCCTACCTTACACTTATTTTACCTCGTCACCTTTAGTCCTTACTGGATCAAGTTGCAGTAATAAAATAAATAAATAAAACGCCCCCTTTCTTGGTTAGGCAGGCTGAAAGGTAACTGTATGGCTGCTTACTCCTGTAATATAGGGCGAAGCTGAAAGGAATGAAATATATCATTGAGTAGAATACAAAAAAAGAGAGGGACAGTGACAGAGGGTCAACTTTCTGCAGAAGTTGGTCAATGAGCTTAGGATGAATTCTAAGCTGCGGTTATTTGAGTCAGACTAGGCCGTACACCTGTGGAAATGCAACAGTCCGAATTTTTGAGTTTCTGAATGCTTTTGAGGGCTTCATGCCTGTGTGTAGTGGCTGTATGCAGCCCATATGTCCTGTTAATTTCTGATTTGCAAAGTACTGTACAATTTTTCTTGTGAACAACAAAATATCATAGTATTTGTGTGGGTGTGTTTGCTGTTTTCATCTACAAGCTGTCATTTTATCAAAGGTTGGCTGCAGGCCTTGGCTGTCTTTCATTACACAGCTGGGTCCTGACTGCAATAGGTGCTGCTGCCAGGGGTGGGGTTGCATGTTGGGGAGTATGTGATTAAATATAAATGCTGCTGATATCTGTTTTTTTAAATATTGACCTTAAAATTGTAGGTTGAAATCTTTTCCGTACCTGTTATTAAGTTTTGTTTGTAAGCATCAGTCCCAGAATGTGTGTTATTTTGTTAATAACTAGCTTGTTATTACAAATATGTAATTGACAAAAATATTTCAAGGGAGAGGGCCCCAATATAACCCTCATTACTTAATTTAATTTAATTTTTTTGGGTAACTGCTCCTCTTCCACTCTATTCTTTTTCCTCTTTTTCTCTTTTCCTCCTTTTTTGGCGAATGTAAAATAGCAATGGGCATCGGTTTTACAAGAAATTTTGGGCTGAGGGGCCTTGGTGGCCACCGCCCTCTTCCCCCCACACCCCCTGTTCAGGATTTTATAATATTTATTTTAAAAAAATTTAGCTGTTTTTTATGCGTGTGATGTGGGGGCACCCTAAAGTCTCTAGGATGGCCAGGGGACAATAGGATGTTCAGGGAATGCTAGGAAGTCCACAAAAAGACCAAAAAAAGGGGGAAAAGTCCCTGGGATGTCTCTCTTTTTAGTGGACATCTCAGGGATATCCATAAAACTTTCAAAAAAGGTGGGATGGGGAGAGGACAGCCATTGTTGGAATATTGTTGTCATTGATGTCAAAAAAAAGAAGGAATTCATAATATTGTCATTGATGTCAAAGGTGTGGAGAGCAGTTTGTCAATGAAGGAAACCATTGTTCAAGAATGTAAGTGATGTCAAGAAAGAAATTAACTACATTACACTCATGCTGGCCGACTCCCTTAGATTAAGTGCTTTGGAGAAAATAATAAATAAATGAGGCCGACCTCATAAGGGCAGCACTCAAGAGTAAAGGGAAAAGACATCTCCTTTGGGGGAGCCGATCCCTTTTAGCAAGTCGCCCCTTTTAGGGAATATTAAAATAAATAAACTAACTCAAATGTGGCCGACCCTCGTTATGCAAGCGCGACTTTGGGAGAGTAAAGAAAAATTATTAAGTTTCATTAAATTAAAATCAGATCTTTATGGGCCGACTTAGGTTGTGAAAATACACTTGATGGCATATAAATAGGTGTTTGGAGGTCTTTCAAGCAAGCAATCCAATGCAAATCATTTCCTATTTAGAGCAGACCTAAGGAGAAGAAGAGCATAAATACAATGATAAACGAGATCATTTAGAGAAGTCCTAGAACAAAAAATATGAAGGATGTTGAGGATTTATATTGAAGGAAGGTAGGGCAGACCTAGGTTGTGAAAATACACTTGATGGCATATAAATAGGTGTTTGGAGGTCTTTCAAGCAAACAATCCAATGCAAATCATTTCCCATTTAGAGCAGACCTAAGGAGAAGAAGAACATAAATACAATGATAAATCAGATCATTTAGAGAAGTCCTAGAACAAAAAATATGAAGGATGTTGAGGATTTATATTGAAGGAAGGTGGGGCAGATTAAGCATGGAAGATGCCATGATATTCATGTGAATTTGGAGCAGATCTATGGCAGATTTGTAGCAGAATTTATGGCAGATTTATAGTAGAGCTAAGAGCAGATTTGGAGCAGAATTTCAGGGTGATTTATGGCAGATTTATAGCAGACCTAAGAACTGATTTGGAGCAGACCTAAGAGCTGATTTGGAGCAGACCTTGAGCATAAATATTTAAAGGAAAATTGTGTGGAAAAGTTACATCAAATACATACAGATTTGTGAAGGAAATGTAATCAGATTTGTGAATAAAAATATGGTCATCATCCGTTGAAGAAGCAACATCCCGAAGGTGATTTTGTAGAAGAGGTTGGTGCCTCCTAAAAGAAGAGATTGGTGTCTCTTGCTAAGTTGGTGCTCAGTTGCGGGGATTGGTGTCTCTAGTGGGTTGGTGCCTCAAATTATATAAGAGGGGATTGGTGTCTCCTGTAGATTGGTGCCTACAAAGATTGTAAGAGAGATTTATGTATAAGTAATATTTTGCCGTCGTTTTCTCCCGTAAGGGTTTCCACATAAATCTTGTGTTCTTCTTGTGTTACATAATTGTTAGATCTTGTGTGATTGATATTGTTATGGTTGTTAAGTGTTGAAAAAGTAAAAGATTGCTTTATACTGATTCAACCCCCCTCTCAGTATAAGCATGTGCTCCTCAAAAGTCCTTGGGATGTCTCTCTTTTTAGTGGACATCTCAGGGATATCCATAAAACTTTTCAAAAAAGGTGGGATGGGGAGAGGACAGACCCTCAAAACCCCTAAGTCCTGGGACATGTGGGACATTTGCGATGTCACTTAGATCCTGAGGATGCATCCCCATAGAACACTATTTAAACTAGATCTAATGCTAGGAGATGGGGGCTTAAATGATTTTTTTTGGCTTATGCTTAATTTTCTTTTATCTTTAATTCTTGTCGTTCAACCATTAGGACATGGACAGTGGGAAATCAATGAAAACTTTCTTAAGTTCAATAAATGGGTGGAAAAGTATATTAAGCCTTTGATTGATAGTTAATCAGATTGATTGCAATTTTGTGTTCCTGTCATTAGTAGTTTTAGTGACACGTCATTTGTAGTATTCTTTCTCCGATCCTTGAGCTCAACCAATCTGCAACTGCAATGTTGAAATGCATATCCACTTTTGTGTTCATAGAGACAGTGGCAACTATCATCCCACACATCACAGCACTTGAAGGACTGGTTCCATGAGTAGATATAGGAATTATGCAGACATTCCCATGACCTTCTCTTGATTGATGATAAGCACGGATGACCATTAGTCCAACATATTTTCTAGAAGCATCAGCTTTTGGTTGCAAAGACAGAGTCAAAACCAGTCACGTCGCATGGAAGCTTACCCAGATCATTAAACATTTCCTAATAGCTAGTTGCTTGATCAATTGTTGCAAATGGGTGAATCTTAGTAAAACCAGACCAAGTAACAAGCCTCATCACAAAGTTGTATTTAATTTCATTGTGCCTGACACCAATCGAAATATGTTGAGGCACAAAGGAAGGTCTTTTGCTTGCAATCTACGTGGGTAACGAAGCTCCTCATGCTCTGTATGATATGTGTTGACTTTTGGGTATGTTAAAGAAGTACTCGTTTACTTCTTATGAGGTTTCTCAGACAAACATAAAATAAATAGGAATATGTAGTAACAGTTATATAGCATAAGATAGAACATAAGATTCATACCAGAATTGCACAAAACAAAGCATAGTTTCCATTCGCTGAATATATCAATAGTACATCACAATATCACCATATCACATATGATCCGACTACAAAGTATCGACTCAATATATAACTTGGCCAAGGTTGGTTGAGATACCAACCGTTGGCAACTACTATCCAACCGTCGGGGCTAATTCCCGATAACACTCCTAAACTAAATGTGCATAATTATTATTTAATTTCACAATTATTTACTTGGCCGACTACGGCCGACTACAATTATGACCAACTACATAACTATCCCAGACAAGATTCTTGGGAATTGCACATTCCACCTCCCTTGCAAGGGATTTGTTGATGTGTTTTGTATGCACATGCAAACTCAGAATAAAATAGCAAGTATTCTATCCTCTCTTGAACAAAGTCTCTCAAAGGCTAAGCAATGTGATCCAATGAGACAACTCCAAGGTTCTTGATTCGTGTATTGCAATGGATAGACTTAGTAGTTGATGTGATTTGCTGAAACTCACAAAGGGACTTACGCTGAATTGACTCCCTACTCCACTCTCAATATGTTATTCTCCTTGTTATGAAATGGAACTTCTTCTAATCGGCTACGAAATAAAATGAAAAAAGACAAGGGTTGAGAAAGCTATTCTAAGGACAATGAAATAATGAAACATGCTAAGATAGACAAACTCCTCACGAAACCTAACTCCGTTTCACCATGAGAACCAACAATTACATGAAGTCGGTGCAATTTTCTAAGGTAATTCAAGGATTTTCATATTGCAAACACACATCCAAACACCCAAAGCTGGCGCAGCTTGAACAAGTACTCACAACCGAACTAAAGCACATGAAGGTTCAGGCTAACTTTGCAAATTGAGTTGCCTTCGACAATCCACGAAAAATATGAACCAAGAAGGAATTCATCAAATATCTTAACATATTAACATTACATCAATGAACTTCTAATCTATCAACTAAACTACTTGGAAACACATCTACATCATTTTGAGAATTAGAAACCATGCCAACATTCCAAAACCACAAGATCACCATGCGAACCAACAATGAGCATGTATTAATTTTGAAGTGTATGCTTACAACAATTTCATATGTTTCTTCAATGACTTTGAAGAGTCTCCTCTACTCCTATTTCGACAACATCTACTCCTACTCTATCTTGATCTCCTCGCAAATGAGAGAAATGGGCCTTATATAGACTCCAAAAATTACATGAATGACCAAGATTGATTTGTGAATCAATGGCCCAGATTGTGACAACAAGGCAATTTGTTACAAAGGTTACTATTTTTAGTAACATGAGAGAGGCAATGAAGGCACATTTCCCAATGTGATAAGCTTGAAATGAAATCTTTAGAGCATCTTCCACATGGACGCCTTCTTTGGCTTCTTGCTTGTAATGCATTCGTTGAACCTGGACGGGTGATGTGGCGAAATGTGATTGGTTTGATGATGTGCATCTGCTACCTCAGCATCTTGCAAACTGGTTTTACTTTCTCTGTGTTCACATTGCTCAGAATATCTTCCCAAATTTTGTCATCCTTTTTGAAAGTCTTTGAACTTGGATTTTCACCTCCGGGACTTAGCTTCTTGAACTTGTAATTTGGAAAACTTTGGACTTTCTTGATGTTGTCTTCATGTAATTCATGAATTTTGATGTTTTGCTCATTTCTCATCTCATCTCATTCTTGATGATGTTCTTGTGCAGGATTCAACTCTGGATGGTTGGAGTAGCGGATGTCATGTATATGCATTCGTGGTGTAGATTGCACATAATGGATGTCCTTTGTCTGGTGCATGAAATGAACCTCTGGATGATAACTTCCTCTCATGCATGATGAAGTGCTGCTCCTCCAAAAATGAAGTCTTCTTTGAAGTATGATGATCTTAGTATATGACTTTTGGCGTTGGATCTTGATCATCTGGAACGGGTCTCCTTCACGTGGGAATGATGTCAACCCTCCTCAAGCAATGCTCCTCCATCCTTTGAACATGTGCCAGCTCTTGGCATTCTCTTTCCATTACCTACACGAGAAACATCTATCAATGCAAAGAGATTTGATCATTAATCCACATTTCATTATTGATCTCCTAACCCGTCTCTCTTTTAGATACATTGCAAAGTCATTATTGATTCTTGACACATTGACTCCTTCACTTTAATTTTCTGCACAAACTGCTGGTCTGCTCTGCAAAATTCTGCTTTTTGTTTTGAGTTTGAATGCTTGAAATGAGCTTTCATTGATCTTGCATATATATGGCGCTTTGATCCTAGTTTACTAGGTCGGCCCCCCAGTGTCATTTTCATGTTTCTCAATGTTTAAAACTTGTTTTTTTTCCTCCTTCTCAGGCCAACTTCATAGCAAGCTAGGCGCTGATTTTGGGTGCACATGTATAAGAGAGGAGCACTGAATTCATGTTAGTGTATCGAATGGTTTATGCAAGGTGCTAATGAAAGTGCGCCACAAAGGAAAAGCACTGTTTTTGGGTGAGCTTGCATAGTGTTCAAAGTTTGCACATTACATAGACCTCCTTCAAGTGCGCCTAGAGGCTTAAACGCAAATTTCATGCAAGTATGTATAAATGCTTGTTGCAGAGTCATGTCAAATTTGCGCCCAAGGGAAAAGCGCTAGTTCAAGGCATGTATGTATAATGTTGAAAATTCACAATACAAGGACCCTCAAAAGGTGCGCCCAAATGGATGAGCGCTAGTTTTATGTGTTCATGTATAATATCATTTTGCGTAATGCAAAGACCCTTGAAATGTGCGCCCAAGACAAAAGCGCAAATTTTAAACATGTTTGTATTGAATGCATAATGCAAAGAAGGGGCAAAAGTGCGCTTTTCCAGACTTAGTCAATTTTTGGTAGTTGAAATCAAGTAAATATTTTGAAATATACTTTCAGGATGTTGAGATAGGTCTCGGATCCATGAGATTTAACATGCAGATTCTAGATTTTTGAGGATCCACCAGATTTCAGACTTAGTCATTTTTTCAGAATTTCAGGACATGCATTAGGATGAGAAGATACGGACTCCTTAGCAAGAATATGTCGAGACTTGGGCAAAACAACACTACCAAACCTAGAAGCTCAGAGAAAACTTAAACCTAAAGCAAAAAAGGTCGGTTCCCATTTGCAATGGGGCGATGCATGAAGACATCACAATAGGATTGTACTGTGAAATTTACAGATCCTTCAAATTTACAGATCATGATAAGTTTAGTGTTAGAATTTACTCAAATGAATTGATTTAGTGATGTCTTGCATGGTAAACTAGACTTCAAAATAAAATTAAATAATGATAACATAATTTAAATGTTACATTGATATAATCAATGACAGAAAACTGCAACAGACTAAAATAAGATTTATTTTTCTCGTATGGAAAGCATCATAATGTAGCTTTGCTTGATATTTGAACTTCTGCATTTCCTTTTGTGCTTATGAATCATACGAGTTTCAGTCAGAAGTGAATTAAGGTGCTTATAACTCAAACAAGAATTCTAATTATTGATGCAATTTGCTCCATGTGGTTTTGCATGCATCTCTACATGATTTGTTTTTTTCCCCTCTCATGCATAAAAATATGTAAGCATTAATTTAAAATAAATAGCAATTTGCACATGCAAGATACTTTCAAAAACATTTCAGTTTTGATATGCACAATTCTTTGGTAAAAAGATGACAAACTTTTTTCATGGAAATGATCTTGTTATTCAAAAACATCTGATCAAGCTACTTTTGTTACAAAAAGGAGATCGAATATAATACTAAACTCAATATGAATATACAAAAAAAAAATTTAGTCAATAGTTGAGTCTTCCAATGCAATTAAAGAAATTGTTTTTATTAACAGGGCTTTATTTTGTTTCTTTTCTAGGTTGGCCATACCAAATCATATGTACAAGTACTTGTTATGGCTCCTGACAGTATGCTTGGAACTTCTGTTGATGTGAAAGTTGCATCAGTTGGTAGGTGGTCTGTTTTTGGGAATATAGTTGGAAAGCCATATCAAATTCTTGCACCATGTATTTCAAATTCACCTCTAGCTACAAGAAAAAACATTGTTCCAGAGGGTAGAAATGCAGATATTACGTCTTGCACAGAGTCAGAGTCTTGTACATACTCCATGGACAAGGAATGCAAAACTATAACTCTTCCTACTGAATGTGTAGCTTGTTTGGTAGCTGAGCCTGTTGTTAATGAAAAATGTGAAGATTGCACATGCAGCATACCAACTTCTGCCGAAAACAAGCATAATATGATGGACAAAGAAGGGAAAGTCAGTAAAACCTGTGAGTCATCTTCTGCTGTAAGTGATGGTGATACAACTGTAAAGCTTTCAGTTGACACAAACTTCATAAAGAAGTCAATGTCATCTATGTTATTAAGGAAGAGAAAGGATTACCAAAATAACAATCAAAATAAGGTTTTGCTAGAAATTGCACAAAAGAAACAACAGTGCAACATCTTCAGTGGATTTTCTATTTTGGACGGGACACTTCTGTTTGGAATTATCCTGAGCTTTAGTGTAATTGCGGTTAGTGTATTTAAACTAGTGGTTTAAGAATTTGACCACTTGTAGACATTGTTTCTATTTTAGTGTCATTTTAATTTTCACTGCTAATGTCCAGGAGACGACACATATAATGAACATTAATTTAGGTGCCTCAATTGGCATGCTGAGCTTTGTCAGTTGTTTGATTCTATTTATATTGGAGGGGTTAAATTCCACAAAATATACAGGATTCTGAATAATGTTGTCTTGAGGTTATGTACTGAGCTTTTTATATGCTCAGGGATCTGGGAATTATGCATTAGTAGAGAATGCATGAAGATATTGTTGTTTGTGTT
This sequence comes from Cunninghamia lanceolata, assembly GCA_027924645.1. Classification (NCBI taxonomy): domain Eukaryota; kingdom Viridiplantae; phylum Streptophyta; class Pinopsida; order Cupressales; family Cupressaceae; genus Cunninghamia; species Cunninghamia lanceolata. The sequence goes on from BSBN01001749.1 coordinate 312,744, forward strand.
ATTTGTTTCTATTATATGTTGTGGTCTCTTGCGTATCATTTTTCTGCCTATTCTTCTTCAAAGAATCCTAAGAAATGTGCTATTAGAACTGTCATCACTTATGCACTTGTTATAGTTACTTCCTAAGGATTTTGATTGCAATATCATAGATTGGCTAGTTTAGATGATCAGTGTTCCATGGGGGTGCCTCCTCTGGATCTGAGTGCCATCCTGGATGTCTCAGGGATCTGGAAGGGATGTCCTTTCCCTGTCCCCCCTTTTTTTGAAAGTTTTGGGGAAGTCCCTTAGATGTCTCCTTAAAAGGGGACATCCTCCCTTTCTGGGGGACTACTCAACATCCCCTCGATGTCCCCAAAGGCATCTCCCACATCAAATGCATACATTCTAAAAATATTTGAAGAACTAAAACAAAAAAAATCCTAAAAGCCGCACCCCCCCTGAACCCAATAAACTTTTAAAACCCACAGCCATTGCTGTTTTGCATTTACCAGAAGAGGAGGAAAAGAAAAGAAAAAAGGAACGGGAAAAGACAGGAAGAGGAGCTGATCTGTAAATTAGGGTGGATGTTCCACACATTTAGTCAACTTATGGATTCTCTGTTGACTCTCCAACTCTGCTATAAATACACTGTAATCTACCTCTAGTGGGTAACTGTTACAGCTAAAAGACTATTCATTAAAGTTATTAAGCATGAAAGAAACTCCTGGCAGTGATTAAGCATGCAAAAGTCACACACAACAGACTGCAACACAAAAGTTTACCCTAGAGAAACCCTTCAACGGGTGAAAACTCCAGCAAGTGTCAGCATTGCTCCTCGTTCCAGCATCACAGCCATGTTATATAGGTGTTGCTGTGTTACAATGCCTCCAGTTCTTTTGCAGAATTCAGCGGTGGCAAATTGCCAGCTTATATCACCTGCAACTATCTCTGCACCTTCAAAAACCCAACCCTGTCACTTTCTTCCACTAAGATGAACATGAAATGGAGATCCATTAAGAGTTAACACATCTAACCCGTCTAACAGTCTTCATACGCCTTCCTATAGCTTACCCAGCAAGAGCAAGCATTGCTTCTTGTTCTGCTATCACAGCTATGCCATATAGGTGTCACCATGTTACAATGCCTCTAGGGATTTTACAGAACTTAACAGTGGCAAATTGTCAGCTTCTAACACCTGCAACTATCTCTGCACCTTCAAAACCTTGCTTTGTCATTTTCTTCCACTAAGATGAACATGAAATGGAGGATCCGAAAGAGTTAATATGTCTAACCCCTCCAACAGTCTTCATATGCCTTCCTATAGCTTCCCCAACATTGAAAATGGAATATCAAATGTCCAGAAGGCAAAATCGAACGACGAAACCCTTCGCATTCCACATTTTGTTTGCACAGTGACAAAATTGCTACTTCTGCCAACAAGGAATTTTGTTTTCACCACAGCAGATGATGCTTTCCCTGCTTGCTGCAATCGGTGGATTCACCAAAAGTTAGGTTTTTTTGCTCATTCTGAGGCCCACAACTTGTTTTGAAGACTCCTTGAGATGTCTTGGGCCACCCCGGACGCTCATTTGACTTCATCACAGCACCTCATGGTCCACAAGAACCTTCAATTCGACAAATTCAAGTTTCTAAATCACTTTAGTTATTCTCCTTGACTGAGTGGAGCCTCTTTTGACCCTGGTGGTCCAACTTCTACAATTTGGTTTACGGTTCAGGAGCAGCTTTGGAGATGTCAGTTGGATTACTTGAACTTCTGAGCTTGTTGCTTATTTTACCTATGTACCATGCATGATGCAACATTTTTTTTTTTTGGCATCTGTCAATATAAATCATGTTTCATATTATGTTTATGATTATCAGTCTATCAGATGGATTATGGAATCAATGAATTGTTATCATGCTTACCGTTCAGAGTTTCAGCTTCTTTTTGTTTGTTTATGTTATGTTTAGGTATTTTCTAGCTATTTGTATTTTGAAAATTCAAACATTATTTTAATAGCCACCTCCTTGCTGTCTTCAAAATCTGGAAAAAGTTGCCGTCTGTGAAACCTGTCCCCTCATCCCCATGTCCCTGAAATCCGCTTCCCCAAAACTTGGAGAAACATTGTTTAGATGTCACTTTCAGCTCATCAATCTACCATCTTTTGTCTCAAGGATTCAGGCTGTATAAGATCTTTTGTGAGGTTCACAGATCTCACTATATATGTAAAAATGGATGACTTTGACCCTGAAATAATAATGATTTAGTGGATGTTAAAATGGCCTATTTTGGAACCCTAAAGACAAAGGTATCAATGGTCAGAAAATATAATAATAAGCTTCTGAAAGCAAACATCGAGCAATCTGTCTTGACCAGCATGTAAGCAGTGCAAATAGTATGAAAAATTTATTGTAACATACACTTGAGGGATTAGACTGTATAAATATTATACAGCGAGAAATCTCCACATCTGGCTATCCGCAGATGTCCTACCAGCAGTTGAATTGAAATCTATAGTTACATGGAAACTTGTATGTCAAATAAACTTAACAGTACCACTGAAGCTCATACATACTTCCCAAACTGAATTGGGTTGGTAGTTTTGTTAATTGTTACATATTGAAGAAATTTCAACCTCGATGACTATGTCCTAATGTTAAATAACATTGCATAAATCAGACAATAATTGAAACTTCTAAGTGCGGAAACAAGAACAACAAACATGGATAATTTACACCTTCAAATCAGTATTGCATTCCTTCAGAAGTTTAGAAAGAAACCTTCACAAGTTGTTCAAATAATAGCTGCACGGAATTATATCACTGTGTTCATTAAGTTAATAATATTTGATCTTGCATCTATCTTTATACTATTCAGCTAAAATTCTAATCTTTAAAAAGCTTCTTATCTTAAGCACGAGATGACTTGGATGATAAGTTGAAGTCATTAGTATATATCTACACTTTATTAAACTTAATTAGTTCAATAAAGTTTTTTCACTTTATCACTTAAGTGAAATGCAAAATAGAATTAACTCGAACTACTTGCACGTTCACAGTGAACCTGTGCAAAAGTTTTGAACTGAGCAAAAAAACTCAACACTCTCTCTTAGTGAGAAAGGAATTATGTGCCAATCTAAGTTTGTCTCTAAAAGCTTCAAACTTGTCTTTTGCTAAGGGCTTGGTCAAAATATCAACTAATTGCTGATATGAGGATATGTTGAAGCTTAACTGCTCTTTGTTGAATCCTGTCTCGAATGAAGTGATATTTGATCTATATGTACTTGGACCTATTATGAAACACTAGATTCTTTGAGAGTTTGACGCAACTCTGACTATCACAGTAAATGATTATAGGACCCAACTCCTAATCAAATGACCCTGTAAGTAACTTGCGAAGCTAGATGGCCTCACAACTGACGGTATTGATTGCTATATACTTTGCTTCTACTATGCTTGGTGCCATTGGAGTCTATTTCCTGTTGAACCAAGATATCATTCTTGAACCCAAGCTAAAGCAACACCCTAAGGTGCTCTTTCGATCTCTTGCATTGCCTATCCAATCAAAGTCTATACATACCTGCAACTTCATTTCACCATCTCCAAGATATCTCAAACCATATTCCACTATGCTCTTTAAATATTTGAGCATAAGTTTTGTTGCTAACCAATGCTCTTTTCTTGGCTCCACCATGAATTAACTCAAGGTGTTCACTGCAAAACATATATTTGGTTTAATGTTGACCAAATACATCAAGGAATATATCAGCTATGTGTACAATGTGGGATCAATCACCTCTGAATTTGAAGTTGTCACCTTCTTCAAATTAGATCATAGGTGTGTCCATAGGCCTGCACTCCTTTATCTGGGGTTGCTTCAATATCTCAATTGCATACTTACCCTACCTAAGGAAAATCTCCTAAAGTTTTTGCCAAACCTCTAACCCCAAAAAGTAATGCATCATGCCAATGTCCATCTCAAACTCAACAACTAAATTTGCTTTGCACCTTGTAATGAGCTGCTCCGCTCTTATAATGAATAAATCATCTACATACAATATCAAAATAAGCATATTTGACTCACTCACTATATAATATAGATTAGGATTTGCTTCACTTTTGGTGAAGCCCATACTTTAACATATATTCATCGATCATAGAATACCAAGCTCTTGGTGCTTGTTTGAGTCCATACAAAACCTACAAACATGGGATTCCTTCCCATTTACCTCAAAGCCCTGAGGTTGCTCTATAAACATTTCTTCTTTAATGATCCCATTAAGAAAAATTGTCTTAACATCAATCTGATGTATCTTCCATCACATGACTGAAGCTAAAGACATAATTGCTTTGGTGAAAGTGTATCTGGTGACTAGAGCAAAAGTTTTCTCATAGTTCACTCCCTCCTAAGAGAAGCCTCTCACCACAAACCTTGTCTTGAACTTCTCAATGTTAGACATCTTTGACATGCTTGATTTATAAGAGCCACCTGGAACTCACAATTGATTTCCCTTTTGGTCTTGGGACTATGTACCATACATCATTTTTCATGATGGAGGTGTTCTCCACCATGACATCCCGCCAAACCTGTTGGTCTGATACCTCTTGAAAGATGAACAACTTGAAATCTATGATGTTGCTCATCAATGATGCTAGAATTGGTTCACATAGATTGTTTTCTCTAACCCCTATTACCTGTGTTGTAATTGGACTATATTCTTTTAGCTTGATAAGAACTTGTTGATCTTTGAATTCTATTGCAAAGCTCTTATCTTCTATTATCAAAACTAAAAGCATATTCTTTCTAAGGCCAAAAAGAAACAAAACATCATCAACCTCTAAGGAGATACCTGTAATGTCCCCTTCTAGCAAGCCAAAATTTCGCAACCTTGCAAACAATTTTAACTTTCAAAGAGAACATTAGTATTCAAATCTTCTTTCAAATTCCCATGTCATCATTTATAAACATAAGCCATTTGTTATTATAGATTGATTGTATACATTTCATGATTCCCTAGAAGAGATATACTTGGGCCTTTGTTAATCAAATCCTCCATCTTATGAGAGTGAATCCGTTAGGGTGCAATGCCAATGGTATAGGTTGTTCTTCCTTCGAGGGCTACTCTAGACCCAGGCCACTCTAGGACTTTCCTTTGACTCGGGGTTCTCTAGACCACTTGAATCAAAAGACTGCATCTTGTCTCCTAAGGTACCATCTTGAGACAAGGGCTCGAAAGGGTGCTTTAGACTAATGAACCTGTACCTATCCTTGGTTGATTGCCCGCCCCTAATCTCTCTTACTCATCATAGTGGCGGGGGGATTAACACTATTGCCCTAATCTATCTTGGGTATTCATGATCCGTCATAAGCCAATTATGCTAGCTTATTGCACTATAATGTTATTCCATTAATACATTATTCATCATAGAATGAGTTAGAATCATTAGTGATCCTTATTTACTAATTTATGCAACTATGATCCCTTTCTTAGCCATTCTTCTTATGATTAGTATTATAGGCAATCATATATGTTGGATATCTATGTAATGCATTTCAACCTACTTCTTCTTGTATTTTATGATTGATGCTAATATCCTATTATGAATGAATGCATAGAAGCTATATTGATATGTATAATTGCATATGACTGTCTATAAATTGCATTGTTATGAAGGATTGCAATATAACTTACATTGTTCATGAATGGCTGTAATAAAATCAGAATTATCATGATAAGACATATGCACCATTTGCAAAGAGAGAATATATCTCATACCTTTAATATTATGGTAGTGGGAATGGTCGATGAAGTATCTCTGCTGATATATTCCCTTTGTATTGAGTGTTGTAATGTTCTTTAATGTCTGATTGGCTTATGGAGAAGATTTCTATCTTTGTGTAGTTTATAATTATTATAAAATCTGTTTCCAATTAATATTGCTGAGTGCTGAAGGAGAAATTCTAATGCCTTACCTTGTAAATATTTCTGATATCTTTTCTTGTTTGCCGTTTTGCGCTTCCTTCCCTCAGCCCTTATATGGCTTGGGCGCTATCATGAGTCGCGCCATATGCAAGAGACGTCACTGTTTGTTAAATGATGTTTGACTAAACATTAGTTAATGATTCGATTGGTTCTTTCTTATCTTACTTCCTTTTTATTATGAACAATACCATCTCATAACCGCCGCTTTCAATGGTTTATAATAATTTATTTGCCTTTGTATGATCCACGAGTTGCATAACATGGATCGATGATTATCATTATTTATGGCCTTATTATGAGCGCTAATGTTCCTTAACCATTCGATGACTCTTGCATGTTTTATTTCCAATTCCTCCATCCTTTAGTGGCTACAACCGATACCACTGCTGGCATATATGAGCATATCCGCTATGTACAAGGATCAATCATTTTGTTAGATATATTGTTTGTACTTTAGTGCCATGTCAACCTTGTCTTATATGCCATGTCACTGATCTTATTCCCTTCTTTGTCTTCTTTGTACTAACTCTTTAGTGTTGTTAGATTAGAGCATAATGGAATGTTTCCAATCTTCAATTGGAAACTATCGAGTTATGACAAGACTACCGATTCATGACAATACCTGAATGAAGTTGAAAGGGAATTTTACCAAATAAAACATCATCAACCTCTAAGGAGATACTTGATTGGATACTTGACATCATCACCAATCTCAACTTGAACTCTAGAGTTATATTCTTCTAGTTTGGTAAAATACCGTAGGGTTGATGTCATATGCATAGACGCCCCATTGCCTAGATACTAAGCACTCAAAGAAATTGTGCTAGTAGAAAGACAAGATACCATTGATAACTCCTCAAACTTGGCAAAAAAACTCATTCATTTGAGTCTTCGCAAAGGTTGTCACTTGCTTTTGTTGTTGCTTCCTTTTGCCTTTCTTCTTGTTTGGACACTCTGATGCATAATGATTAAAATTATGACAAATAAAACACTTGATTTTATTCAAGTCCTTCCCTAGCTGTGAGAATGAATTCTCATCCTTTCCCTTTTCCTTTGTTTCCCTTGGATAGAGTCACCCCTCAATTGCTTAAAGGAAAGAAGATTATCCCTAGCACGAATGCCCTAAACAAATGCTTCCCATGAAGATGAGAACCCATTCAAAGCTAGGTTCACTAGCTCTGCATCTTCAACCTTATATCTGACTGCTGCAAGTTGGTCACGACGCTGTGTGACCTTATGAGGTAACTGTTAACAATATCTGATTTAAACATCTCTATGGATTTGAGCCTGTTTCTCAATATCCTTTTTTTGTTAATGTTTTCACATTGGAAAAGACTAACTAAAGCATCAAACATATGCTTAGTTTTTTTTTTTTTTTTCGGACAAATATAGAATTAAACGATTCATCATCATCGGAATCATTGGCTTGGCCTTCATTTATTTCTTTTTATGAATTGTCAAATCCTACCAATATTCAAAAGATCATTTTCTTCTAATAACAAAATCACCATGACTTTCCAAGGTAGGAAATTTAAAGTACCATCCAACCTATTCTCAAATTTGAGACTAGGTGATGCCATTTTATAATTTTTTTTTTTGGGGGGGGGGCTAAAACCACCAAATTTGGAAATAAACGAATTGCTAAATTTTTTTGAAAGTACCTTAGTTATGAACTGTAAACCTTAGTTCTTCTTTAAACCCTTGCTGTTGTTCTGTAAACTCTAGCAGTTGGTACAAACTAGTAAATTTCATTTCTAAAAGAAAACTTGAAATTAAAACCCTAGTTTGAACTCACAAACCTTGGCAGACTGTACCCTAGCCATTGCTGGCTTTTGGGAAAAAAAAAAAGCTCAAGCAACATTGAATAAAAAGAAACAAAAAACTTGAAGCAATTTATCCTGAAAATCCGTTTGAAACCCTGTATTGGCCAGCGTAATTTTTGCAAAGAAATGGCATGCGATTTTATGGAAGGAAAAAAAACGTGAATTTCTTTTATTTACAGGCCGCGATTTTCACACAATTCCACCCGCAATTCCTCTTATTTTTTTAAAAAATTGATTTTCTTTTTAGAAACAACCTGTGATTTTCTTCTAAAATAGTTTGACACGATTTTCTAGAAAATGACCTGTGATTTGCCTCCTTTCTGTCATGATTTTTCACCTGCCCCAGGTCATGCGATTTACAATAATAAACCCCTGAAATTCCTTCTCTACACCATGCAATTTTTCTTTACCTGTCTAGGCTCTAATACCATGGAGAAATTTAACCTAGATGACTATGCCCTGATGTTAAATAACATTGCATAAATCACACAATAATTGAAATGCAAAAATAGAATTAATTCGAACTACTTACACTGCACATTGAACCTGTGCAGAAGTTCCAAACTAAGCTATAAAAAAACTCTAGCATGTACAAAGTCAACAGATCACCACTATACTGCCAATAATTCTTTATAGAATGCATTGGCTATTGTATAAAATCTTACACTAGGCAATGTTAAATTTTTTTGGTATAGACACACAACTTTGCATTGATAAATATTTGCATCCGTATTTAACAACACCGAAAAACATCTTTATGTAAATGCACACAAGCAAGAAAGAAAATTTATGTGGGTATAGGAGGAATAAATTTGATCTCCTAAAATGAAGAATCACATAAATACAAGATTCTACTTCTCTAAATGATGCCACTAAATTGTACGAACACAAGATTTCCCTCTAATCAGTCCAACCAAAATGGAAAGGTATTTATGGAATAAGTGCACTGCACGCCACACAAACCATCTAGTCAAAACTGGGTTTCCTGAGAGACTCAAATTTTTTGAGAGTACTAAGATCGAGCCTCTGCAAATAGTTAAGAAAAAACCTTTGCATTCAATGTCTACTTAGTTCTAAGAGTAACTTCAATCTAATTCGTGTTTATTCTAACTTCCAACTACTAACATTTCACTCATGATATTAATTTCACTAAACATTCATTTCAAATGTTAAAAACCTGAAGTATATATATAACCAGTAATTTGACCTTCGCAGATCAAAATTCACGACCTTAAATAATGACACTCAAGCAGCGTAAATGTGATCAGATAAACTTATGATATTAATAAAATGTACTCTTCTAAAAATTGAATAGAATCTAAATATAAACAAACCTGTTTGGAAAGCAATTGAATATAATTTGAATAATTTAAACTACAACAAACTCAACTAGTACACAATTTTTGTGCCACGTGTTGTGCAACTCACTGATTGTTCCAAATCATCTATCAGTTCTGTTTTCTTCGTCACCTTTTATAACTGTATGCTTGCACTACACTAGCAAGGCAACTCTTCTAAATCTACATTCCAGGCGAATAGAAATTCAATCTGTCTTCTGCTTACTGAACTTGAAATTGTGCAAGGATTTTTCATGGTGCACTCTTGATCCATTAAATTATCTAAAAAGCAAATAAGGTTGACCTTGAATCAACATGTCACTCATCATCATTCACAACATAACTGTTCGATTGTGCTTTCCCACTTTTAGAAATATGGGTTTTTATATGTTATCCCTAGAGGCAGCAGGAATTCATCTTGTGTCAAACTGCATGCTCCGAACTTCTTCAGCAATGGCATCACAATTTCTTTTTGTTCCTCCCGCTTTGGGATTGTCAGCTATTGTAACAGAAAGTTTTATAAATATATCTTTGATCCTTCATATGCTTGTACTATTTGCAGCTGATTAGCAAAGTTTGCAACATTGAAATCATTGCTTCTATAGAAAGATTGGTGGAGCCAGCAAATCGAGTAAAAATGCATATGTAGTTGTCCAACATTTTTCCATAGCTCTCCTGTGGGCACTGAGGATTGAGAGAATTAGGAGGCTGTAATTGGATTGTTCCAAAGAGGTTGCTCAAAATCTTGACATTCTTATGGGTAGGTCAGGGAATGATACGGTTGGCCTGAGAAGAGGCTATGCTGTGATTTCATGGTGTAGAGGAAGAACCTGTGTAATGACTCGCTTGATGATTGAAGAATCATCATTGGATTTCAATACAATTTGAAAGTATCGAAGGTTTATACAAAGTGCTGATTACAAAGTATATCATATTTCCTTGGACGCAGATCTAAATACTTTGTGAAAACCATCGAATACCCTTCATAGATCTGAGTTGAAGATCCTTGTTGAGATACTAAAGAATTCTTGCATATCATTTCAAAATATGAAAATACGGTGCATTTGTAGAAATCGTGTATGATCCGTTGAGCGCAGATTGATAGAGAGACATGGTCGGAGACCATTGTATTGCTGAGTTCATCGAAGAGCCTTGCATTGTTGTGACACAAGTGGAGGTTTGTTCGAATATCATTGAAGACATTATTGGAAGATCTACATTGGCAGATTGTTGATAGAAATTTATTGAGCGTCGATCCCATGAAGAATATTTATGGTAAAATAAACTAATAATTAACAAATCGAAAGATCACAAGGGTCATGAAACAAGATGTCTTTTGACCATTTGCATCCCGTCAATATCTTTATAAGGGGTGGAGCATCATTCAGATCGGATCATACCAAGAAAGCATCGAATCTCATTTAAGGAAGTCCAGCATCCACAAATATATCATTCATCTAACCCAAATAATAACATCTATACCAGATCGGCAGAATTATATTCATCTTATCCAGCAAGTTGAAGTTATCACAACAAATTGATTGCATTGAATTGTGACAGCCATTTAAAGGTATGCATTAATGTTCTTTCTCCATATAATGCTGAAATCTGATATATGTTATGCTTTGTCTTTATGAATAACATATGCTGAAGGATAAAGAAATATATCTTGCTGACTGTATTATCAATTCATATATGCATTAGAAGTAATGTTCACATTTCCGATTCTTCATATTATAAACATAGATAGATTTACAATGTAAATGATTTTGTTTATAATTAATGAATGATGTTAACCATGATTGAATGAACATAGAATAATAGATTGATCTTAGATATGTGATCATAAATATAAAAATGATAGATTAATATAATAAATGAATATGGTTATGCATAAGGAATCAATGATGATGATAATGGAATAAGATCATGTGGATATATGATTGGCCAATTATGATATAGGCCAAGATGTCCTAATTATAAGGCATCATGTGCAAAATATTAATAAAGACTTAGAAAGCATAGGATTGTGCCATATCTGAAACGAGGATTAGCCTCATCATTAATCATCTCGCCATCCTAGGTGTAACGGTAAGTTAGGAGAATGTTATTGGACCCAGGTAACCCCAAGAAGATGAAGTACCTCCGGGTGTGAGGCGAAGTCTCTTGGGTCAAGTGTTGAAGTACCTCCGGGTGTGAGGTGAAGCATTGAGCCTATGGTATGATGAGCTCATCAATGTGATTTGTGCCCTATGGTGGGTGACCCTCCAATAGATGAAGTATGCTCAGGTGTAGCATGAAGTCTTTGGAGCCGATTGGTGAGGTGGGAAGCCATCGGGCCTCTGTATGGGATGGTTAGTGTCTCCTTAACAACCCATGCCTATGGAGTTAGAGATGGATTAATGATAGGGCGACACATGATCCTCTCAAGGATAGAACATAAGGCCTATGAATATGAATATGAATACGAACATGAACATGAATATGAATATGAGTATGAATATGAATAATGTGATTATGGGATTATGAGTTCTGGTAGTGCCTATCTAGGGTTAGGGTTTTGAGTTGAGTCTGCAAGCCTATATTTTTATTCCCTCAAACTCTTAATGCCTTAGGTTTTATTTCCCCTCAGCGTCCTACATTGTATCTTTTATTTTGTCGTTGATCTCCTGTAGCGGGTTCCCGGTCGCTTAAGTTGCATTTTCATGCCTTAGCACTCATAGGTTGACCGACCCCTTTGCATTGCAATACCGCTTTCTCCTGTCGCATTGAGAAAAAATGCTAAGTCTAAAATCCCTTTACGTGGCGATGAAATCTATTGTATGTATGTGTAGATGCATATGTACAACGCTGGACCCGAAAAGAAATCTCAATCGGCTTCAAATAGTGAAAAAATAAGTTGTATGCATCTTTGTATGCATATTGGGTTGTTGTGGCATATTCTAAGTTAGATTCCGTGTTTGTATGTAAAAGTTTGTATGTGTTGTTGTATATTTGATATACAACGGGTAATATACAATGCGGATTTCAAAAAAAAAAACTTCCAATCGGATTAAAATGGTGGTCGGGCCCACAGGTGTACAAGGGGGATTGTATGTATATGTGACAAATACAATTGAACATACAATGCAGAATATACAAGTCCCGGACGTCAAAGTTTATCAAATTGGGCCTGGCGGGCATACATACAAGTGTAGGGTTGAAAAGTCAATGCATTTCCTTTGTATCTTGCGTTGTACGTTGTTTCATACATACAACTGCATATACAAGTCGAAGTGCAAGGGGCGGACATGGCCAGAGAGTTAGCTGTATTTGTGAGATGGGTGAGATCCATAGTTGTATATTGGAATTGTATGTTCCCAATATACAATCGAACATACAAGCAATAGATACAAAGAAATATGCAAAGCGGGTATGGTCAAAGTCAAAGTTTCAAAAGCATGGTGGGGCCCACGCAGTTGTATGTTCCGTGGGTTGTATGTATGTGCATATACAATGCAAGATACAAAAGGCACAGATACAACGCCCAGACCCGATTGAGATTTTAAAGTGTTTCATAAATGGCTGGGGTCCGCTGGTTGTATATCGCATTTGTACAATGTGATATACAAGGCCGATATACAAAGGGAAAACATACAATCCGGACCCAACTGGAGAATCAAATGCAACGAATAATTATTTTGGGGTCCGCAACTTGTATGATGAAGTGCTTGTATATGCTGAAACACAAAGAAGAAGAAATACAAGCTGGACCTGTTGCAAAGTTACAATATGGTTAACAATCATTTTGAGGTATGCGCATTATATGTATATTTGCGTATATACAAAGATTTGAAGGCAAGAAAGTTAAAATGGGTGAAAAGGTAAAAGCATATGTTTGTGCCGTGGAAAGTCAATGGAGCAATAAGACACCTGCGTGGCACATTTTCATTGGCCGATGACCTTTCAAAGCTGGTGACTGGATTGCCCGATCAATTTGAAGCTGCAGATCTTGGTAGGAAAGGGGAAATCGACGGCTTGTTTCAAATCTTCAGAGCAAGAGGAATTTATGTGTGTTTGCGACTGCATTCCAGATAGAAGAAACTTCAAAAGCACATGAATTGTTGCATCTCGCAGGTAGGTTGGCCATTAATGGAAAAATTTGCAAAGGTATGGGTCAAATGGACGGGCCACCAACCATTTTTAATAGGAAAATCTCCAAGCGGTGGCACACTTCCCAAATTCAACCACTCCTTTCTTCTTCTTCTACCTGGACATTGAATGTTTTGGGCACCATTCTGATGGTGCGATGTATTTGGAAAATTTTTGATGTGACCATGTAATTAATTGCTGAGTGCACGTTCTTGATGTATAAGAGAACTGTTACTCATTTTTCTGGTTGTTGAAGAGTCGGCAAAAAATTTGGTGGAGTAATAAGATACAGTTTTGCTGGTGGCTCTGTTAGGTGCCTTGTGAGTTTATGAATCATATGTTGTATGTTTTATGCATAAGTTTACTGGTTTCATGTTGTTTTTATATGAGAAATGCTTTGTTGCATGTGTTTGGTTATTTGTCTCCAAGTTGCAGGCATCTTTTCTTTTGAATCTAGATAGCTAAGGGTTATTTGGGATTCAGAAACATGGATTTTCTATGTTGAATGTTTAATCTCTTATATTTGTTCAACGAACAAATTAAATGTTTTAGGTTAAGCATTGGGAAAGGTATGCTGCAACAGTGATATCATTAAGTATGAATGACTAAATACTCAGTCTTGGGAAGTATCTGTAAGGCAGACACTAAAAATTTTCCCCTTGAAACTTAGTTATTGATTCAAGTTTATGGTAATCATTCACATATGTATGTCTATTGACTCCGAGCCCCAAGATAGGCACCAGTCTGGTCATGTATTGAGGTTACAACCCAAGGCCCCAGTCTTGCATCCAAATACAAAATACAAATTCAAACTTCAAATATAAACCTTTAGGACATTAGAAGTAGTTTTAGGACCAAAATCCTCTGTCTCACAACTGAGCATAGGCCCAAAGCTAGCCCCTTTGCACTTATTTCACAGTTTTGGTCTGCATAAGAGAGGATTTATTTGCTTTGTGTCAACATCACAATAAGTTCACAGGCATATTTTATGGATGTTGAATAGGGAATACCCCCTTGGTTCCGCAGAGTCTAAAGAAGGAGAGGAGATATTTATAGGGTCTATCTCCTGTACTATTGGCCCCTGGCCCAGAAATCCTGTTGATCAATGATGGCTACCTTGTAGGGATAACTGGGAAGCATCCAGTTTAGAAAAAAATCCAACAGATTTGGCGACTCTACTAGGGAATGCTTTGTGTAAGAACCTTGGTTTAAAAATTAATTCCTAGTTGTAGGTGGCGACTCCAAACAAATCTCCCAACCGGTAAGGTGAAATTTGTATGCAAGGGAGAAGATCCTTGCATAATCCTTTGCTTGCAGAACTACTCAGAAAAATGATGTATAGGAAAAAAGGGATAGTTCAAGCCAGTCAAGAAGGTTCTCCCAGCCCCAAAAACAATGATAATACCCAAGATAATCCTGGATCTTCAGAGCAGCAGGCACCTTATTTTTCAAACACAAAGGCTGAGATTCAAGATGTATATGAAATACAACAAGGTGATAGATTGAGAATGAGATCAGAGGTGTTTCAAGAACACCCTTTCTTAGATCCTCTTGACAGATTTGAAGAAACTGAGTCCCCAAGCGATGATGATGGTGACCAAAATGGAATGGGGCCATACTCTTCTATGCCTAAAGATAAGGAATTAGCTGAGGAAATCAAGAACCTCAAGGCTGAATTAGAATATTTGCAGGCTTTGAGGATTAGTGATGATATGAGACAAAAGGTGCAAGCTCTGAAAATTGGTCAACATGATTCAATTCCCTCCCTCGATAATGCAAATGTGTTGAGAAACCAACAAAGAAATGAGGTTCAGAATCAACAGAATGATCAGAGACAAAATACAAACAATGTTAGGATACCATTGAACAATGTGAGAAATCAGAATGCTAATAGGAATGCAAATGTTAATCAGTTTGGTAGATAGCCTATGCAGTTGGATAGATTCAGGCAGCTAGTTTTTAATGGTATTCCTGGTTACCCTAATCCCATTGATAAACATGTAAGGTCTCAGGTACCAAAGTTTTTAGGAAACAATGTTGTGTCAGGTGAAGATCATTTGAAGGCCTTTCAGAATGTTATGGACAACTTTGAGGTTGAACATGAAGATGTTTTTATGAAACTGTTTATACAGTCCTTAGTCGATGAAGCTAGAGAGTGGTATAAAAGTCTGCCTGACCAGAGTGTATCATCATGGGATGACTTCAGAAGGATTTTAAAGAACAATATGGTGATAAGACTGATTCGAGCTTTTTTATAAATGAGTTCAATGGTATTACTAAGGGGTCAAATGAGCAGGTTACAGATTTTAATGCTAGGTTCACTAAAGTGTTGAACAAATTACCACTTAACATGAGGCCTAATGAACCAATGTGCACGGTACTATACATAAATACTTTTGATGCTAAAACAACTTATGGGTTAAGAGATAAGGGTCCTACTAGCCTCAGGGATGCTTTTAGAATTGCAACCAACATTGAAAATAATAGGAAAGCATTTGGTAAGACAAATAGAAGGGATGATGTAAAGATTCTGCAAAATCCAAATAAGTCTCAAAGTACTCAAGGTAATGCATCTACTTCTAAAGAGAAATTGGATAAATTGACAATTATTGTTAAGGACCTATGTTATAGACTTGCTAAAAATGAAAAGGGGATAGGTCCCGAAAGACAGGTTTACCAATGACAAGAGAAGAGACCATCATTGCATGATATGCCATATAACACTAATTGGCATAATGGTAAACCCATTCTCCCAAGTAGCAACACTAATCAAAGAGCTCAGAATGTTAAGGAGACTCCTGATCCTTTGAAGAAAGCTGTTAACATTGTTGATGACACCCCATGGTGCATAATTTGTCAGATGCCTCACTCACAATCGCAATGTATGATTGCTCAATCTTTGTATAATAATGTTGTTGCCTATGATGAGTGCAAGAGCCACATTGTATGGAGGATGATAGTGTCAATATGTTGTTTACAAATAGGGAGTATTCTTCTTATGATGCTAATGAAAGCATGAATTATGGGACTCAGGTCTGCCAGCAGATTTCCTGTGATGAGGATGATGAAGATAACTATGCTTATGCTCAGGACTCACACATCTTTCTGAATAACTTGAGAAGGCCTTTTGATGAAGAGATTAGAGCTCTCACAGCTGCAGCAGTAGCTCAGGTCAAGAGCAACTATAACCTTAGAGGTAAGGCTCAGGTAGGTGATCCACATCAATCAGAAGACACCTTTGTGAACCAACCAATGCATAATCATAAAGAGCCTGAACAACACAAGACGCAATGGAACAATAATAAGAAAAATTCTAAGAAAAAACCAAGTTCGGATTCTCAAAGACCAAAAAATGAAGTTCCCCAAAATGAGGATCAAAATAAGAATTCTCAGGTCATGGATGACAGTCAGAAGGCCATTAAAATTAAGGTTGGATTGGCTCAGGATAAGAATAAAACCACGGCTCAAGCTACAACTGTTATACAAAATTATGCTTCCTTTGACATAACTCAGGTTTTATCCTAGATAAAGGTCTCTGTTCCATTGATGGAGATGATGAAAGTTGAAGAACTCAGAAATAAAGCATTGTCCCTAATTTCAGGAGTAGCATGTCAGGCCGAGCAGAATGTTGAGACTCAGGGTAAGAAACAAGCCTTGTGTATTGATGAGGATGAGGTTCCTGAAGTCTATCTAGGGGTGACAATGACAAAATGCTCTTCACAGGTTGAACTGTTTTATGTCTCCCTTGTTATCAATGGAAAAGTAATCAAGAATTGTATGCTTGACTGAGGAGCATCAACAAATATTATGCCTTTGGCTATCATGCAACAAGCTGGATTGAAAATAGATAAGGCATGTGGAAAATGCTATGCAATGGATGCTAGGGAGGTACCGGTTATAGGAATCATGAAGGATGTGGGTTTTATGCTAGCAGCATATATAGAAAAAACTTACAGAATGAACATAACAGTAGTTGACATAAAGCCATAGTATGGTATGCTGTTGTCAAGAAGATGGGCAGCATTGGTTGGAGGAAGTATGCAGTTAGATTTATCATATGCCATGATCCCAATGAATGGTAGAGATGTCAAACTGGTCAGGGAAGAGAGGTCACCAGAAACAGTCGAAGATCAAGATTCAGAAGAGCATATCTGTTTTGTGGATACTGACTGTGAGAATTTCAGAATTGTCTCAGATGATCGACGAAGCGAAGGGAGAGATTTTTGCATTCAAGAACTTGACCAACAGGGTCTATGGACCATGTATTTTGATGGAGCTTGTTCAAAGGATGGTTCTGGTGCTGGAGTTGTGTTTTTGTCTCCAGCAGGTAAGCTTCTGAAATTCTCTTTCCTGTTAAAGTTTGCCTGCACAAATAATATTTCAAAATATGAAGCTCTGCTACTAGGATTAAATGTTGCTTTGAAGCATGGGATTAAGATGCTAAAAGTGTTTGGAGATTCATAATTAATTGTTTCCCAGGTGAGAGATAAATATGCTTCAAAAAATAGAAGGTTAAAACAATATAAGCATGTTGTATGAGACACAATTGAATTATTTGATGCTTTTTCAATAAATTGGATAGAAAGATCAAAGAATGTCATGGCATACTTTTTAGCTAATGTGGCCATAAGGCTGGATGATATCACTCTATCTGATGTTACAAATGTTGAAGTGAAAATTAGACCTGTAGTACCAGATAATATATGCAGTTGGAAGGTGTTTGATGATGATAGAGATTTGTTGAGGTTCTTACACTGCATAGATGAATATGAGAACCAGGAGATTGATTTTCAGAACTTTGTAGAAGTTGTGAATGGAAAAGAAACTCTTTTGGGGAAAGAAGTAATTCAACTTAAAACAAATAAAATCCTCAAAGGGCTAGTTGCTTTAGAAAGAACATTTCACAATAGAGACCAGTTTGTTACAAAGGCATCTCCTACAAATAAGAATGACTTGGAGGAGATAAACTTGGGGACATGCCATGCCCCCAAAAGGGTATATATTGGCAAATAGCTCAAGCCACACATTAGGAGTATGTTGATTGCATTATTGAAAAAATATAAGCATGTCTTTGCCTGGTCATATGAGGACCTAAAAGCTTATAGAGAAGACTTATTCCAACATGAGATTCCTTTGAAGCCTGGAGCTAAGCCATTCAGGCAGAAACAAAGACCTATTAACCCAACTTTGTCTCCAAAAATGCAGGAAGAGCTTGTAAAGCTTAGGAAGGCTGGAATAATTGTGCCTATCAGACACTCAACTTGGGTGTCCAATCTTGTCCCAGTTAAAAGAAAAATGGTGATATAAGACTTTGTGTGGACTTCAGAAATTTGAATGTATCTTCTTTAAAGGATAATTATCCACTACCTAACATAGAGGCTATGTTGCAAAAGGTAACTAGTTGTGAGCTTTTATCCATGATGGATGGATTTTCAGGATATAATCAGGTGAACGTAAAAGAATTTGAACAATATAAGACTGCCTTCACCACTCCATGGGGGACTTATGTATATGTAAGAATGCCATTTGGACTAACAAATGTAGGTTCTACATTTCAGAGGGCTATGGATGTTGCTTTTGTAGGATTGATTGACTCAATTTTGGCCATATATCAAGATGATTTAACTGCTTATTCAAAAAAGGAGGAGCAATATTGCATGCATCTAGAACAAATTTTTATTAGGGCATTGGAATATGGCATTTCACTTAACCCAAAGAAATGTACTTTTGGGGTAGTAGAAGGAAAACTATTGGGACACATTGTTTCCAAAGATGGAGTTAGGATTGATCTTGAAAGGGTTACTGCAATTGACAGAATTTAAATTCCTAAAACGGTGAAGGGTATTCAATCTTTCTTTGGGCATATTAAATTTGTTAGGAGATTCATTCCCAACTTTGCAGAGATTACAAAGGATATTTCTAAAATGTTGAAGAAGGGTGAAACTATCAGATGGGAAACTGAAGCAACTAGATCATTTCAGAACATCAAAGAAGCTATAAAGGTGACCCCTGTGTTGAGATCTCCTGATTTTTCTAAGCCACTTTAGTTGCTCTCATTTTCCTCTTTTCACACTATTGCTGCATGTTTATTACAGAAAAATGAAGATGGTTTTGAGCAACCTATTACTTTCTTTAGCATGTCGTTGCAGGCAGTCGAATTGAAATATGATATCATGAAAAAATAGGCATATGCATTGATTAGGGCAATCAAAAGCTTCAGGCCATATTTAGTAGGATCTCAGATAGTTACATATGTGCCCCATGTAGTAGTTAAGGACATTTTCACTCAGCAAGAAGTGACAGGAAGAAGATGCAGGTGGATTAACAAGTTACAAGAGTTCAACATTGAGATACAAATTACAAAATTGGTAAGGGGACAGGGTTTGGCTAAGATGATGACACAATCAAATTTGGAAGCATGCCAAGTAAATGTAGTTCAGGATGAAGTTTATTAACATGTTAGGATCTGAATGGTACAAGGATATTGTGTAATATTTGCAAAATTTAAATTGTCCTTCCCATCTCAGTGATAGTAAAAAAAGGACCTTAAAGTTACATGCTATCAAATACATCATTATCCAAGGAGAATTATATTGGAAGAATACTGATGGTGTACTACTTAGGTGTCTGGATGAAAATCAAGCTACGGATATTTTAAATGACATGCACAAAGGAATGTGCGGTGGACACTACACTGCCAAGACAATAGCTCACAAAATTCTTAGAGCAGGCTATTGGTGGCCGACCCGTTTCTCAGATGCACAAAAGATGGTAAGAAAATGTGATCCCTGTCAAAGGTTCTCAAGGAAACTTAAGTATGAAGGTGCATTACCCCTTAGAACTGTAACTATGGAGGCTCCATTCCAGCAATGGGGAATTGATTTTATAAGTGAAATTTCAGAAAGATCAAGTGGAGGACATAGTTGGATTTTAGTTGCTACTGACTATTTTACTAAATGGATTGAAGCCATTCCAACTAAGAAAGCCACAAGTAGGGTTGTGATGGATTTCATTTTGGAACACATTATTATCAGATTTGGAGTGCTAGTCAAAGTGGTCACAGACAATGCCATGTGCTTTAGATCTAGTGAGTTTGTTGATTTTTGCAACAATTATGGGATTGATTTGTCATATGCATCACCATATCATCCACAAGGAAACGGCCAGGCAAAATCAAGTAATAGAAGCCTTATGAAAATCATCAAAAGGATGGTAGACAAGAACAAAAGGGCATGGGATTCAAAGCTAAAAATGGCACTATGGACTGACCGGATGATAGTGAAGAAAGCAATTAGAAGGTCACCTTTTGAGCTAGTGTATGGCGCAGCAGCTAAGTTACCTGTGAATAATCTCTTGCCAGTTTATAGATTCATACAAGAAAATGATAAAGAGATTGAGGACTCAATGAATGAAAGGATAAATCAACTAGTTGCATTGGATGAAATTAGAAGAGAAGCACAGAAGACAAATATAAAGAAACAACAAAAGGTGAAATATTTATTTGATAAAAGGGCTATAGAAAGGAAGTTTCAGATAAGCGACTTGGTCCTTGTTTGGAATGCAAAGAACCAGGATAAGGGCAATCATGGTAAATTTGAGCCCTTATGGATGGGCCCATATCAAATCATCAATACTCATGGAGAAGATTCCTACTTTCTCCAGGCCCTAAATGGTGAACTACTGGAATTGCCTGTGCACGGTCAATTCCTTAAACCTTATTTCTCATGAATGAATATCATGTGTGCACATTGTAAATTAGGTGTGAATAGTTTGTACCTTCCTTGTATAGTTGGTGGTGTTTTGCATTTTGCGTTTTGCCTGGTCTGTCCCAAAGTGGTCTGGTTCTCGCTACAGCCTTGCGTCTGCACGTCCCCAGTCGGAGCCAATGGTGGTGCCTACCTAGGGTTAGGGTTTTGAGTTGAGTCTGCAAGCCTATATTTTTATTCCCTCAAACTCTTAATGCCTTAGGTTTTATTTCCCCTCGGCCTCCTGCATTGTATCTTCTATTTTGTCGTTGACCTCCTATAGCAGGTTCCCGGTTGCTTAAGTTGCATTTTCATGCCTTAGCACTCGTAGGTTGACCAGCCCCTTTGCATTTCATTACTGCTTTCTCCCGTCACATTGAGAAAAAAATGCTAAGTCCAAAATCCCTTTATGCGGCGGTGAAATCTGTTGTATGTATCATTGTATGTATGTGTCTTTGTATGTGCAGATGCATATGTACAACGCCGGACCCGAAAAGAAATTTCAATCGGCTTCAAATAGTGAAAAAATAAGTTGTATGCATCTTTGTATGCATATCGGGTTGTTGTGGCATATTCCAGGTTAGATTATGTGCTTGTATGTAAAAGTTTGTATGTGTTGTATATTTGATATACAACGTGGATTTCAAAAAAAAAAACTTCCAATCGGGTTAAAATGGTGGTCAGGCCCACAGGTGTACAAGGGGGATTGTATGTATATGTGACAGATACAATTGAACATGCAATGCAAAATATACAAGTCCCGGACGTCAAAGTTTATCAAATTGGGCCTGGCGGGCATACATATAAGTGCAGGGTTGAAAAGTCAACGCATTTCCTTTGTATCTTGCGTTGTATGTTGTTTTATACATACAACTGCATATACAAGGCAAAGTGCAAGGGGCGGATGCAGCTAGAGAGTTAGTTGTATTTGTGAGATGGGTGAGATCCGCAGTTGTATATTGGGATTGTATGTTCCCAATATACAATCAAACATACAAGCAATAGATACAAAGAAATATGCAAAGCGGGTATGGTCAAAGTCAAAGTTTCAAAAGCATGGTGGGGCCCATGCAATTGTATGTTCCGTGGGTTGTATGTATGTGCATATACAATGCAAGATACAAAAGGCGCAGATACAACGCCCGAACCCGATTGAGATTTCAAAGTGTTTCATAAATGGTTGGGGTCCGCTCGTTGTATATCGCATTTGTCCAATGTGATATACAAGGCCGATATACAAAGGGAAAACATACAATCCAGACCCGACTGGAGAATCAAATGCAACGAATAATTATTTTGGGGTCCGCAGCTTGTATGATGAAGTGCTTGTATATACCGAAACACAAAGAAGAAGAGATATAAGCCAGACCTGTTGCAAAGTTACAATATGGTAAATAATCATTTTGAGGTTCGCGCATTGTATGTATATTTGCGCATATATGAAGATTTGAAGGTGGAAAAGGCAAAATGGGTGAAAAGGTAAAAGCATATGTTTGTGTCGTGGAAAGTCAATGTAGCAATAAGACACCTACGTGGTACATTTTCATTGGCTGATGACCTTTCAAAGTTGGTGACTGGATTGCCCGATCAATTTGAAGCCGCATATCTCGGTGAGAAAGGGGAAATCGATGGCCTGTTTCAAATCTTTAGAGCAGGAGGAATTTCTGTGTGTTTGTGACTGCATTCCAGATAGAAGAAACTTCAAAAGCACACAAATTGCTGCATCTCGCGGGTAGGTTGGCCATTAATGGAAAAATTTGCAGAGGTATGGGTCGAATGGATGGGCCACCTAGCATTTTTAATAGGAAAATCTCCAAGCGGCGGTACACTTCCCGAATTCAACCACTCCTTTCTTCTTCTTCTGCCTGGACATTGAATGTTTTGGGCACCATTCGGATGGTGCGATGTCTTTGGAAAAATTTTGATGTGACCATGTAATTAATTGCTGAGTGCATGTTCTTGATGTATAAGAGGACTGTGTCACTCATTTTTCTGGTTGTTGAAGACTCGGCAAAAATTTTGGTGAAGTAATAAGATACAGTTTTGCTGTTGCTCTGTTAGGTGCCTTGTGAGTTTATGAATCATATGTTGTATGTTTTATGCATAAGTTTATTGATTTCATGTTGTTTTTATATGAGAAATGCTTTGTTGCATGTGTCTGGTTATTTGTCTCCAAGTTGTAGGCATCTTTTCTTTTGAATCTAGATAGCTAAGGGTTATTTGGGATTCAGGAACATGGATTTTCTATGTTGAATGTTTAATCTCTTATCTTTGTTCAAGGAACAAATTAAATATTTTAGGTTAAGCATTGGGAAAGGTATGTTGCAACAGGGATATCATTAAGTATGAATGACTAAATACTCAGTCTTGGGAAGTATCTGTAAGGCAGAAACTAAAAATTTTCCCCTTGAAACTTAGTTATTGATTCAAATTTATGGTAATCATTCACATATGTATGTCTATTGACTCCGAGCCCCAAGATAGGCACTAGTCTGGTCATGTATTGAGGTTACAACCCAAGGTCCCAGTCTTGCATCCAAATACAAAATACAAATTCAAACTTCAAATACAAACATTTAGGACATTAGAAGTAGTTTTAGGACCAAAATCCTCTGTCTCACAATTGAGCATAGGCCCAAAGCTAGCCCCTTTACACTTATTTCACAGTTTTGGTCTGCATAAGAGAGGATTTATCTGCTTTGTGTCAACATCCCAGTAAGTTCACAGGCATATTCTATGGATGTTGAATAGGGAATACCCCCCTTGGTTCCGTAGAGCCTAAAGAAGGAGAGGAGATATTTATAGGGTCTATCTCCTGTACTATTGGCCCTTGGCCCAGAAATCTTGTTGATCAATGATGGCTACCTTGTAGGGATAACTGGGAAGCATCCAGTTTAGGAAAAACCCCAACAAGTTCTAGGATAAATGTGAAAAGAATTTGGATCTATATTAATTATAATATGAAAAGAGAAAAAAATTGAGTACTAATGCTTCCTTTTTGTAAGTTATAATTGTGCAAGGTTGAGAACAATTTGAGCTTACTAGAATGGGACATTACAACCTGAGCAGGAGGAAGACATGGTCCTGGGTTGAGCTAAGAGCTAGGTGGAAAAAATGTTGTTACTTTCTCTATGAAAGCCTCTGAATCTCTTAAAACACAATGTCATTTACACCATGGAGGAAGCATTGAAAGCCAATTATAAAATCAACTAGTGTCTATGCTTTGTGACAAATGATACCTAAAGAAGCAAGGCAAATGAAGTTTACCAAGATAATAGTTAGCTATTGATTCACTAAAGAATTATTACATTGTGGGGTAAATGCAAGCCATGAGGGAAATAATACTCAGCTAGTATTCACTAGATATACTCAGACAGTGATAATAATACTTGGTTCAATGCAATGTATTTAGTAATGAGGGAAATAAATCTTTTGATTGATTTTCCAGTTGTTAGCCTCCCACGGTCTACCTTTGGTTATTTGTTCGTTAATTAATTGTAAGTGCATCCTTCACCCATATCGAATATACTTTGATTCATACTTAAATTTCTATTCTATAATGTCATAAGGTTCTATCTTGCTTATTAAATACAACTCGAGCTTCAACAGGCTATAGCAAAACTATTCTTCTCCCAAAACCAACTATATCAGGTATGATTCGAAGCAAAATAATTTTCTAAGAAAGTAAAGGGGATATGAATTTGACAATCATGGAATAGCAATTTATCATAGTTTCCCATTATTGTGTACCAATTCCTTAGCAAGATGAGTTCTAGAAAGGCTCTGAGATTGCCCTTATAATTACAGTGGCTACACTTGATGTATCTTGTAGTTATTCTTTATAACTACAGTATTAATTCTGGTATGTATCTTGTAGTTTAACTCCAGCTAATTGTAAATGTGACCATTATTAGGAGAGCTGATTTGTATGTTTTTGGAATGTCTGCATACTCCTATAGAGCAACATATATGCTTCCAATTGAAGAACCAAGTATACTTAGATCACCCACGTGAGCAGTTTCAACCCTCCAATCTCTTCTACTATAGCTATATATTAACTGTCAGCATCATCTTTGTGAAAATAATTTGGTGTCTAGATTGTGTTTGTAGTGCAAATTTGTGAGATGAATTTATGGATCCAACTGCATAGATGTATCCTTCTCAATATTTCAAACCTCAACAAAGGCTCATCATTAGGGAAGGCATAAAAAAACTTTATTATTCTGATTGGTACTTGTTGAAGTGTCCAAAACTTGTTCTTGAAACTGCAGTCCCCTTGTGGTTGTGTTCAAGGTATATTAGTGTTTGAATTTGTCTTATGCAAGATAACATAGAATGTACATTGTGAGGTAAAAACTCTCTTCATATTATATGGGTGTTGGTAAACAATTTTGTTGCTACAAAAACTATCAGACTCGTCCAATGGGCAACAACAAAATAGACCAACAATTGGATAAATCGTTGTGAGACCAATGATTTTCCTTTGCATTTGAGAGGGGCAGCTCCCTCGTATGATGAAATTTCAGATTTTTTAGGACTTTAACCAAAAAGTGCCAAAAGGCAATAATGGGAAAAGCAAGAGAAAATATAAAGAAGAAGAGGAAACTTGGCTAAGAACATTAGAAACACAACCCAAATTTCCAAGAGAGAAAATAAATTAGATCAGCTTACAGAAGCACAAAGTCTTCCAAACTAGATTTGTAAAAAAATAAAATAAAGGGAAATAGATTAATAACCAATTGGACGTAAGAACAATCAACTCCAAGAAGAATTAGTCACATAAGAACATAAATCCTTCATGAATATTAAAACACACAGGAGCACAAAATCTCCAACAATTCCCTTACAAGCTCTCCTTTTTACCAAAGTAAAAAAAGATTCTCCCTTACAAAAAGAACAACCAATAGGTTCTTAAAGATGCCTTTGGATGAGAGACAAAAAGCCACTCTCTAAAAACTCATAAAATAAAAGAAAACAAAACCCCAAGAGGTTGCCTCATTAACTTCCATTCTTGATTTAAAACCATTTTGCTCTTTGCATTCTTAAAAATAATTACATTTTCACAATTGCATCATGTGCTTCAATATAAATGTGTATCTCTACATGAACTCTACCCATCTCATGTGTCTCTGATTCAACTTACCCTGATTGTTCAAATACTGCAAAGCTTGATGATCAGTGTACAACACAAATTCCTTTGGCAACAAGTAATGTCTCCACTTCTTCAAAGCTTAAATTATGGCATAGAACTCTTGATCATAAATTGAATATCATCTCCTTGCATCATTCAACTTCTTACTGAAATATGTTACTAGTCTCCCTTCTTGACTTAACACTGCTCCTATTGCATTTCCACTAGCATCACAATCTACTTGAAATACTTGGCTAAAATCCGGTAATGCTAACACTAGTTGCTCTGTCACCTTCTGCTTCAACAATTCAAAAATCCTATTTTCTCTTGATGTCCACTTAAAATCCTTCCTATCACCCCTCATTGTCTCTGTCATTGGTGTGTATACAGTACTAAAATTTATGATGAACTTCTGGTAGAAACTTGCTAATCCATGAAATGATCTTACCCCTCCAATGTTCACAAGTGTTGGCCACTCAACAATTGCTCTAACTTTCTTAGGGTCCATCTTCAATCCTTCCATAGAAATCACAAATCCCAAATATACCAATTCTTCCTTCATGAAACTACATTTCTTGATGTTTATCAACAATTTCTCTTTTCTCAACCTCTGCAATACTTGTTTAATATGCCACAAATGTTATTCCTTTGTCAAGTACTAAAAATTAGAATATCATCCAAGTATACAATAACAAACTTACCTAAGAATTTCTTCAAAATCTCATTCATCAATCTCATGAAAGTACTTGGGGCATTAGTTAATCCAAAAAGCATGACTAACCACTCATATAATCTCTCATTTGTCTTAAATGCAGTCTTCCACTCATCTCCTTCTCTTATCCTAATCTGATGGTATCCACTCTTCAAGTCTATCTTTGTGAAATTCTTTGCTCCACTCAAATAGTCCATGATGTCACCCATCCTTGGCGATGGAAATCTATACTTAATAGTGATCTTATTGATTTCTCTTGAGTCTGTACACATCCTCTATTCTCCATCTTTCTTTGGTGCAAGTACTATAGGTACCGCACATAGGCTTAAACTTTCTCTGATCAACCCTTTCCTCAATGGCTCATGTATTTGTCTATTCAACTCCGCATTTTCTACTGGTGTGCTGCTTTGTTAGGCAAACTAGCTCCTCGTATAAGGTCTATATGATGACTGATACTCTGGATTGGTAGCAATCCTTCATGTACATTCTCTAAAATGATATCTTTGTACTCTATCAACAATTCAGTTATCTCCTCTGGCAGTGGTTCTTCTTCTTTTGTGGTGGCAGTCTCTGTGCTTAGGGTTTGACACTTCTTAGGAATCAAAGAAAAACACATATTCTCATGTCTCAATCCATCCAAAAATTTCCTTCCATCCACCAAATAGATTCTAACATTTCCACATGCTTCACTTTTTGGTTCATCTTCCAAAGGTATCAAGATATGTTTCTTTCCATTTGATGTTATAGTTTAAGTATTCTTCCTTCCATCATGTATTGCCTTTCTATCATACTATCATGGTCTCCCCAACAATATATGACATACATCCATCAGCATAATATCAAACAATACCTCATCAACATAAGATCCTACATGAAATTTCACTAGACATTGTTCACTCACCAGTACCTTGTGCTCATCTTGAATCCATGCTATCTTGTAGGGCTTCAGATGTTTCAATCTCTCCAGGTTCAACTTAGTCACCATCTCCTCTGAAACCAAATTATATGTACTACCGCTATCAATGATAACTTTACAACATTTACCTCTTGATTTGCATTTTGTCCATAACAAACTTTTCCTTTGCAGTGGTTCCTCAGTTGTCTCTGCTTGAAATAAAGCTCTCCTCGTGACCAATGACTCCCCTTTCTCTGGCTTTCCCACTGAACTAGATGATCCAACTGGTTCTTCCTCCGCATAAGCTGCTTTTGCACTGCTTTCTATCCTTTTGCTAGTACTTCCTTGATGACATTCAAATGCTCTATGTCCTTCACCTCCACACTTGAAACAAGTTCCCATGAATGATCTCTTGTCAAATCCTCTTTCATCTCTCCGGTATCCTTCAATGTGGTAAGAATTATGACTTCCTCTGGTATTACAGTAGAAATTTCTGTCATTTCTTCCTCTGTAATATGAATTATTATCCTTTTCTTCTTTTCGGTATGGGCTATTCTCCTTGTTTTGCTCCATATATGGTCTTTCTCCTTCGAAATGTGTTCTACGTCTTTGCAATTTTCCTCCTCTACCTCTATACCTTTGCTCATGTCTCTTGTTCAACTTGTCTTCAACTTTCAATGCAAACTGATATGCTTCTTCTATTGTTGTCATCCTCACCAAACTTAATTCTTGAATATTCATTCTCAATCCATTTATGTACCTTGCCACTTTCTCCTTTCTTGTTTTACTATGTCCAGTCTTGATGATCATCTTATGAAATTCCTCAGTATAGTCCTTCACAGATTTCTCCTTTTGCCTTAGGTTTTGCAATCTCTTCAATAATTCCAACTTATAGTCATCAAGTATGAACTGATTCTTCAACTTTGTCACCATCCTATCCCATTTTATGATTTTCTCTTTTCCTCTCCCATTTCTCTCCAATTGAACTTCTTTCCACCAAATAACATGTCCTTTCAACTTAGTTTTTGCAAATCACACTCTCTCCGGATCTTTAATTTCTTCATATTCAAAGTATTCCTCCAGGCCATTTATCCAGTCAATCAATTCCTCAGGATTCAAATTTCAGATATAGTTTGATATCTCCATTCTAGGTCTCTTACCCATCTTAGAAATAACCTTCAACATCTCTACCTGATCTGATTCTTCTTCTTCTAGGGCTTCTTCATTTTAGTCAGCAACTTGAAATTCATCATCATCACTTTCATCTTCATGTCTAGGGTTTAGTCCTCTTCTTTTATCTTCTTCTACAACATCCAATCTAACTTTCATTGTCCTCATCATCTCCATCATTTCTTCCATTCTTCTAGAAACATTGGCCATAACATGCATCCTCCTCATCGGCATCTCTTCCTAGGATCTAGTGCAACAGCCTCAATTTGACAATCTGACTACAAGGTAGCAACTGCCTCGCAATCGGTGCTCTGTTGACAAACACAAGTAGATTGCCTCAAGTTGACAATCTGTTCACCACAAGATATTCCAGAATGCCTTCACTCCCAAAGGATTCACAAACTTCGCTCTAATACCACTTGGTGCAATCCTGGATGGAGGGTCTTGAGAAGGGACTATCCAACCATGCAATTAGAGTAAACACAATGAAAACAACACATCAACATGATGCAATGGAAGCTTCATATGCTTAATAAATCAAACAATCAAAATACTTATATGACGACAACATGCAAGCTACAATCAAAGGGTTCATAGGCCTGCCTTCCGAGTTACAACATACATGAAAGATATGGCATTGAAGTACCTTCTGGAAAGAATCTAACTTTCTATTTTATCACATCAACTAGCTAACTTCGTAGTGCATCTCATGAATGCTTATATATCATCTTCAAGCCAAAAGAATCCTCTGTGTCAGCCTAGAGAGATCTCAAACTCCAATGAATGATGAAACATGTAGCAATCAAGAAGGTCAGCCTACAACTCTTGGTACTACTCTGCAAATGCATGAAACTTGATGCGGTTCTCAAAGAAGGTCTATCCGGTTCCACTTTACCTTGTGTGATGTTCCATTTGGCTTCGCAAGTCACGAAAGTGCTCTGCAAACCTTGTATGCTCAAATTGCATGTTGAATGCTCTGCTCTGTGAAAGTTGATGTTCTTCTACTAGTTATAAGTCTTCACAAACAACTCCAAATCTCCTGAAATCTTAGTATGATGTAGTTGACGTGGCATAGAAGCTAATTCTTGCTCTGTGAGCTCTCAAATTAAGATGTGGTAGAATGCGGTAGAAACTGTTGAACTACAATTGAATGAACTGCAACTGAAATGCAAGAAAATAAAAGAAAGCAAATATTTTTGGTTGATGCAAGATTGCTCTGCAACCTGGGATGCTCCTGCATCACTTACCATGTGGATGGTGGTAATCATATCAAGGTTTAAACTATTTGGCAGCCCACCATGGATGATCTCATTGATTGTGAGTGTCATTATTTAAGGTTTTTCTTCCTACAATAGGGGATGACATCTTCAATGATGGTATGCATGGGTAGCCAAGGCCATATATCTAATATGTTTGTATGCTACACAATCTTCTCAATTTTTTGGATGCTTTAATGGTAGTGGTTGAAATCTGTATGTGTAGCACAACCCGTGCCCTAAATAGACTATTTTAGAACTCTACTTCCTTGTCATGGTAGTGATAAACATTTAATGGACATGGTTGCTTTCCTCTTATCTTTGGTGATATGGTTGAACTTATTATTGACTTGTGGGGCCATGTATGATGTTAAATATCTTGGAGCCCTATGTAAAGCATAATAGGGGATTCTATTGTGTAGGCAACTTCATCCTAATAGTTGATACATTTAATGTTGGGCATGACTCAAGGTGGTATTTGCATGAAGTATAAAGATGCTCGATGTTGTTGCCAGGCTACAAATTGAATATGTTGACTTGCATATACTATTAAATTCTTTTCCCCTATACCCAAGTACCAAATCATGACCCTAGAAGGATTTTATCCCATGTGCAGGTATCTTGCTTCTTTTTGCAACAAAATGCTAATGTCCAAAAAAAGCTTAATACTAATGTGTCTTGACTTGTCATCTATTATCCATGCTCAAGTGGCCATACGTGAATGTATTGCTATATATACATGAGAAAAGATGTCAGCAAGGTTGGTCATTGAGCTAATTTCCTGCCCTTGTAGCCCAAGTGTAGTCTTGGAGATCAATTGATGTATGTGACAACATTGTAAGGGATGGTTTTCTCTTTGCATGAATTGTAGGAAGGTGTAGTCTTGCTGGGTAGTTGCATAATCAAATGTCTCCATGGTTGGTATGGATGTCTTAGGGGTTCTTGTGCTACCAATTCTCTCTTATGACACTTGTTGATATGTATGCATGTAAGGATTGGTGAGCTTGGCACAGTTGTAAATGGTTGTATATGATTTATAATAGTCTTTTTCTTAATGCAAGGTTTCCTTGACTGGATATGGGTATTGAAGTGTATTTGATTATGTAATATTTCCTTATTTTCATGATTGATGTAAATGCATATCTTTGGTTCTATTGTAGTCCCATACAACTACCCTTCTTTCTTGCATGTTGTGATTCCATTTCCCAATTAAATAGGCATTGTTTGGGTTGTCCAAAAGATTAATCTTTTCCTTCAAATTTTTTTTTGGTTTCCTTCTTAGTTTAGTAATAGTTGTTAGGTCCTACCTTCCTTGATGGTTTAGTATTATAACTTATATTAAAACTTTGTGAGCATATGAATGATTGTACATTTAGAGAGATATGGGAGAATGGTTTACAAGATGCATGTGTGTAGGAAATGCTAAGGCGGGATTCATCATTAGTGATTGTAAATTATTTTATCTTAAGTTTCACATGCATTCTTGTCCTAAATTTTCTTGTTTTGAGGTCTTAAGGTCTACTTATGGCTACCATTAGGGCACGGTTAGTCAAGGCATGGACATATTCTTTCATTTCTCTTTAGTTGTCCCATTTGCATAACATCAAGGATCACCCTCCTAGGTCTTCCAAATCCTAAAGAAGAAGAGGATTAGCTCTATCCAACGCAAATTGGCCTCTTATTATCCTTTCCTTACTGATGAAACTTACCTCCTCACCAGTGTAATCTTGTTCCCACTGCACTAGTAGTGAGTGTCCCTTTTAGAGTAATTAGAGCTATAATTTTGGGAGCTAATAAACCACTTAGGAAATCATGTACACAAGTCAAACAATTATTGGGGCCCACTAGTGATGTCATCTAGGGGGCACATGGTAGCACAAAAATAAAAGCATCTACTAATAGTGATTAACCACCAACCAATTAATATGATCCATGTGTCACACAAAACATGTAGCCACCAGTAAGGATCTTGGGCCCACCACATGGAAACCACATAGGTGCCACATGGCATTGTGTAACTTGATGACACATCCTAGACCCACACATAGAATGCCCATTGGTTTGCAAGGCCGATAATAAATGTCCACCTAGGTCATGTGGTAGGAATGACAGTAGCATAAGTAGTGGGAGAAAGTGGTCACCAAAGGTGGTGACCAGGGGGATAGTGCATAGTGTGTAATGGAAATTAGCGGCAAAAATCTTTGGCCACTGTGAAGGGTTGATGTGCTATGAATAGTGAGTACCCACATAGCCTTAGTAGAAGGTGAAACTCTACAAGCAAAATCCAAATTGTGTGGGTGAAGGAAAGTCCACAAGATAGTGTAAGGAAAAAAGTTAAGGTGATGAGCAAATTGCACGAAATCCCCAAATCTGTAAAATGGCTTGGGGGAGTGGGTAAGATAATGCAATTAGTAAAGATTGCAAGGCTACGCTAGAGCTCTTAGGTTATGTAGTACAAAGTTGGTGAAGCTTGGGGTTAGACAATCAATTTGAAAGAATTGCAAAATTACTCCTAGAATTTGAAACTTTGCAATGAATTGAATGACAACTCTAATTTTAAGCCTTCCAAACATAGAATTTTAAGCACTTAGGAACAAGATAAAGACTTCAAGGGTCATGACACAATTCTTAGAGCACTAAATATTCTAAGGGATCCCATGGGAAGATATCTTAGGTTAGTATTCAACATAAGGCAACCAAGAGTATGAAGGCAAACTTGAGTGACATGAATTTTGTATTTTGGGGCATGTGTCAACAAAAGGATTTTATATTTAAATATTATGGCATTTCTCTCATGCCAAATTTGTTGGTGTTTGTAATTGAGCTCTAGTTGCCACAATATGTTAAAGATAGGAGTTTGAAACTTTCTTGTAGGTTTGTTGAGCTAACTATCCATAAAATTTGCAGCTAATGCTCCTCATTATGGGAAATGGCCATTCTTGTGAAAATTTTGTTTGTCTATGCATGTGTTCAAGTTCATTATTATCTCTTCTATCTTGTGAAAAATCATAATTTATCAAGTGACCATTGGTCTATTAGCAAAGTTTCTTGGCTCACAAAGAGCCCAACATGTATCAAATTTTGTAGAGTGCAATAATTTGACACCATAAAAGGATTTAACTTGAAGAAGATTAATTATTCATGCACCCAATACCAATATGATGATAACAATCTTCTAATAAAACAAAAAATCCACAAGTTTGCTCCATCCAAAGCTAAAATAATTTTTTTAACAATTTCTCTCTATTAAGGAAGAGGATTAAAAGTGTGCCCTAGATCCTCCCCTCAATTTGATCTTCCCTAGTGTTGATATAGTGGAAGCATACTTCATGCACCCAATACCAACATAATGTTAGTAGTCTTCTAATAAAACCAAAAAATTAGAAAATCTACTCCATCTAAAGCTAAAATAAAACTCTTACCAATTTCTCTATTTAGGAAGAAAAGGTTCCAAAGTGTGCCCATGATCTTCCCCAAATTTTATCTTTTTTTGATGTTGATATAGTAAAAGTATATTTGGCATGTGTAATGGTGCATCTTTGTATAATGCATGGTGATCTTTATGCCATCTCCAAAACATATTGGATATTAGAGTAGTGTTTCTTAAGTCCCTTAACATGGGTATCCACAATCCTCCCTAAGCTTGAGGAAGAATAATATCTTCTTGCTACATAGTGGGCCAAGCAAAATCCTCCCTAAGCTTAAGGAAGAGCAATATCTTCTTGTTTAAGAATGGTCCAAGAAAAATCAGCCCTAGGTATTATTAAAAATTTGAAGGATATGATTAGGAGCCATGTGCATGAAAAATTGATATATTGACATAGATAAAAGAACTTATTCGATTATAGTTAGCCTTCTTACTTTGAATTGCCATCTAGAATTCCTTAAGGCCAATCTTCTACTATGTATTGTCCACCAATGAGCCACAATAAGCTTTAAAGTTTGAAACCCTTGTATGGAAGTGGATGTTCTGTAATAGAATTCCTCGAAGTATTGATAATTTAGTTTCGAGTATGGTAGCTCATACTCATGAAAATTGATCTCCATACCCGAACTCTAAAAGAAAACTTAAAGTAATCTTTGTCAATGATGATAAATAAGTAAGAAGAAGAGGAGTCACCTTGACAAGGTCCTCTTAAGGATAGCTTAAAGTAATCTTTGTCAATGATGATAAATAGGTAAGGAGGAGTCACCTTCACAAGGTCCTCTTAAGGATAACTTAAAATAATCTATGTCAATGATGATAAATAGGTAAGAAGAAGAAGAGTCACCTTGACAAGGTCCTCTTAATGATCAAAAGAGAGGAATTGATACGTTATTAATTAAAATAGAAAAAGGAAGGCATGAGAGACAAGCCATCATTCATTTTCCAAGAAATATAAACATATGCCTCTATTATATCAATATTGATGACAATAGAAGGTTTTCCATTTCTATCCATAGAGCATAGATGTTCCTATGCCACCAAACTTGATCAAGACTCTTACCTACTTGCTTAAGAAATGCTTAATAATTGTGAGCTGACATATTAAGGCGGGAAACCCTATCTTCTTTCGTCCTCGTGATCTTGACAAGCTTTAGTTTTAACCGTATGTAGCTGTCAATCCAACCATATAACGACGCGGTTTGCCTCTTTCGCTTCGTCGTAGAAATTTCTTCCCCGGTGAAATCGTTGCTTTGTGCTATTTTTAAGAATGACAAAATTTCAGCCGATTTTAAAATTGGTATCACAGGCAGGATATTGTCAGAGTAAGCTTTGCTGAGCGGAGAAATTGAAATGAAGCATTTCTCTAACTATATCAAAGGAATACTTGTTCCCTTCTTAAATTTACAGCGATTTGGAGCCACTACTAAAAATGGCGCTCTGTCGTAGGCATGGGTTTTTTCACTGATGCTTACAACTTGTTTTGCATCCCCTCTGTTTCTAATCTACCAGGCAGAATCTACCTATTCATATAAAAGTTCTTGAGTAACCTGTTTGAAGAAGTTTGAAGAAGAAAGGAAGAACAAAACTTGCAGATTATTTGATAAGATCTACAGTAGAAGATCTAGGATCTAAAAGAAGCAGCAGATCAATTAAGCTCTGTGTGGACGGTCTGTTTGGAGTTTTTGTACTTAACAGCGTGGTTAGTTATCTGGTAGTCCTATAAGTTGTTTGGCTTTGTGGACGTTATTAAAAACCTTCATTCATTCATTGTTAACGGAACAGCTTTATGCGGAGCATTTGTAGGCCAACGGTTCTTCGGGTGACTGTGAGACAGGATGGGGCAAAAGGTCTATGGAATTGCTCTCGTGTTGATGGTCTATTTGAGCTCCCACGAGTGTGTACTAATGTGGTTATGTTTTTTCAGGTTCTGGCTGGGGTTTGGCATTGGTGGGGACTACCCACTTTCTGCAACAATCATGGCCGAACACGCAAATACCTCAAAGTGCTAATGGTTAACGAATCACCTAAGCACCACTCTATTTAAATATCATCCATTTCAATAGTCAAACAGCCAATAGAAATTTTACATCTCATTTACAATAAAGAGTGGTTAATATTTGTCCTATTTTTATTGGTCAAAATTGACCTTTGACTGTTGAAGTGAATGATATTTAAGAATAACCCCTAAGCACCATACCATTACATAAACAGCCCCTGTCACTTATTGAACTGCCAGCTGTTATATATTTTTCACTACTTGTCAAAAGTCTTCTCCAACATCTCTGCCAGTTATTAATGATCATCGCCAATTGTAAATTCTCTTTCTCAACCGCATCGTTCATATTAAAACTTCAATAGTGCTCATTTTAGTTTTTGGCTGGCTGCCTCATATTCCCCAAGTCTGTTGTCTTGTTTCTGGGGACGGTATTGTGTAAAAGAAAATTCTGTGTGTTGGCTGCTGTATATTCTGTCCCAGCTGCTGCCGCCATGTTATACAGAATCAGCTTCTTGTTTGGAAGCACATGATGACTGTAGGTATCAGACATTTGTAAATGAAATTAAACTATTGCTGCAGTAATTTGAGTATTCTTTTCTATACATGTGCTGAAATTTTCTAGTTATCATGCTTAATATGATATGAAATGCTTAGTTTTATATCAGTGCTCTTCATACTTGGTTTGTTTAGTTGATAGAGACAAAAATTTGATTGTGTTGAGAACAAGTTTCTATTTGCAGAGAGAAGGTTTGATGC
This sequence comes from Cunninghamia lanceolata, assembly GCA_027924645.1. Taxonomy (NCBI): domain Eukaryota; kingdom Viridiplantae; phylum Streptophyta; class Pinopsida; order Cupressales; family Cupressaceae; genus Cunninghamia; species Cunninghamia lanceolata. The sequence continues at coordinate 349,086 of BSBN01001749.1, forward strand.
AGGGCAGAGGGCAGAATTAAGCGAGGATCAGAATTTGTGAAGAGCAAAATTTGTTACATGTTTATGGTTTGTCCACAGTTTATTTTAGAGCATTGAGTTGTTAGAAGTTTGTGAATTTGTTTGAAGGTCAGTTAAGACAGATTTCTTAATCTTCCCATATAAAATATGGAAACTAATAGCAATAATTTGTTTAAAGGGGAGAGAATTATCCTTTTGGAGTAAAAATAGGACATTGTTTATTTGGGATTTGGTTGAAAATGGTTATATAGAAATTTTGGACTTAAACAAGAGATCAATTGAAAGAAAATATGAAGAAAGATTCAAAAACTCTCTTCATTATTTATGTGTTTCATGTATGGCTATGATGATATATTTCATTTATCGACCCTTATACAATTTTATACAATAAGTGGGAGAATGTTAGGAAAGAGTGTGTTGTACACTTAACATAAAACGAAATATTTTAATTATGTAAATAAATATTTATTTGTGGTGCATCCTAGGGATGTGTTTAGCCACATTAAATATTTATTTAGGGTCACTTGTAAAGTTGTATGTAACATTGGGTTAGTTATTTAATGTGTGGGAGACATTGAATAATTAATTAATAATTAGAGCATAAAGTGAAAACTTAGTTGCAAGAATTAAATGAGGGTTCAATGGTTTTGTGTACTAATAGCTTTGAGACACATGGTTTTCCCAATACCACAAGTTGTATTTGTGTGAGCTTGAGCCTATACAAACAAGCACATGTTAGTGGTTTGAATTGATCGGTTGAGTGGGTTGTCATTGTATTAAGTTTCTCTTGTGAGTACATATGGAAAACATGGTGTGGGATGTGTGGTTACATGCTTGGACACATGGAGGATACATCGGAGAAGCTTGATGTTTCAGAAGTATTCATGAAAGTCTGTAAGTGTATTGTAATATTTTATTGTTGAATAATACATTGAATGTAGATGCTTTTGGAGGCTGGGTTTTTCCCTCATGAGGGTTTTCCCAAGATATATCTTGTGTTATCTTGTGGTTTCTTTTTGTGATATTTGCATTATGGTTATTTTATAAGCTTGTATGCATCATATTCTCCCATAGGGTTATGTAGGAATTGGTTTGATCAACCTGGTAATTTTCTAATAGACATGAGGAATGTTCCATATGCTAGTCCAATAGGAAGTCTCATGTATGCAATGGTCTACACAAGACCAGACATTGCCCAAGCAATAGGAATTCTAAGTAGGTTCATAGAAAAGCCACATAAGGACCATTAGACACAAGTGAAGAGAGTGTTTAAGTACTTGAAAGGAACTCTGGATTATTGCTTAGCTTATCATAGTATTAATGATGTGGATAAAGTGTTGAGCATACAGGGTGAAAGTTTGGAGCTGTGACCCACTTTTGGCCAACTCAAGGGTTTTAGGTGAACTAGTTTTTCTTGAAAGAGTTTTTGAGCGAACACTTTTTCCCAAAACATTTCTGGCTTGTGTGGCACCTATGTGGCACCATGAGTTTCTGGTGAAACACCTTTGGATGAAAGGGTTTCACTCAAAATTATTGACATACAAACAAAAAAGAAAGTCTCTCTTCTGGAGAAGGGTTTTGGGCGGAAAGGGTTTCAGTCGAAACTCTTTCCCCTGAAAGAGCTAAGATGGCAACCTATGTGGCACCGTAGCCCCTCTTTTGGGGTAAATTCAACAAAAGTGCATCTTCAACTCCAAATTTCTCCAATTAGAGATATTTTCATGACAATTTGAAAATACCCATTGGTAGGGATCAGGGCCTAGAATCTAAGAATTTTTTTTAATATTTTAAATTTTAAATTTAATTTTTAATTTACCACAAGTAGGTCATTATAATCAAACATAAGGTTGATTAAAATTTTCAAAAAAACTATTTTTTTTAATAAAAATTAAAGAAAATTATAGTTTACTATAAGAGAGAATTCTTTCCAAAAGGGAATAATTTATTTTTGTTTATGATAAATAGTTAAAAACATAAAGTAGAGACGTATCGAAACTATTACATTTTTTTTTATCCATAATCGTTGGAGGTCATAAGGGGGACCTCCTCCCCGTCAACATATCCACTTAACCAACTTAATCAACTTAGAAGCCACATAGAAACCACATGTTACTTGGGGGATTCAAATTTAAATCTCTATCGTGAGAACTCTATGGCCTTTTCCATAAAAGCACAACCCCATTCACAAAACTATTACATTTTTAGTAAACTTGACTAGTTATTAAAAAATAAATATTTATCAAAAATTATTTTTTTTCCTCCATACACTGGATATTCAAGTTAGCTAAGTGGGAAAAAATTAAATTTTCTATATATTAAAAGGGAGTCCCATCGACCTTATTTTTTGAAAATTTCTTTAGCAATTAAAATATTCTCTTAAATTTAAAAAATTAATTAAAAAATAGAAACATAAACTATACTAAAAGTTCTACATTTCATTAGTTTATATCATTTTAAAATTCCAAACATATATGTCATTTTTAGGTGCTCCAAGTTAAAAAATTGTATTTGTGTTGATCATTTCTTTTATAAAAGTGGGACACAATTCTGAACTTCACCTTACATAGATTTGTAGATTTTGATTGGATTTAAGATTTGGATATGTTAGAAATGAAGGCAAACCACTACAATATAGAAATCTGAAATTATATTGCAAATTTAAAGTTTAATCCGTAAAATGTCAAATGGAGATTAAAGCATGTGAAATCAACAAGGGAATCAACAAACTCAAGAGATTTATGTGGAGAAAATTCTTTCGAGTAAAAAACTCCACCAAGAAAAGAGGCCAAGTCTGTATTATCTTCAATAGAGATTACAATACAACCACTTCCTTTAATCTTGTTGCATCCACTCTAACAACTTCTATGTACATGTGCAAAAACACTATATCTTCTACCTTCTCAAGCTCTCAATTTATAGAAAATACATGTTATTTGGGAACACATGAGGTGAAACACCTAACATAGAAAAAATCTAATGCCTCATATAGAGAATCCCACGACTAGGCTAATTTTAGTCAATAATAATTCTTCTTAAAACTTGCATAAATCACCAATAATGGACAAACTATCTTGGACACCCACCTTGTCATAGTTGGCTAATAATAAAAAAATTCTTTACAACATGTCATAACCATCTATTAATAGTCATCCCAAAAATAAGCTCCACCAACTTGGGGACATGGTTTACATAAATGCCCCTATTTACAATCCCATTGCATAGGATACTTTAATACTGATAAATAGTAAATAGTTAACCATTGTTGGTAAATAATTAATTAATGTTGCCAATAAATAATTAGTTATTGTACTAGTAAAAATAAAATTACCATTGTCTTGATTCCTCCATCCCTTATGAATGCATTTACAAACAATATTTGAAATAGTTAAATACATAAGATTTATAAGGTTGATGGCACCTTAATCCTAATATTCTCCCACTTGCATCATACATTGTAAATACGTCCATCTGAAAACATAAATCTACTAAGTACAAGAAACAAGTACCATGGCCTCCCTACACCAAGTGAGTTTTTTTGTGCTCACAGGTTTGGTAAGATAATCTACAACATTTTCTTGAATGTCAACCTTCTTCAACTCAATTTGTCCATTTGCAACAATTTCCTAAACAAAGTGGCATTGAATATCCACATGCTTATTCCAAGCATGGTCCATAGGATTCTTAGCTAAATAGATTGCACTTTGACTATCACAACCGATCTGAATTATCCTACAATCAAAACCAATACTTGTCCACAACCTTTGTAACCAAATTGCCTCCTTAGAGACATGAGTAGCAGTCATATACTCTATTTTGATGGTGGATAAAGCAATTGTGGGTTGCCTCTTACTCATCCAACTCGCAACTCCTCCAAACAAAGTAAATACATACCCACTAGTGGACCTTCAACTATCCAAGCCACTTGCCCAATCTGCATCAACAAAACCTTATATGTCCAATGTCTTATCCTCACTATTAGTACCCTAGAATAAACCAAACAATAATTAGAATTACCACACAAATATCTTAACACCCTTTTCACATAATTCCAATGCTCTCTACTGAGGTTAGACATAAACTTGTTCAATACTCCCACTACTTGGCCAATATTTGGCCTAGAGCAAACTATTACATACATCAAACTTCCTACTACACTAGAATATGGCATGTTAAACATATCCTCAAAATCATCTTTAGACTTGGGACACATATCTAATGTAAGCTTAGTGCCAACTGGTAAAGGATTTTTAATTTGGCTTACAATCCTACATATTAAATATTTGTAAAATAGTATAATTTACATACTTATTTTGTGACAACCAAAACTTTTTGTTACCTTGATCTCTCTTGATTTCCATTCCCAATATGTATCTTTTTGCCCTAAATCCTTCATCTTTAATGCACCTAAAATTTGAACTTCTATCTCACTAATCATACCCTTAATGTTGCTGAAAAACATGTCATCCTCATACAAGGCATCAATTAGTATATGATCATCAATACATATATTGTAAATGCAATGATCCTCTTCGTTTTTCACAAAACCCAATTTCAACATGAAAGAATCAAATTTTTGATACCACATCCAAGGTGATTAATTCAAACCATAAAGAGATTGTTTTAATTTGCAAACAAAGTGTTATTTCTCTTTCACCTCAAAACCTTTAGGTTGTCGCATATAAATTTCTTCTTCTAGATCTCCATGAAAAAATACAGTCTTAACATCTATTTTCTCAATTTCAAAATCATAAGCAACAACTATGGACAAAATAAATAGATAATAGAAGATAATTTAGTAACAAGAGAGAATATTTTACTGAAATCAACTCCCTCTCTCTAGAAGTAGCCCTTAGCTACTAGTATAGCCTTGTACTTTTCCAATTAACTATTTGCTCCAAATTTCTTCTTGTAGACCAATTGTGGCTTACACACACACACACACACACACACCCCCATTTTGACTTGGAAAAATGAGGACCTCCTTTCTTTTCCATTGCTTTTGTTGGCTTTGGAGTTGATTTGAGTCTTTATCTTTTCTAATTTAGCTTTGGTTTTATTGCTTTGTTGGAATGTTGGGGTTTGTCATTTTGGTATGAAAGTAGAATCATCCCCAATACCCTGACATTTTTCCCTTGTGTTTTTTCATTTGCATGCCTTGGAGGTTGTCAGACTGTCAAGGTTGGTCATTTTGGCGTGACTGCAAAGGAAACCTCGACGTCTCGAATTATGTAGGCTAGTGTTGGTTTTGTGTGTCACCCTCATTGGGCTTTCAAAGTTAGTCATTTTGGCATGACTTTAAAAGAAACTCTGATATCACAACACCTGACATGAGATTTGACCTAACCTCAACCTACCCTCGGCTCTGCATTTCTTGCATTTTTTTTGTGTGCATGCAAGCTTGGTTTTATTGTCTTTTACGCTAAATCCTTTTTCACTTTTTCTTTTGTGATATCATTCTTGATGCTCTAGTGATTAAATCTTGTTGCAAACCCTTGTCGCGAGATTGAACCTGCTAGTGCATCCTATTGAACAATCTTAGTGTGTGGTTGTTTGTGCTTCTCGTGTGTTGGATTTGCTATTTCATTCCTCACATTTTTACCAAGTAGGGGTTGCCTGAGCCTCTACTATGCTTTAGTGGTGTTTTGTGTGGATGTGATAACTCATTTTTACCTCTTTCTCATTTGTTGTGCTTAGTTTTCTTTTTGTATTTGTTTTCGGTTTGATTTTCGACCATTTATTCTCATTTTGTTTGTTGTCATTTTCCTCCTTTTATTTTCATTCATTTTGAGAATTTGAATCCATTTTAGTTATTACACACCTTTCGAGGCTATTTCTGAATGATTTCATATTGTGACCTTGTCGGGCCATCATACTTTTTTATGTTTGCATGCCATTTTGGCATGAGGTTTGAGGTAGATCCAATCCTTGATCCTCGATGTTTTACCCTCACTAACCCTTTAGGATCATTGGATCAAGCCTCCCTAGTTTTGACTTCCTTTTGAGGATAGAATAAACAATATGCTTGATCCCTAATTTTTTACACTTATAAAGTTTCAAGATTGTTGGGTCACATTAACTTTGTTTTATCCATCATTTTTGTAGTGGTTAGGTAGTCACTCTAATCCCTGACTCCCAATATACTCCACTACATACCTTTAGCGATATCGAGGTGCTCCTTGTTTGTTTACCATGTTGGCATGAGTTCGAAGGTATGTGCTAGTAGGTGCCCTCTAAATATTTGTCGAATGCAAGTGATCAAACAATCATTCAAATATAATATTTAACAATAGATAATACTTTTTAATATCATCATGCCAAGATCTTAATTGTAGCCCAAGGATATCCTTTAAGCCGAAATCCAAATTTAGTCTTATTCGATCATTCCTCTTTATGTCATAGCCTTAATAAGACTATTAGGGATTTAAAATAATTTTAGATGTTAACAATCAATCTTTAAAACTTTTTATTTTGTAGAAGCTTAGGTTTAGTGTTTTAGAATGGTAAGTCCATCACCCTTGAGCTCAATATCAAATCTAGGTGCAATGTCAAGGTAAATTCGATCTCAACAATGAAACTCAAACTAAATGAACAATTTATGAGAAATCATTACCAAGAAAATAACATAACCATAGGATAATTATTGTAGGTAATTAATGATTCCTATTATTTTAGAAGCAAACAATCAAAATTGACACAAACAACATAGACAACTTTCCCAAATATAATAGGAAACAAGGACACACACACATATTTATTTAAGTTCAATATTCCCCTTTTTCCTCTTCTCAATCTATTGTAACTAAGTGATACAACCCTTCACCAAGCGTTATCCTCATCATCACATGACACTTAATAAAGGCTAAACCCTCCAAGTGTCCCTTGGAAAATGAAGAGTCTCAATGTGTCCTCATCCCAAGGTGAGTCATGGAGACTCCCAACTAACCAAAGCCTTATCCCATGAGATAAGCTTAGCGAGTGCCATGTCCCCTAACCATCCCAACCAACTAAGAGTCTCATTTACATTCAAATATCATAAAATAATAACCTTAAAACAAGATAAAAATAAAATCTTATCCCTCCAAAATGTGCCCCAAGGGTGGTCCTATGACCTAAGACCTTAATTTCACTTCCAACTTAATAAAATGCACACCTTAGACCCCATTAAAACCATAAAACAATTTAAGATTTAAAATACCATATACCTCAATCACATCCATCACAACAATGACACATTAGGAATAAAAAAATGTACATCACGACAACACATTTAGGACCTTAGTCTCTCCATATAGACTAAAGTCAATTTACTGGTTTTACACAAAGGAATGCCATGTCTAGAAAATCAATTTCTAAAATTCATTATGATAATAATATTAAAACATAACACGTCATCATAGTCACATTTCCAAGTCATCACATTAGGAAATCATATCAATGCAACATCATCATAAAAGTAATACCCACATATGTCTATAGGTCCTATATCATCACATTCAAATAACTAATCCAACCACAACACATGGTACTATAATCATGCTCATCATGTATACAAAGCAATAAATGTCCTAAATAAGATAATAAAAAGATCCCCTAGGAGGTACGCTTCACGTCACATTTATTAAACCAAATTTTCAATTTACTCACATAAATCATATATAAAGGAGCTACCCGATTATTCCTAACCAACATTATAAGCACTAAGTATAGCACACTTATTCATTAATTAATCATATGGTTAGAATGGTTTTGATTTAGTAGTTGTCACCCAAATCACACATTCTAGTTCACTTATGACATCATCTAGATAAATATTTATTTTGTTTAAAGATTGTTATCCACATTTAAATCGATCTCAGTATATAATGTTTTCAAATCAAATTCCTATCATAAGCACACACATACCACATGGTATAAAGGAAGAGAGAGATCATTAAAAACAAATTAAAAAAGTTCACCAAGAGACACAGGTGTTACAATAGTAATGGTTGTTGGAAACACGGTTGTCATTGCACCAAAAGGTCGACCTATTAATGCCTGATACAACCACTAGAATTAATGAATCAATGGGAGGCGGTTAAGCCATGTCATGAATCCCATGAGAGATGTTGGCTCACTGCCAACAATCCCCCCAGCATCACTCGCGGGGGAGATTCAAACCCAAAACCTTTGGCTCTTATAGTAATTGTTGGAAATACGGTTGTCGTTGCACCAAAAGGTCGACCTATTAATGCCTGATACAACCGCCAGAGTTAATGAATCAACGGGAGGCAGTTAAGCCATGTCACGAATCCTGCGAGAGATGTTGGCTCACTACCAACATGGTAAGGTTGGGCCTTACAACTACTACTAAGAATTTTGGAAGTTTTATGTGTGAAATTCCTCTCGATATGTTAAAAACTCCTCATGGTTTTGGTATTGTATTATCTAGTTGGTGTCTTGAGTTGTTTTGCATGGAGTGTGGGGTTTTTTCATCAAATATGGTGTTCTGTGGTAAGGACTCCTCTGTGTTTTTAACTAGAAATACTCTACAGAATCCTACTAGTCTCCAGGTTGTAAGTTCTGGTTCATTCTGTAGCCAAGATTCTAGTACATCTTCGCTATCCATACTATAGTTGTCACTTTCTATTTGTAGTTCTCCCTTGAAATTTGGCTCTTCTAATGATTCGTGTTTAGGTAATTTAGATATTGAGTATAGGAGTTTTGAATCTTCATCTGTGTAATCATCTTGGTTAACTTCCTTTATGTAGGCTTCATCTATGTTCCTACCTAATGGTATATGTATGATTCTATAATCATTAGCTAGGGATATTTCTTCTTTTCTTGAATCCATTATTCCATTTGCATTGACAAATCATTGGACACCTAATAATGCATTAAAAGAATGAAATGGTTCCTTCATGGCTACTATCTCAAAATCTAGCAACTATTTTACTCCCATGATGTTTACTTCTACCCTTCTCCAAGTTCCTAATGTACCCATTGTTGTTCCATCTACTAGGCTAATATTGTAGGGTGTTTCTTCTAGTTTTGGTCTTCCTAGTTGTTCCCACACACATTTTGGTAGCATGCTAACATTTGTGTCGAGATCTACCATAACTTGTTTAATCTTAATATGGTTTATATGGGCATTTATCATTAGTGGTCTTGACTTCCATTGTCTTTTAGTTTTTTTCATTTTTTTGATTTGTGGTTTGTGACCTTGTTCTTTATTCCAATACTTGCAGAATTGTTTCAAATAGTCTATAAGGTTCTGTTGTTATGTTAGTTGTGTTAGTTGTTTAAGTCCCCTTACCTCTTCTTCTGAAAACAAGTGCATTTGTTGTTGTTTCTTATATATTGTTCTTTGGCTATTGACTATTTTGATTATTCAATAATTCTATCATGTCAATTTCTGTTAGGGAAGAAGTTGTCTTCTTCCTCTTCTTCTTCTTCTATCTTAGTATCATTGTTTTCTAGCCTTGCGGTATTTGTACCTTGTCTAGTAACTACCGCAGCTTGGGTTTTATTATTCTTTTTGTTTATGTTTGTTTGTTTATAATTTAACTTATTGGTGTAATGCTCCTCCTCTGATGTTTCCTCCTCTGTGTTATCAGAGTCATACTTATTTTTCCTATGGCACCTTGTGGTTGCTTGTGTTGTTTCCTTAGGTGTTCTTCTTATAATGCAAGCTCCATTTTGTGAATTGAATCCTTGTAGCTCATCACTTTTGGATTGGGGAGGTACGTTTCTAAAATATTGTTGGGATTTATCACAAGAAAACAGATCATGATCTGAGCTATCGCAGAATGTACAGTGTTTCTTCCTATCTCCCCAACATTCGTTATCAAAATGCCTGGTTTGCCACATTTATAATAGGTCATGTCATCTCTCCTTCTCCTTCCTCTATTGCGGCCTCTACCTCCTTTATAGCTATTGTATTGACCCCTTTCCTCATTATTGTAATTGTTCATGTATGGTACTAAGTTAGGGTTTGTGTTTTGTAGTGTATTAACATTTCTCTAATTAGTCCAACTAGGAGCTTTATATCCATGAGTATGGATGTATAAGGGTTTATATGCCAATCCTTTTACATATTCCATGTTATGATTGTTTACTCTATTATTGCATTGTCCATTACACCATGGTTCATGGTCATCATCCTCTTCCCTTAGCCTGAAAAGTTGTGATGTGCCATCCTCTATTTCATGATCGTCCCAATCACCATAAATACTACAATAGACTATGTTCTTCGTATTTGGTATTGTCTTAATATCTACTTTCATTGTGGTGGCCTTCCTTCAACCTTTTATCATTAGGCATTCATTCTGCAGATGTCATTCTTTTGTATAATAAGACTACCATATATTTGGTCTTTGTTTTTATGGACTTTCCTCTTTTTGTGTTAGGATTTCTTGTTTCAATTTGAGTTGTTCTAGCTCTAGCCTAAGTTTTTCCTTTTCCATATTTTCCTTGGTTTTATCATTTATGTGCCAAGTTTGTGCCTCAATGCGGCATGCCATAGCGACCTCTTCTAAGTATGATTTGAAGATTTTCCCATCTAGGGATGTTCTAATGTCAGGGCTTAGTCCTGAAATAAACCATTCGATCCTTTATTTTTATGTCAATGGTTCTTCTAGTTTGCGAGAGATTTCCTTGAATCTTTTATTAAAATCCTTAATAGATTCACCCTCTTTTTGGACTAGGTCATGCATTTTGCTTACTCCCTTAGTACATATTTCCAGTGATTCGAAATTGTTAGGGAATTCTTTCTTAATTTTGTCCCTTATTTTATTATTGTTAGGATAGTTCTTCCTGTATCGGTTTAAAGCTTCATTCCTTAGGGTTCCAACAAAGTCAAATAGTTTAATCTAGTCCCATGTGACATTCTTCCATATTGATTCTAACACAAATACATGCTCTGTTGCTTCTGTGGTATCCTTTCTGAACACTGGTAGCTTAATTGGTGAGTCTGTCTTTGGTTGTTTGTGTGTTTTGTTCTCCTTGCAATGTATTTGTTCTATTTTCTTTTGTTGTTTCTTAATTTTCCTTTGCAATAATGGTTTTCCATCTCTGCCCTTATCTCTATCTAATCTAATCACAAAGTAATCCTTCCCTAGTATCTCCTCACAATTTTATACTATATGCTCTTCATGTTGCTTCTGCTTATCTACTTCCTTCTTGTTGTCTTGTCTTGATATTCTTCTTGTCTTATAGGGCACATGGGGTGACTCTTGGTTAGGGGGTTGTACCTTTTCAAATTGTCATTTCATTATGGGGGATAACCTCTTATTTGCTAGTGGCCTCTCGTTATTTCTTGGTGTTGATTCCCTTAACTATCTTATACTCATCGAATTGGTATTGTCAGATACCTCATATAATCCTTATTTCTCTCTTATTCTCATCACACTCCTATTAACCAGGTGATCCAGGAATTCCTCATCAAAATTTAAAGGCTAGATATTTTTCATGGGATTTAATACTAGTTCCCATTGTTCATCAATCTTAATTTGGACATTAGTGAAATCTGGTTGAGCATATGGTGATTTATACATTTGCGATAGGGTTAGGGTTTTGTTATAGTCTTCTTCCCATGTCCTCTTGAAGTTATCATATGCATTTATGCTTCCTTCTAGATTCTTGAGGATCTATGTGGCCTTATTAATATGTATTGTCAATGGTCCTAGATTGTCTATATTATTATTTTTCATATTTGTAGTAGCCCTTATGGTACGCTCTTCTTCTACCTTCTGATTTACTACCTCCTTATTTCTTGTTACACCCATACTGGTGCACTCAATAGCACCCTCCTTGGCGCACTAAATTTCTAATTCCTTTTCTTATGTAGCCTTCCTAGTGTATTCCTTCCCTAACTCTTGTGCCTTCTCCATTCTTTTGTAATATCTTTCTTGCCTTTCCTGAGTCTGCTTGCTTCTTTTCTCTTCCATATTCATATCAATCCTAGTTTGTATATTTTCACTAATTTTTCTTAATTTCTTGTTATCTCTTTTTGCCATGGGTTTTTTAGATATGGTATTCCATTAATCCTTATGTATCCCATGGTCAACTTACCTTGAATGGTTACATATTTTCATAGATCTTTAAACTCTTCTTTTTTTTCTTTCCAACTTTTCTTCCACACTTTCCTTTTACTTGTTCATCTTATTTGCTCTTCACTATTTTGTCTAGGGTCCTAGCAATGGAACCAAATGTTGGTGAGAAATGGCAGGACATAGTCTGTATATCTGAGCTTGAGTCAACTCTCTAAGTCTATTTATAACCCAGACGTAACAATGATAGAATAATAGATGGTTGCAGTAGGAAATAACATAGTGCGGTTAGATTAGATTAAATGTACCAATCCTTCATATCCATAAACACATCATGAATTAGCTATAAACCTTATATCTACACACACACACACACACACACACACACACACACACACACACACACATATTCATGATAACTTTATTTACAAAAGGTAGTTCTAAGTTTGCTCTGCATTGTATACTCATATATGTCCTTTCTCTTTCTTCTTACTTACATCATCCTATCCTTTCATATCTTTATACATTGCTATGTAATAGGGATGTGTCACTTACAAAACATCCTAAATACTATCATATATGTCAACCTTGTCCTCCACGCTTCCCTTGCGGTGGGTTGTGGTAGGTTATGATGGCTTCTCTGTCTCCTTCCAACAATTGACTTAGGATTGAAACATGGCCTAGCATCATATAAATTTAAAACCCATTGTGTCATTTATGTTTTAGTTGTCTTTGATGCTTGGCTTGGCATTGGTGTTGATTGATCACAATTAGGTAATGTGGTCCCTGCACCTTCTTTTCATAACATAGCTTGTGCACCTTTGGTAATTGTTGGCATAGTTCTAATATCACAAGCTTATCACTCACATATCAAGGCAACTTGTAAGGAGCCTTAAAAAATTCTCTAACTCTAATGTAGGAAAATGTTGGGAATTATATGAACTAACATCCATAATTATCTATCTTTGTTCTTGCCTCTAGTGATAACCTTTAACCAAAATCTCCTTCTATCATTTTGATAATGAAGAAAACAAATGCATCATTAACATGGGAAATTTTTTGTGATGCAACCTTTATCTCTAGCTTTGGGTAGTACTCATACACCTTTTGTTGCCTACCTACTGCAGATAGGGCATGCACACTACTCAATGGACCAACATATCCTATATCAAGCAATTTACTGGCTATATAATGTGTTACATTTACATTGTCAAACTAGGGAATCGTAATCCTCTTGGATGATGCCTGTACTATGTGTACAGTTAAGGATTCCTGAGTTTTAGTCTAGAGACCTTGTGTAAGGGAACTAAATAAAGAAAACACAATTCCAATTGTAAGGATTGACAATACTCTAAGTAAACAGGAATGATAGAAAATAACTAAGTTTATTCAACACAACAGTAATCAAATGATACTATGTAACTTTGAGATAAAAGAACAACTAATAGTTGGTTCGATTGGTGATCACCTTGACTCAATAAGACTTATAACATAGATTACCAAATTCTAACTATTTCTCATGTTACTGATTACAACATACATCAATCACACACATATATAAATATACAATTATAAACTGAACATTTAAAAAAAGTAGAGAGACACAATACCTCAAGTGGCCTGCTTGAGTAACTATGATCCCATGAAATCTATCTAAATATTTACTGTATCTTTGTAATCATTGAGAGAACTTAAAACATATATTCCTTTATTGAATGCTAAAGGGAAAGATAGAACAACAAAATCTGATACTATATCTCTGTCTAATCTATATGAAGCAAAATCACAAATCTCATAGACGAGCTCAACATTGTCTATATGGATAAAGCTACTGAACAATAAATGATATAATGTTCCATTATCCAACAACATAGGAAAAGGACTTTATTACAAAGCAAACTAGAAATAGGAAACTAAACTGACATGAAGGTGGCATAGATAGTACAATCCTACTGTAACTCTATCTCTCTAGTATCCATGAAGAACAATCAAGACTAGAAACATAACATAGAGCACGATCTAAGATTCCTCCATTATTTAAGACTGCATCATTTGTTGAAGGATAACCGTCACAGAGTCATGGATGGCTCATCCCAATCAGTTTGGGGTCTTCTTCATTTGGCTATAAGTACCTGCATCATCTACTGTGAATATCAGCATTTCCTTCGGCTACAAGTTGTCCAGTGATCTTCATTATATGAAGCCACGCTTTTGTTGCATGAGGAGTTAGTACATCACATGGTATCTATGCATTATGATCGCTAAAATCAACATAAAGTACTAACATATTTCATGAGAAATCAACCATTCACACATAATTAATTAACAACATATTATATACCCATCTTCATGCTTCAGTGTCTTAAGGATAATCATAAACATAATTAGTGTATATATAAGTCTGGAAATGTCTTAAGAAATAGGTACCTAAAGCAAGAAAAACAAGACAAAACATGGCCTCATCACACCCCCCAACTAATCATGTTGATGGTTCTCCAGTAACCACAGTCGCAGATTGCACTGAAGAGCTATCTCCTTGTAATTTGTAGGTTCTTCTACTCCTCTATCTTGTTTGAGGTAGAAGCCCTTTTGTTTTGTCAACCTATTCCACTAGGCTTGTTTTGTTGCTTGATCTATCCTCAGCCCCATCCAATGTGGAATAGGATAAAGAAGTAGAAGAGGATGGAATACTAATGGTAACCAAGTTATCCCATGTTCATTGGCCGATCTTATATATATTTGTGCCTTGTTGATTGCTGCCGAGAGGTTAAATACTAAATGAGGCTCTTTCCTCTGCAATTTTGGTGTCAATTCTTTCCATCTACCTTGTAAGAAACCCAAATCTTCCTTACCTGTTCCGTCAGCGAATTCCCTAAATTTATGATAGTCCATGGCTCTGCATTCTAGTAGTTTATTTTCTACCTCTTGATGTTCAATCAAGTTCACCCATTCCTCCACTATCTTTAGGGGAGTTGGAGATTCTGCCCTTAATTTGAGAGGAAGTGACTTCTCTCTTTCATTATATTGTTGCAGTAATGTTCCCCTCTTGTGCTCATTTTGAATGAATGAGGCCAAGGCCTTCAATTGCACATCCCTGATTACAACTAGGGGATTCCAGTGAGTGTCATATGGAATGACAAGTTCATCTAGGTAGAATTCACATAGTTGGTTTTACATTTCAAGGATAGCTCTTTGGTAAGCTATTAGAAATAAGGTAGGTGTAAAAAGGGAGACAGGGGCATCACTGTAGAGTTGGGTAAACTGAAAGCTCAGATACTGCTCCTACAGATAGAGGGCATAAACCCTGGCAGGTGGCCTACATCTCATCAATTGAACAGTCATGTCTACCATTCTATCTATTTTGAATTTCAACCTCTTTATTTATGTGTTTTTCATCTATATCTCCTTGCTATGTTTCTCCTCCCATTCACCTTGTTCTTTTACTAATTTATCTATCCCATTCCATAGTTGCAAGATAACTGTAAATAAGTTGATTGGAGTAGATTCCTCATACTGCTCTTCTGACTGCACAGGCTCTTGATTCCTTCTATTGATCTCAATTATGGCCAATTGGGCCAAATGTTCAAATTCTGACCCCTATTTCTATAAGACATGTAACTGATCTTCTAACTTCTTAACCTTGTCATTCAACCCTATTTCTTTGTGTTGATAATCCCTCAATTGCTTCTCCAATTCTATAATGTTCTGTAGGGCTATCTGTAATTCATCCTTCTCAACCTCTACTTTGTCTTTAGAATCTAAGAATAATTCTTCTTCCTGTGTTTCATCTTGAGGGGCTGAGAAATCTGGTTCTTCAGTTTTAGGGGGAGGTTTATGACTTTTTATGGCTGTATATAAATCTTCCTCCTCATACTCTACATCAGACTCCGGGACAAGTGTATAACCCAAAATTTTATGCTCTCTATCAAAAAACAGGTGCTCCCTCTCAGAGTCTATATTAGTATGAATATCAACTACATTCCTCTTTTCAGGTTCCCCTAAAAGTTAATTTTCCTTTAGGTGACCTAAATGCCTACATGATTGAGCAGGGATTCCTTGTTTCTTCTTAACTCTGGAAGAAGAAGAGGATGCTTTCCTTTTCTTGGTGACTTTTGAAATAGAAGGGGTTTCACAAGTAGTTTCAGGTGTTGTTGGCTGTAAGCTAGAAGCTACAAGCTGCAATTTTTATTTTGACTTTTTCTTTTTGTGGCTAGAAGTCTATGAGGATACATGTTCTGGAAAGGGGGTTGAAATTGGTGAGACTATAGGTGTAGAAGAACTAGCAATTTTTTCAATAGGTTCATCAAAGTTCGTAGTTGGATGCTCCTCAGCAGTTGCTTGGCAATTGGTAGGTGAAGCTTCTAGGTGAGAAGAGGTTGTAAGTGCTTCCTCTTCTTCCTCTATTTGTAAATTTCCTACATGTGCCTCCTCTTCTCTCTCTGGTTCAACACTCACAGGCCCCTCATTAACATGATTAACTTCAAGAAACTGCTCCCAAGAAAACTCAAGGTACTGGATAGATAAACTCCTCTTTACTAATATCACAATCAAACCATGATGAGACAATGATGGCAATTTTTCTTTCTATATTCAGCAGACATCCTTTTTAACAAATTGAACAAAAAATTTGGGACATTCACTACCCTTTCATGGCGAAGATGGATTAGAAGTTTAAAATGCACAGTACAGAGTAAAGATTACCTCCCATCACAAGTAAGGTATTTAATAATATAGGTAGCTACAGAGGCCCATAACCAGGGTAATGAGAGTCGCTTGGTACCTTGAGATGTTGATCCCATCCTTTCACTTGGTTGTATGAACTCGGCCCTTGCAGAAATGGTGTCTACTCTTACAGGGAATTCTTGTCCAACTACCTGTAGCCTTGTAACTTTACCTATAGCAGCTACAGTCGCATCAACTCGTAATCCTTTCACTATAGCTTCCTCATTTTCGAATGTCTCTACAAACTGTTGGGTAATATCTTCATTACATTCTGTTATCCTATGAAAATATTGCAACCATCCTACCTGATGAAAAATTGGCAAGCACTCCCCATCGGCTAATAGTGCTGAGTGAATAGTAGGCTCTCTTCTAATCGGATCACCACCCATCATGATATATCATGAAAATGCTCAATCCCTTGTGCTTAATCCCCTATTCTCAATCCCCGGTTTGTTGTCCAATTCTACTCACCAGGACCTTATTACCAGTTGCTTTTACCAATTTCTTGGTCTATTTGGCTTGTATGTTATGTGGTAGATGGTAATAATTATGGAGTAAGGGATTAAGAAGTTTGAATGTACGTAAAATAATTCAGTATCTTCCCAACTATAAGTTCATTTGTCCTCAAATGAGAAGATAGGCCAATGGTACGGAGGAACGAATTCAAAGCATATTGAAGTGATATAATATGTAAAATTAATGATGTGAGAATAATGAAAGTCATAAAATAAGAAGCAATAAATGTTAATTAAAGCAATTTACAAGATAAATACCATTGAGGTGATGCCAAAATTGGAATTGTTACATGAAAAATGATTGCATGGTGGATTGAGTTGATGTGCTCGATGAACGAGTTGGGGCGAATCACAATGATGTGATAGTGAAAAGGTGTGCTAACAGAATGTGCAGTAGATGTGTGACACGTAGCAGGAAAGTACAATCTAGCAGAAGATGGTGGCATGCGGATGCCGTGAGAAAAGGTGTTGCAGGTAGTAGTGGCTACATGCATGCAATCATAAGGTGAAATGAACAAGTCCCATGTGCATTGGCTGAGGGTGTAGCTTTTATAGGCCCAAGTGAATTATAACCCTTGGCTACGGGTGCAACAAATACAAGTCCCATGGAACATTAGGTTGCCTTTAGCTACAGGTCCCTTTAGTGAAGTGGTGAAATGTTAAAGGACATCTCTAGTGTATAATGGTAACTAAAGTGATGGAGCCTGGACTTCTAATTGGAAGATCACCTTATTTTTTGCTATTTCTATGTGATGTGTGTGCTTTGTGTTTTTATCTATGTACAAAGTTTGTAGAACTCAAACTTACTATGGAACTTCAGTCAAGCTAGCAGCTTGATCTATCACTAGAATAGTATGATCAACTACTACTTGGTTGGAAGCCTCACCTGAGGCAAAGGGCTATGGAACTTTAGTCAAGCTAGTAGCTTGATTTATTGTTGGAACATTGGTTTCAGCTACTACCTAGCTGGAGACCTCTTCTGAGGCAAGAGGCTGTGGAACTTCATTATCCATATTTGTCTTTAATTTGTAGAGAAATGTAGCTTTACTCAAAGGCTTCTTATACAATTTCAATCGATGTCCATTAACCATCAATGAGAATCTAACTTGGTCAATCGTAGTTAATTGGACTACACCATTTGGGAAAACTTCCTTGATCTCACAAGGGCCTAACCACCTGGTTTGCAATTTTCCCTTATGATCTTTATACTTGGAGTCATAGAGAAGTGCCCAATCACTTGCTTGAAAGTACTTTGTTTTGATATAATGGTCATGCCATTTGATTCTCTGATTTTGCACTAATTTAGTGTGATGAACTGCTTCCATCCTTAACTCCTCCAAGGCATTAAGCCGATGCAGTCTTTCCTTTTGAGCTATTGACAGGTCCATACCATGTTGGATAGCGGTTCTTAGTGTTTTATATTCAAACTCAATAGGAAGGATAACTTTCTTTCCATAAACTAACTCATAAGGGGTGTACCATGTTGTTGTCTTCCATGTAGTTCTATGTGCCCAAAGTGCATCAGAGAGTCTTGCGGCCCAATCTTTCTTATGTAATGCAACTATCTTTGTCAATATTGCCTCAAGCTCTCTATTGGTGACATCAACTTGACCATTTGACTGTGGATGATAGGGAGTGGACTTTTTATGTCTAATTTAATACTCTTGAATAAGGCTAGCAATTAGTGCAGTTGTAAATTGTGGCCCTTGATCTGTGACTATTTCCCTTGGGACACCATACCTTGTAAATATTTCCTCATAGAGGAATGTAGCAACCTTATTATCTCTGGGTATTGTCAAAGCTTTCACTTCTACCCATTTTGTAAGGTAATCAGTGCAAACAAGTATTTATTCCTTATGGTTAGAAGGTGGATCTATATTGGGTCAAATAAAATCAATGCTCCATTTGTCAAATGGTGTGACCACCAATTGTGGTTGTACAGGCATTTCGTTACTTCTTGTAGGTCTGCCCATTCTTTGACAACAGTCACATCTTCTTCTATAGAGAGATGTATTTTTATGCAATGTTGGCTAATAATATCTAGTATTCAGGATTTTGACTATTGTCCTCTTGGCTGCAAAGTGTCCACCACAAGGTTCATCATGACATGCTCTGAGAATGTCATACACTTCATCTTCTCTAGTACACCTTCTCATAATATGATCAGGTCCTATATAGAAGAGGTAACTAGATACCTATGAATAGGGAAAGTTACGCTCCACAAGGTGGCACCTCTCTCTGGGTGAGAGATGGGGAGGTGTTTTCCCTGCGACTAGATAATTTGCTATATCTACATACCAAGGAGTTTGTATAGTCAATACAAATAAGTATTCATTTGGAAAAGAATCATCAATGACTGGGTCCTCATTACAAGTAGGGAGCCTAGAGAGGAAGTTAGCAACAACATTGATCTTCCCTGGCTTGTCTACAATGGTGATATCAAATTCTTGAAGGAGAGGTAACCATCTAACCAATCTGCCACTTACCACTGGTTTATTCATAAGATATCTTATTTGTGCATGATCAGTGTGAATGAAAATAGGATACCCAATGATATGATGCCTGAACTTATTGATTGCATAAATAATAGCTAACATTTCTTTCTCAATAATAGTATAGTTAAGTTCAGTACCTTGAAGATTCTTGTTGATGTAGTAAATTGCATATTCCACATTCCCTTCTTTCTGTCGTAACACAGCTCCCACAGCAAAATTAGAAGCATTTATATGTATATGGAAAGGTATTGCCCAATTAGGTCCTCTAAGTATAGGTGTCTTTGTTAATGACTCTTTGAGATGGTCAAAGGATAACTGACAGTCAACCATCTAATTAAATTTTGCATCTTTAGAGAGTAAGACAAACAAAGTAGCAACATTTTTACTAAAGTCTTTTATAAAACTTCTATAATACCCTACATGACCTAGAAATCTTCTGACATCTTTCTATTTCTGAGGAATAGGTAAGGTTGAAATGATTTCAATTTTGTGTGGATCCACTTGAATGTCTGCTTTGGACACAAAGTGACCAAGCACTACTCCTTGCATCATCATGAAACATTTTTTAGGACTAAGGGACAAGTTATGATCTTGACATCTCTGCAGTACTTTTTCAAGGTTCTTCAAGGCCTCCTCATAAGACTCTCCATAAGTGGTGAAGTCATCCATATAAACTTTCATAGAGTCATGGGCAAGATCAACAAAGATGCTTAAAATAGCTCTCTAAAATGTGGCAGGTGCATTGCAAAGTCCAAATGGAAGTACATAATAGGCATATGTCCCCCATGGGCATGCAAACATGGTCTTATCCTGGTCCTCAGGGGCTATCTTGATTTGGTTATATCCACTGAATCCATCAAGGAAAGAAAAATATTTTTTACCAACCAAGGAGTCTAGGACCTAGTCAATGAAAGGAAGAGGAAAATTATCTTTCCTAGTGGCAGTAGTTAATTCTCTGTAGTCTACACAAACTCACTACTTACCTCCTTTCTTTGGTATTATCACTAGTGGAGATACCCATTGGCTATCTGATATTGGGTATATATGAATCCTTCATCCACTAATTTCTACAATTCATTCTTCACTATGTCTCTTACTATAGGGTTCATCCTTCTTTGAGGTTGCCTAACTAGTCTACATCCTTCACTAATGTATATCCTATGCATGCAAATATTAGGGTCAATTCCCTTCATATCATGATAGTCCCATGCAAATGTTGTTTTGTGAGTTTGCAGTATTTTTATTAGTTCATTCTTCTGGACAAATGTCAATTCACTGTTGATGTTAAGTGTCCTGCCTGGTGTAATGTCAACTGGTGTTTCCATAGCCATTACAGAGGTAATATCTAAACCTAATAAGTTGAGACTAAAACTATGAGGCAGCAACTGATGAAACATACTGTTGGTGGAAGCATAGGTTGGAGTATTGATTGTAGGTAGAATATTGTGAAGGGGCTAGGCCATACATATCAAACATGGGTCTTGTTGTGTATCTATTCCATAATTGTTTTGTATGACATTGGAAAGTACTTCATCTTCATCCTGGATAGCCAGTAGTGGGTCTCTTTCAATTGTCATTAATATCTGAAGAGAATATTGGTTAGCATCCCCTAGGTCTGGCCAAATAGATTGTTCCATATCAGCAAAAGGTTGAACGGGTGTATAAAGGACCAATTTCTTTGTTACATTCCCATTGGAAATTATCATATTTCTTGACCGACATCCTATGAAGGCATATGTTATTGCCGGCTAGGGTCTCCCTAGGATGAGTGGATATCCCCCAGGCTAGCCTTGGGTTGCAAGACCATAAAGTCTGCATGGTATTCCCATGAATCCAATGTGATTACAAGATCTTCAATGACCCCTTTTGGCTTGACTGTGGACCTATCTACCAATTGGAGTACTGTGGGAGTAGGTCTGAGGTTATCTAACTATAGGTTATTCATTGTTTCTTTTGTCATTACATTGATGACTGCACCTAGGTTAATCAAGGTGTTTTTTATAAGGGTACCATTAATGCTTACATCAACCACAGGGCTTCCAAGATTTACATATTTTGGAATAGTGAAGTTACCTAACATGATATCAACAAGTTGTCCTATAACATGGACTATCTGAGGATCTTTTCTCTTCCTTCCTGGTTTCTTAATACATAACTCCCTTATAGTCTTGGTATATATGGGTACATCCTTGATAGATTAGATAAGGGGAATTTTAACACAGAGATTCTTTAGTTGCCCCACGAAATCAAAATCAGGATTAGATGGAGTTGGTGGAAGGTGCATTTTTAATCTCTCTAGAAATGGAGGGCTTCTAGTAATGTTTTCTTCCTATAGAG
The DNA here is from genome assembly GCA_027924645.1 of Cunninghamia lanceolata. Taxonomy (NCBI): domain Eukaryota; kingdom Viridiplantae; phylum Streptophyta; class Pinopsida; order Cupressales; family Cupressaceae; genus Cunninghamia; species Cunninghamia lanceolata. The sequence continues at coordinate 371,199 of BSBN01001749.1, forward strand.
AGATTTGCTTAGAAGGCTTATGTTGGTTATTCAGATAGTTGTTAGTGACAGAGGTTTGTTCCTCATCAGGAAGTTCTATGATGAGCGGTGATGGTGGTTCAGCAAGCATCTTCCCTGAGCGCAGGTGCACATCACTAACTTCAACCATATAGGTTGGGTATTGGATGGCCTCATTAGTATAGGCCTATTGAATAGGCTTGTTGTTAGGGTTAGGTGCAGGTTGTGCTGATAATTGAGTAGCTCTAGGCAGGGCAGGAGTAGGTGAGGTTGTATTTGTCATAAGGGCAGGTTGCTGAGGCAAGGTTTGTTGTGGTTGCGGGTAGTTCATATTTGGATTTTTCCAAGGTTGGTTCCCACGCCATTGTTGTGGCCATGGGTTTTGATTGGTCTGCCATTGTGGATTATAATTTGAGGATTAGGATGGTTGTTGTGGCCATACCCCATGTTGTTGGGTCCAGCTAGGTTGCATGGTTACCCATTGTTGTTGTGGCCAGTTATACCAAGGTGCATTGTTCCAATTATGAGGATTTGAGACAGGTGGTACAAATGACATGGAATTGGTCAAGGGGTCTTGAGGCATACCTTGTCTTTGTTACCATGGCCTTCGTTGTGCAATGTAGAACACTTGACTTTCTTCATCTTCTATGGCTCTGAAATCTGCTTTCTCATTTTGATCCTTAGAAATACTAGCAAGTCCCTTGCATCGGCAATTAGCCTTCTTCTATCGACAATGTGGACAATACTCACTCAAAGATGCCTCTGATGCTTGTTGTTTCTTCTTTATGTGCAGAGTGTCTAGCTGAGTTGCCAGATGGCTTATGATATCCTCTTTCATGTTTGACAGGAGATTGATGAGCTCTACCCTAGAGACTCTAGTGGATGATTTACTTGAAGTCAAGGTTCTAAAACCTCTATTTTTCTTTAAAGTAGAGAGTGAATAATTTTGGCAGATTTGAAAGATTTCATCAAATCCAAGTTGAGAGATATCTCATGCTCCAATTAGATTGAGTGCATCCATACATTCTTTGCTCACACCTTTTAGGAAGACCAGCTTGAGTGACTCTAGAGAGAGCCTATTCTGTCTTGACTTCTTGAGGCAAAACAAAAATCTATCAACATAATATTCATCTTTTTTTTTGTGACATCGTAAAGATGTCATCCCCCTTCGTATCTCTGCCATGGCAATAATCCTGATATTTCTGTAGAAACTTCTTCTTCATGGTGCCCCAAGTAGTTACATAATTCTCACTTAGACCCATAAACCATCGTAATGCAGCATTCTTGAGGGTGGTTGGAAAGAGCTTGAGTCTGTATGCATCTGTAGTGTAATCATAACTCCTACAGAGTACATCAAACTCAAAGAGAAATGTATCAAGGTCTTCAGTGATTAGCCCATGAAAGTTTGGTAGCGCTGAAGGAGGAATATTTTTCAAGGTATCAGCTCTCTCCTAGTTTGAAATAAGAAAGGCAAAGGTAACTGGTTCAGCTGGGTTTTCTACTGCTTCTTCTGCCATGATGCCTTGGTTCCAATCTACAATATCCTCAAATTCCTTAGTGTTCTCCAGACCAAGGGATAATTCAAAGTGTTCTTCTTCTTTTGTTGAACTAGTTGGAAGAAAACTCCCTTTATGGTCTCTTGGCCGCTGCATACAATAATGTATAAGATAATGGCTCTATTCCTGCACCATGCTAGTGAATTGTTTGGATATGGATTAAATATCTAAGTGATCCTAAATGCTAAAAAATGTTATTTCCTAGTAAAGCAAGTACAAGCATGAATCAATAAGAACTTAGAAACTCTAAACCTTAGCACCATCCCCGGCAACAGCACCAAAAATGTCGAACTCCATTATTAACCAATACATTGATGCAGAAAGGGCATGCACACTACTCAACAGACCAACAGATCCTATATCAAGAAACCTACTGGTTATATAAAGTGTTACATTTACATTGTCAAACCAAGGAATCGTTATCCTCTTAGATGATGCCTATATTGTGTGTACAATTAAGGATTCTTGAGTTTTAATCTAGAGGTTGTGTAAGGGAACTAAATAAAGAAAACACAATTCCAATTGTAAGGATTGATAATACTATAAGTAAATAGGAATGATAGAAAATAACTAAGTTTATCAACACAACAGTAATCAAATGATCCTATGTAACTTCTAGATAAAAGAACAACTAACATTGGTTTAGTTGGTGATCACCTTGACTTAATAAGACTTATAACATAGATTACCAAAGTCTAACTATTTCTCGTTACTCATTACAACATACATCAATCACACATATATAAACATACAATTATAAACTAAACATATAAACAAAGTGGAGAGACACGGTACCTTGAGTGGCTTGCTTGAGTAATTATGATCCCACGAAATCTATCTAAATCTTTATTGTATCTTTGTAATCACTTACAGAACTCAAAACATATATTCCTTTATTGAATACTGAAGTGAAAGATACAACAACAAAATCTGACACTATATCTCTGTCTAATCTATATGAAGTAAAATCTAAGATCTCATAGACGAGATCATCATTGTCTATTTGAATAAAACTACTGAACAATAAATGCTATAACTGTCCATTATCCAACAACGTAGGAAAAGGAATTTATTACAAAGCAAACTAGAAATAGGAAACTAAACTAACATGAAGGTGGTATAGATAGTATAGTCCCACTATAACTCTATCTCTCTAGTATCCATGAAGAACAATCAAGACTAGAAATAGAACATAGAGCACGTTCTAAGATTCCTCCATTATTTAAGATTGCATCATTTGTTGAAGGATAATTGTCACAGAGTCATGGATGACTCATCCCAATCAATTCGGGGTCTTCTTCATTTGGTTGCAGGTACCTATATCATCTACTGTGAATATCAACATTTACTTCAGTTGCGGGTTGTGCAGTGATCTTCATGATATGAAGCCACTCTTTTGTTGCATGAGGAGTTAGTACATCACATGGTATCTATGCATTACTATCACTAAAATCAACATAAAGTACTAACATATTTCATGAGCAATCAACCATTCACACATAATTAATTAACAACATATTATATACCCATCTTCATGCTTAGGTGTCTTAAGGATAATCATAGACATAATTAGTGTATATAGAAGTTTGGAAATGTCTTAGGAAATAGGTACTTAAAGCAAGAAAAACAAGGCAAAGGAATAGTAACATATTTACATTTGATCAAGATAATATTTCACTATTCATCGATTCCTTTTTATTCATAAGAGGAATAGCACTCTGGTCGTTCACACTCAAAGTGCTATATTATTTAAGCCATTAAGTTCATGGATAACTTTATCTGCAATACTATTGTAAATACACCATATAAATAATGTTAAAACAAAATAGATAAAGAAACAGTATATCTGGATGAGTTTTATTTATAATGAATGATACTCCTTTATCTTCTTAAAATGACATGAATGTTTTCATGTTAGAAAGTCACTTGTAGAAGCAAGAGCCATTACAATGATTATTGCTCAAATGAAATGAATTTACCTATGATCCGTATATCCAATTATTGCAATATAGAGACAGGATTTCTCAAGCTATTATGAAATTGAAATATGTGAGATTCTCTCATTTTTGTTCAATGAAAAGAAAGCAAAAAAATGGATTCAGTTGATCAAACAGAGCTGAAGGAACTGGCAGTAGTAGAATCATTTTATCCTAATCCCTTTCAATATTAAGAAAAATTATATTGCTATGTTAGAAGAAGGCTAGCTACATTGGTTCACTATACTTCAATTATACCTTTGGTATCATATTGACAATCAAACAAGGATTGTAGAAGATATCAATAGTTTCCCATTTCCTGATCTCGTTCTTTCATGGGATCAATTTACCCTTGATTTTACAATAATATAAGGAGCTTATCACGTCTGGGAATACGGGAGAATGCACTTTTTCTAACATTATGGCCTCATCACCTGCATCATTGCTCCAACTGTCTGCAACCCTGAAAATTGTTGTCTTTTGGCTAAGGCTTATACTGGATAAGAAGCCATATAAAACTTCTTCGTTTGTATTACATTTGTTAATTGTTAATAAAGAGTGTTGTTAATTAAGGCTACTCAGTCAACAAATTCTTTTCATGCCAAAACCATGTTACTATATACCTATAGATTCAAGTTGGTAACTCTTTGGCATCCTTCTATCCATTAATTCTACTCACTAGAGTTATACAATCATTTACAACTTCTATGAAATCACTTCTAAATAACTTCTCTAGCAACCTTGTGAGTGTGGCCTTGGTCTTTAGGAGCCAAATTCCATTGATCTTCTTAATGGTGTGATCCAAACTCTGGTCATAATATTCCTGAGCTATTTCTAGAGTAAGGTTGGCATTGGGTAGCCCTAGAGGGAATGTTAAAGATTTCTTCTATATACTAGGGTTGAATTAACAACATTGCATTACCCTCTAGTGTTCTAATTTTTCTTATGACCAGGTTTTGGTGTTTAGCACATGTCATCACAAGATCGAGAGATTGCGATGTAATAGGAAAACCTACAACTTGGACCAATCCACTTTCTTCAAGTTCTTAACCTTAGTGGACATCTTGGCCTTAGGTTGTGCCATCCTAGTATGAAATTCATCAAGACTAATGTGTCCTAGATCAGTGTCGGTAACATTTATCCACTCATTGACCAATTTTGATGTTGGAATGACTCTCTTGTACTCATATTTCATCTTTATGGGTGAGGTCATGTCTGACTATAAGTCCTAGAAATAATTTCCTTCAGTTAATTATTTGATTTTGTAATTTTTACCAATATCAAAAAATTTGATCAATTAATCTAAAATGTGTTTAAAATTGTTCAATTATACCTAATCCATGTTTATCCATGATTAAATTGACCAAATTTACAAGATTTGAGAGTTGGGTATTATATTATTTTCATGTAGTTCAGACTTCGGACCCAAATTGCAAGTTACAATTCGAGTTTTGGGCCTGGTGAGAAATTAGAAAGAGGTTGCAAATTGCAAATAAGGTGCACTTGTTGATTAGAGTTTAGATGCTTTTTACAATTTGTAATTAGTTACAAACTACAAAAAGTTGTGGGTTTTCAAACTGTAACCACCTTTTAGACTCTAGTTGCAATTTACAAAAAACTACAAATTGTAAATAGATTGTGAATGTTGGTTGGGGTTCAGATGCAATTTATTTTGCACAAGTTTTTGCAAACTACAAAAAATTTTGGGACTCTAGTTTGCAATTGGAGTTTGAACTCTGAGAGTAGTTTGCAACATTTTGTAAATTATAAAATGTAAAGTTTTTAGGTTTTTAAAATTGGGTTTCAGACTTTATGTGCACTTTGCACATGAACTGCAAAACAAAAAGCAAGTGCAAAAACTTGTAAAGTTCTACATTTTTGAAATGGGCCTATAGGACTATTAAACTAAGTTTAAATACACTACACAGGGTTTGAAATAGGGCCAAAATGAATTTAAACCTAAGGGGTGAAAATCTAATTGCTATAAATTGATTGAAAATGAATTTAACTTCTTTGTCCAAGAACTAGGGCACAAAAAACCCTAGGTTCAGGAAACTGAGGACAAAGGCCACCAAAAACCAGAGCCAAAATAATGAAAATCTTAAGCAATTTAACCATAAAAATACATAAGCAGATCATTGAATGCTAAACTGAGGGAAAATTAGAAATTGATCAAAATTTTACATTTTAAAACCCAAACCAAATCAAACTAAAAGAAACCCTATCATTTCAAAACCAAAAAACAAAATAAAATGCAAAAGATTAAAACCTAGTTAGATGTGCAAATTTACCTTGAAAAGGCTAAAAATTTGGAATTGTAGGAGCAACTAGAAGCGGAAGGGTCATGGGAGATGGAGTGCCAAATTTTGTGGAACAATGTAAAAAGGTAGGGAAATTATGAGCAGTTTAGAGTTTTAATCAACCCCATATGCATGACATAAATGCCCAACTACCAAGTTTTAGAGATCAAAGGCAATTTGCAACAATACCACTATGGAGTTCTATGGTTTCAAAGCAATTTGCAACTTTGATAGTTTTGAAATTTAGGACATCAAAGCAATTTGTAACTTACAAAAGGAAGGGGGTTCATAAATTTGAAGACATTTACAATTTCAAACTATAGACTTAGGACTTAGAAAAATTAAATAAAAAATTGAAACCCCTTAAAGGAAAAATGATCTCCTTAGAATAAAATGACGCCTTTGAGATAAAATGAATTTTAAAATTTGAAAGGTAAACACAAGAAACATAAGATTGAATTTCACATAAGCTAGACAAAAAAGCACAATTTTCATGATTTCAAAACAAAGGTCCCTAAAATTTAAAATTTAGGGTCATGTTGTAACCTTTAACAACACATGATTCCCCTTTCATTAGAGAAGAAATTGAATTGGTTTAGAACATAGTTTAGATTAAAGTCAAAGAATAGAGGTACTTCATTAATTTGCAATATACATGACAAAAATGTGCATTTGATCATTCATCTAACTTCAGTCGATGCGATCACAATTAACCCAATCCAAAAAATTCAAGATGGAACAAATTACTAAAAAATGAATTTCACAACCAATCCTAACAAATGTGTAGAAGAATGTTCATATGAAATTCAAATTAGACCAAATTTATGATAACATCTGCACATTCTATTCATCCAAGTCTGTGCGCATGATTTATTACTCTTCTTTCATTAGCAGAATCAACTAGGACAACTTTAGATATCAAGTTTTAAACATTTTAATCATTCATATAGGAGAGGTCATCTTTTGATATGACAGTGTATTTCATTAGACATGCCTTGATTGACTACCTAGGCATAGTTCTGCTCCCAATCAGGTGTTCATAGCCCCAATGGAGATACCCCTAGTCTTGTTCTATGTAATGAGCCAAACTAAAAAATAACATTTCACATCAGGTCTGAAAATGAATTTAAATATCTTCACCAATTTTGCATCAAATTTGACAAGACTAGCTAGCTAGTCTTACGCAGGATTAACACCCAAAATATGAAACTTCACCAAAATGTTTTTTATTGATTTTTAATGTAAATAACATGTTATCAGAATTGAGATACTAATTTATAGTAGCAACAAATAATACAACTTCGAACAACAAGATTTGGGCAAAACCCACAAAAACTACCAACACTATCAATCACCGAAATACATCAAAAACACCCAAAACTAATATTGTTTAATTTTCAGATGGAAAGTACATGAAATATGATCTGATACTATTAAAATAACAGCAGCAAACACCTACAACACTCAGCATAAAACTACACAACAAGTTGAAATACACATTGGGTATTCTGACCCACAAAGCCAAAATCAACACAACACTACCCACAACTCCCAACGCTGATCTTTGGCATTAGAAAAGGGAAATATATAGCTACTACATAGAAAAAAAAAAAAAAAAAAGGAAATAACAACAGCAACTCTTTCCAACACTTCTGGAACCATTGCGACAACACAAGAAGACCTGCACACACAAACAATGGAAACTGCCAGAAACTACTGAATCCTTGAAGCTCTGTGCAACCTCTGGATGAAGCTACTCCTTGTGATCAAAGGGTTTGTATCCTCTAGCCACTTGAAACTCACGAGTTTTCATCCACAAGCCTCTTTACTCCAATGGGTTTTCATCCATTGAAGCCACAATCTGCAAATATGCAAGTTTGAGAGAAAATATCAAATCAACAATAGCCCCAAATGACTAAATTTTCATATTTTGTATGAATATTTCATGGGAGAGATGGGAATCCAAGATTCCCATGTTTTCCTTTGATTCTTTGCTATTTTGGGGTATGACAGTTGTCATAATCTATCATACATTGTCATAAATTCCCCCGCCACTTGTGAATTACCAATATTTTCAAAATCTACATGCAAATGGACACCTCTCAAAACCCAACACCCCTTTTTGAGTCTCACAATATTTAATTTAATATTTAATTGTCCTCTTTGAATAGATATTAGTTGGACAATATTAAATATTAAATACTTATTCTTCTAATGCTTGCCCAATTAACCTACGGAAGAATAAAATGGGTTAATATTGACCATTAATTAATTATTTTAGAAATGGGACATGAGAAGTCCTCCCTCCTAGAAATTGCTTGTCCTCAAGCAATGCAAGTCTGGATGGTTAAGAATTTCTGGTCCTTCCCATATTGCATCTTCCACTGGCAAATTCTTCCATTTGATCAAATATTCTGAAATGCTCATGTTCCTCAATATTTTATCCCTTGTTTCCAAAATCTTTTTGGGAATCAAAATCCATTTTCCTTCATCATCCAAAGGTGGTAAATCAGATGAAGGCACAATTGGTTGCCAAGAACCTTCTTCAAACACAAAACATGAAATACATTATGTATCCTACTGTTTGGAGGAAGCTCCAACTCATAAGCTACCTCACCAATTTTCCTGATGATCCTATAAGGCCCAAAGAACTTAGGCTTAAGCTTTTCAGCCCCATTCTTCTTCAGGGAACTCTGTTTATATGGCTGCAATCTAAGAAATACCAAATCTCCCAAGTCAAAAGATCTTTATGTTCTCTTCCTATCTGAATATATCTTTTGTTGGTTCTGTTCTTGCCTCAAATTATCTTTTAGGGACCTTATGATCTCTTGACTATGATTGGTAAGATCACTAGCTGCAGGTACTCTACTATCTGAAAATATCAAATCAGCAAAAGAAAGTGCATCATAACCATAAAGAGCTTGGAATGAAGGCATACCAATTGACATATGATGTGATGTATTGTAACAATACTCTCCCAAGTACAACCATTTGACCCAAGTAGTTTGTTGATCTGAAACATAATTCCTCAAATACCCCTCTATCCACTTGTTAACAATTTTTGTTTGTCCATCTGTTTGTGGATGGTAACTTGTGCTAGGTGTGAGCTCTATTCTTGTCAAGTGAAAGAGTTCCTTCCAAAAAGAACTAAGGAACCTACTATCTTTGTCACTAACAATGTTCTTTGGAAAACCATGCAGCTTAAATATCTCTTTGAAAAATAAGTCTGCTACTTGAGAAGCCTTAGATTCTGAAGTGATGGGAAAGAAATGAGCACACTTTGTTAATCTATCCACCACCACATATATACTCTTTACCTTGTACCTTGGGAAGTCTTGTGATAAATTCCATGGAAATGCTCTCCCATTTATGTTCAAGAATTAGAAGTGGTTGTAGGAGACCTGCAGGAAAAATCTGCTCACCTTTGTTCCTTTGGCAAGTCATGCACTCTTTGATATGCTTGTGGACATCCTCTTTCAGCCCTTTCCAAGAAAATCTCTCACAGATCTGCCTGTATGTTTTGAAGTAACCTTAATGACCAGCCAAGGGAGTGTCATGGAAAGCTCTTAAAATCTTTTCCTTGATTTTTGATTCAGGAACAAGGAAAATTCAGTTCTTGTAATAAATCAGCCCATCATTCACTGTATACTTGTCATCTTCTACTAAATCATCTAGAACATTAGATTCAAAAGTATTTTTTACATATTCAAAAATGATAGAATCTTTCCACTCCGCAGAAATAGAAGATAAGGAACACAAAGTTGGCTTCCTAGAAAGTGCATCCGCTACCACATTTCTTTTACCCTTCATATATTCTATTTCAAAATCATATGCTTGTAGCTTGCTTACCCACCTTTGTTGGCAATCATTCAAATATTTTTGATCAAGGAATTAGTTTAAACTATTATGTTTAGTTTTCACAACAAACTTCCCACACACAAGATATTGTCTGAATTTCTCTAGTGCATGCATAATTGCCAACATTTCCTTGTCATAAATATGATATGTTTTTTATAGATTGTTTAGCTTCCTACTCTCAAAAGCAATTGGATGTCCCCTTTGCGTTAGGATAGCTCCAACACCTTTACCAGAAGCATCACATTCCTACAAAGGGCAATGAAAAATTAGGAATAGCAAGCACAGGGCATGAACTCATTACCTCCTTAAACTTGTCAAAAGTTTTCTGAGCTTCTTCAGACCATGTAAAGGCTCCTTTCTTAGTCAAATCAGTCAATGGAACAACAAGCTAAGAAAATCCTTTCACAAACCTCCTATAATAACAACATAGCCCAAAGCAATTGTGTAAGATTTGTAGGTGGAGACCAATCTAGTATTGCTTGAATATTCTGTTGATCTACTTGAAAACCTTAGAACTTATGACATATCCCAAGTAAATAATTTTAGTTAATCCAAACTCACATTTGGACAAATTAGCATAAAAAGATTGCTGCTCCAAAATACCCAAAACTGTATCTAAATGTTCCAAGTGTTCCTTCCAAGTTTTACTGTAGATCAATATATCATCAAAGAAAACCAAGACAAAATTCATGAGTTGCCTGCTAAATACCTTGTTCATGCATGATTCAAAAGTTTCTTGTGCATTAGTGAGGCCAAAGGGTATGACCAAGAACTCAAAATGCCCATACTGACACTGAAAAGTTGTATTTTCCACATCTTTGTCTCTCATCCGAATCTAGTGGTATCCCGATCTCAAATCAATCTTAGAAAAGTAAACAGCTCCATGCAACTCATCAATAAGTTGATCTATCATTGGTATGGGATATCTATTCTTAATGGTTTTCTTATTCAAAGCTCTATAGTCAATGCACATCCTTAGAGTGCCATCCTTCTTCTTCACAAGAACTACATATGATGCAAACAGACTAAAACTTGGTCTGATGAATCCCATATCTAAGAGCTCTCTGATAGTCTTCTCTATCTCTTCCTTGTAACCCCTTGGATATATGTATGGAGTAGTTATAATAGGTTTTGCATCTTTTTCCAATTCTATAACATGCTGAAATCCCCTATCTAGAGGTAATCCTGGGGGTATATCACTGAAAACAATGCTATGCTTATCTAAAATTTCTTGAATTTCAAAATGAAATTTACCTTTTCCATTTGGAGAGCTTGAAGGTCAGATTAAGAAAGTGGATTCCCAAGCAACTTGACCTCTTATGAAATCCCTCTCCATCTTCTTTGTTGTCACCACTCTTGGAGCTCCATTCAAAATTCCTCTGAGTGTAATCCCTTTCCTTCTAACTCAAACTTGAACTCCATAGTTTGATAGTTCTGATAGTGTCGTCCAATAGAATGCAGCCATTGAACACCCAAGACAACATCAATTTCACCAATACCAACAACATAAAAATCATCACAAACCTTGTAGTCTCCCATAGTGATGCTTAATTGTTTGACCACTTTGGTACACGGTATAGTGAATCCATCTGCAATAGTCACATTGAAACCTTTGAATTCTTCAGTCTTCAATCCTCTCTTCATTACTAACCCTTCATCAATAAAATTGTGGGTTGCCCCACTATCAATCAAAATAGTCATTTGTTGCCCTGCTAACACTCCATGAACCCTGAAAGGATGATATCTTGGTGCTCCCAAAAGTGTAGCTAATGAACCTTTTTTTAGTCTCCTCTTCGATCTTAGGTTCAGAATCCTCTATGTCATGAACCTCCTCATTACCATCTGAGTTTGAATCCTTATCTGAGACAACCTCTATGTAATGGACTTGTCCCTTTCCCAAACACCTATGTCCAGGGACCCAAGGCTCTCTGCAAGAAAACAAAGTTTCTTCCTCCTAAGCTCATTCATTGTTTCTTCATCCACCTTCTTTGAAGTATAGGAGTTGTATTCTTTTGAACAAGTGTAGGTGCATGGAATGGTTTCTTCTAGAATCCTCCCTTATGATGCCATGTGTTTGGTTTGGAGGAGTGTGGGAAAGCATTCTTTGGAATTGATGGCTCAAGGGTTAGAGCCCTCTTGATAGCTTCTTGCAAAGTGAGAGGTGCGAAAGATCTGACAAAACCCCTGAGAGGTTCAGTGAGCCTCGTGATGAATAGATGTACTATTCTTTTCTCTAATATTTTAGGTACCATCACTGCAATCTTTTGAAAGTTTGCTATATACTCACTTACTGAGTTCTTTTGCTTAATTTTGGACAGCTAGTTGAAATATTCTTCTTCCTCTTTCAGTTCATACTTGTCAATAATCCTTTGTTTAAATTCATCAAAAGTCTATACCTGATCATATCCCAATGTAGTGCGACCATGGTACCACCATTCATAGGCTTATCCTTCCAAATGCAAGGTGGCAAACTGAATTGCATCTTTCTCTTTCATGGGGTTGAGCATAAAGTATGTTTCTATCTTTTACAGCCAAGCCCTAGCTGAAATCTTCTCACTACCATCGAAGAAGGTTGTTAATTTTCCCAACTTGTGTTTCAATTCTTTATTTTTTCTATTTCCTTCTTTTGAGATTCACCTCTTCTTAGGAACTCTACATATTCTCCCTAAGACATATCATTCTTGATCTCATCTGCCAATGCATTGTATTCTCCATGCCATTTGTTAAGGGTCTTCGCATTGAACAAACTAGTAGCTACATACCCAACTTGTTCAGATTCATCTTCAAGTAGGAATAAGGGTTTGTTTGTAGCCCCTAAATTTTGTGTCTCAATCTCCATTCCTTTTTCATTGTTGCTATTGTTTGCACCCGAAACACTACCACCATTGTTTCCATTGTTGTTGTTGTTTTGAATCCAATGCAACATATGACTAAAAATTTCAGTAAGCCTAGTTTGTGCCTCAATAATTTGATTAAACTTCCTTTGAGCGTCATCTTCTTTCGCATTTCTTCTATTTGCCATGGTTTCTTCCAACTGCGATTTCTTTTGCTCTCTCCTCAAATATCTAATTTCTTTGTCACTCGATATCATCAATCATCTGAGTAACCTACAGGATGGCAAGCTCTGATACCACTGTAATGAGCCAAACTAAAAAATAACATTTCACATCAGGTCTGAAAATGAATTTAAATATCTTCACCAATTTTGCATCAAATTTGACAAGACTAGCTAGCTAGTCTTACGCAGGATTAACACCCAAAATATGAAACTTCACCAAAATGTTTTTTTATTGATTTCTGATGTAAATAACATGTTATCAGATTTGAGATACTGATTTATAATAGCAACAAACAATACAACTTCGAACAACAGTCCATTTGGGCAGAACCTACAAAAACTGCCAACACTATCAATCACTAAAATACATCAAAAACACCCAAAACTGATATTGTTTGATTTTCAGATGGAAAGTACATGAAATATAATTTGATACCATTAAAATAATAGTAGAAAACACTTACAACACTCAGCAGAAAACTACACAACCAAATCTTCACAACAAGCTGAAATACACATTGGGTATTTTGACCCACAAAGCCAAAATCAACACAAAACTACCCACAACTCCCAACGCTGATCTTTGGCATTAGAAAAGGGAAATATATAGCTACTACATAGAAAATAAAAGGAAATAACAACATCAACTCTTTCCAACACTTCTGGAACCACCGCGACAACACAAGAAGACCTGCACACACAAACAATGGAAACTGTTGGAAACTACTGAATCCTTGAAGCTCTGTGCAACCTCTGGATGAAGCTACTCCTTGTGATCAAATGGTTTGCATCCTCTGGCCACCTGGAACTCATGGGTTTTCATCCACAAACCTCTTTACTTCAATGGGTTTTCGTCAATTGAAGCCACAATCTGCAAATCTACAAGCTTGAGAGAAAATATCAAATCAACAATAGCCCCAAATGACTACATTTTCATCTTTTGTATGAATATTTCATGGGAGAGATGGGAATCCAAGATTCCCACATTTTCCTTTGATTCTTTGCTGTTTTGGGGTATGACAGTTGTCATAAGCTATCATACATTGTCATAAATTCCTCTGCCACTTGTTAATTACTAATATTTTCAAAATCTGCATGCAAATGGACACCTCTAAAACCCAACTCCCCTTTTTGAGTCTCACAATATTTAATTTAATATTTAATTGTGCTCTACGAATAGATATTAGTTTGACAATATTCAATATTAAATACTTATTCTTCCAATGCTTGCCCAATTACCCCATGGAAGAATAAAATGGGTTAATATTGACCATTAATTAATTATTTTAGAAAGGGGACATGACATTCTAGGCATAGCTCCATTGCCAACTAGCGTCTATAATCCCATGGAGATACCTAAATCACCCAAAAAGGATGAAGTAATTTTATTTTATTTTTCCTTTTAACTCTTTCTTCACCATCCCATAGACACTAAAGCCACTATTGGGTTTGGGTCCACTTTAGTATTCAATTCCCTTAATAACAACTCATTTATCTCCAAACTTGATATCCTAATTGTATTCACCTTATCAAATAGATATCAAGAATCTTTAACATGTGTAGAGCAAGGGACGAAAAGGTATGTGAATATATCTTCAAATTGCCTATACCTTCTTAAGCATGGAAATTACTTTACAAATTCAGACGAAAGATTTACAAAATTTACAACTTAGAAACTAATCCATCATGAATGCATAAGGAAAAGATTTATTGATAAAGCATCTAGGAATTTAATTTTAATCTCTTACACATTCTTTATGACTTCGTCAATCAGCAAAGAATAAGATTCAAGAAAAGGATTGGCAGACAACATAGTGGTGGGCTCCAACCAAGCTCAAAGATTCACAAAACACAAAAGCTCAAGAAAAACACACAAAACCAAAACTAAACTAAACTAAAACAAAAACCTAGAACAAAAAGAAAATCAAAACTAAAACAAAACCCAAAATTTGTAATCTACTTACCATCAAAGTTAGTTTGAAGGCTTAAAAATTTGGGTAATGTATGCCACATGTCTTCACTTTTGGATATTGTCAAGTAATAATTTGGTCATGGTCAAAGTTCTAAATAAAGAAAATTTGTCCTTAAACTTGAAAAAGGGAAGATTTGACTACCTTGGCATATGGTCAAAATAATCCTCAGAAAGAACTAAAAGCCAAGGAAGGTCATCTCCCTCGTGTTCAATCCATTTGCAAGTTCTAACATTGGAATATTCATAGTTAAAAGAATAGGAAGGATTTGTTTTAAATTATTTATTATAATGGAGTCATACAAAACTTCCTGATCTATCACATTATTAGGAGAGTCTAGTAAGGTGAGAATAACTTAGAGAGTCTATGTGATTGTTAGTTTGTGGTTATCCAATTCATTAGAACAGTGGCATTGGGAACTTCTTCCTCAATAGATCCTAGAATCCACTTAGATGGGGTGGATAGGGATTTCTTATATATGTGGTTGGGATCATATTGCACCCTAGCACCCAAACCAAGATTGATTTAGAACTACAGGAGAACTATGCTAGCTCTCTCAAACAACCACAAGAGAGGTATTACTCTTTTAATTATTGGTATTGCTCTTATGGTACATGATTATTATTGTAAATGTTTTTTCAAGGATATTATATGTATTCTTTCAAGATTTCACTTGTCATGGGAAGATTTGGAAATGTGATTTCCTCATGGGTTATAGAGATGATTTTGGGTAAATATTAGATTCTACCATCATTCTTACTTTTGATATAGATATGATACAAATATAACTTGAAGATCATCAATATTGTAGTAAATTTTATAAATGCATTCCCTATAGCATTCTTTAATGGTTAATTGCACACTATGATGGAATTAATAATAGAGTTCATTATTGCATTAATAGAACTGCATATGAACAGTGATTTAAGAACAATTTATTTTAGGAGTGTACAAGAAAAAAATTTGTGACCAAGATGGGGTTATTACATAAGTATATTTTGAGGACTCAAAATCTAGAATGCATAAGCTTTTATCTTAAACATTAAAAGAGTGAAACATGGTTTAGTGAGTCAGTTACTTGCACAAGGTTTAAAAATTACCCATTATATTTATAAATCTACATATAGGTAACCCTTTCCAATAACAACTAAACCCAAACACATTCTCATTACTTCACCAACATTTAAATATGGTAACAAGGTCCTAAAGTCTAAAAATCTAGATATATATCAACTTCATACTTCAAGAAAATCCATAGGACCTATCACATCATAGGACCCCATCCTAGAGCTTGCCTTGCCACCCATGATGCCAACCCAGGCTTAAGAGAAAGTTCTAAGGGCACCAAATGAGTAGTAAAACATCTCACATAAATATGACTCCTAAACAGCTCACCAACATTCATAAAACCAATATCACTTGCAAAAAAGTAAATAAGTTTGCAAACCTAGTACAGTTTAGTAAAGGAATATTTATTGTTCCCCATATTAAAAACTTGAATTTGTTCCTAAAGGATTTATTTTACCTTTGAAACCATTAAAGATCAAGTGTAAGGAATGAATATTATCCCTAATACTAGTCAGTACTCAACACTAGTTTAAAATGGACCTATTTTATATAAGACAATCCCCAAAATCCCAACATTCATAAGATTGTCACAAATCAAGACCAAGTTTAAGCCCTTAAAAAAACTTAAATCCATGACTAAACAAAGGAAACCCATCAATGAATATAGGGTTAAACAAGTTGCAAGACAATAATATATTCATTCACAACAATTGAAGCCAACATTATATATACACTCTTTCAACAAAACACAACCTGTTGTCTTCATAAAACCATATTAGTCAAGCAATATTTTACATATCAATAGTTATTAATAATATACACACATTCTTAGTTTTTAGAGCATTCCTTTTTAAACTTAAAAGGGATATGATAATGAAGAATACCAAGATACACTTATCCAAAATGTAGAGACAAGATTTTTAACTCAAAGATACCACCTCCCAATTGGAGTTCTTAGCCATAGAGTGGTAATTCTATTTAAGAACTCAAATTATATTCACAACACTTATTTTCTATACAAAACAAAGACTTAATCACAATACTAACATAATACAAGATACTTTTTTTTCTAAAAATTCCCTGTTTCACCTCTTTTTCCTGGCTTCCCACTTTTAAAGAAAATGTCAATGGCCTTAAATAATAAGCTATAAGAAATAAAAATAGAGATTAATCTTCCAGTCTCCATATCTCTTGATGAACTCACAATATAAACTAATAGCTACAAGTTTGTGGTGAAGAAACAAGAAAAGAATAGTGGAACTCAAGAGGCCAAAACAAGGACTATTGAGTTGTCAAAGGGTGAAGACCTAGGTTAGATCTTTCCAAGTGATCAAATAGCTCTTAGATTTGGTGCCAAACTTCATCATTCTCCCATGTAGACCTATGATATAGAGAGCTATTTGGGAGAGGGCATCTAGGAACCAAATGGATTTGATGTTGTGTCACATAGTGTGTTGGAAGACATTTACATTCTTTGAAGATGCCTTCATACTAGACTATAGTACCTTGTTGAGATTTTGTTTCTATCATAGGGTTGGTGCATTCATGTGCACTACTATATCTCATGTGCTTGCCTACATAAATGCCTCTAGGTGGACCATGAGAAGCACAACCTTTTGTGTGTGGGCAATGATCTTGTGCCATTATTTAGAGGAGACCAAAGCTAGTTTGGCCTATGATGTCGACTCACGAAGGTTGACGTATTATTTGCTAATGTGTACTATCCACCATTGTGGATTAGAATGGTAAATGCTATCTTGATCATACTGTTGTCACTAAAATATGCACTCTGTTAAGTTTGAGGAAAACCCAACTACCTTGTGAAACATGGGATGATCTCACTGAGTGTGGGATTAGACAAGTTGAGATCAACCTCCAGAGAGGTCTGGTTCCCTTGATGGATCACCTAAAACTAATCTACTCTACTACTGCTTGTTGAGGAAAAGAGAGAGAGATAACATAAACAAAACCTAAAACCTAAAGAGGTGATGCACCAAATTACAAGGAGCAATAGCACTACTGTACATACACAATACATTCAATAACTGAGATCGTAACTCACACAATCCAATGATTTGACATATTCTTTAGCATAAGTATTTCATGCAAAGAAGATTTCTGCTTAGACAATTATATTTTAGAAGGAAAAAAGATACTTTCACAACTAAACTATATCCATGCTCATCCAATAAACCATGACCTGCACATTTATATGACTGTTTGCCTTAAAGTAAGCGAGAAATAGAACAAGATTTCAGGGATATCAATGTATCACCAGAAAACATCAATTATTCTACAATCTACATAACATGACAGTCATGAAAAGGTGAAAGGACTCCTTTATTGAATTAAAAGGTACCAAAAATAGCCTCTATAGATCTAAAAACATGTAAAACATATGTGATTGGGAAAATTTCCTTTGCTCTGAGTTACAATACAATTCTTGCTTCAGGAAGAGCCTATGTTTTGGCTACAATGCTTTAGAAAAACTAAAATAACTAGATTCTAAAAATAATCCCCTCCCTCAAATGCAATGTATCCTCCTTTGATAAACAATGAGCATAGAAAAAGAGGGCATCTACTTTCTGCATGACCGCAACACTATGCATGGTCTTGACTTTTATGATTTAAAGTTCCATGGGAATTTTACAGCTAGAATCAAACTTATCTCCTTGTTTTATCTGCTATTCAACTACTCTAAAGTTGTTTTAAAACTGTATGAAGTTGACCCTTATCCATTCTTTGATTTATGGCTTTGACTGCATGCACTTTTCCGCCTTCTGCATGCTTTTTGACCATCTAGAAGTGCCTCTCTATCACTCTACATGTTTTTGCATGTTGAAATAACTACTTTAAACCCTAACATCTTGATTTCAATCTACTTGATTTATTTTGCATCATCTGCATGCTCTTATGCATGTTTTAAAGTAGCTTTATAATCCCTTTATTGATGATTTTTCTTTTCTCTTTATCTTCTCCTTATCCTTGGTCAGTGAGTTCACCCATTGATGGACTTGTCGATTGGTGAACTGCCAAGTTCATGAGCTTCTTGTATTGCCGATAAATCCCCTTTGTCTTTGTTTTCTTTACTTCAATTTACTTCTCCTTTGAAGTTTCTTTTGTCGGCCAGTTCACCTATCGGTGAACTTGCCAATCAGTGAACCATGAGGTTCATGAAACGCTAACTTTGTCGATAAGTGAAACACAGAGAAATTTTTTTGGTTCACTTTACTCTTTGCTTGTATTCCTCCTTTGTCGTTGAATTCCTCCATCGATGAACCTCCCCGTCAGTGAACCGATATGTTCGTGAACCCAACATTTCACTAATAAGGAAAAACTTTTTCTATCTTTGCCTTTTCTTTTCCTTGAAACTCTTCCCTTGTCATTGGGTTCACGGCAAACCAGCGAGTTCAAAAACTCATAATTTTGCCGATAAAGTGAAACTTTCTTCTTTGTTTCTTTGTTTTTCTTTTGGCGCCTCTATCCTTTATCGGCTTTTCCACCCATTAGTGAACCGGCGAGTTCACGAACCACCAGTTTTGTCGATAAGGCAAAACTTCCTTAGGCCAAAAAACTTAGAGTTTTTCCTTCTTTCCTCAACCTGTAAGTTAATTTCAACTTTAAACACTTAAGATTCACCTATTTGGATGACAATACAAAATAGTTTAACACATACATGTATGGTCTTCCAAGTATGATGTCATAGACTTTTAAAGGAACAATATCATAGGTGATGATGTCCTACATAGGTTTGATTATATAATTTAAAGGGCATTATTGAACGTGAACATCCTTACCATGTTGCAACAATCCTAGAGAGTAGGGGTTTGGATGCATGGTGGTAGAAAGACCTAGGTGCCTAATTGCATCGTGGATGATGATGTTCTTTTAAATACCATTATTGATGATGATGTGGACAATTTATCCATTGACCCAAAACTTCATGTGGAAGAGATTCTTGTGATGATGACATGACATATCACCTTGTTGTGTCTTCTTATCCTTTTCCTAGGTACTTGGTGAAGATGTTGGGGATACTCTAGGGCTTTGTATAGTTAGTTTGCCGTATCACAACTGCTTTTATACAAAGACTTGTAGCTAGTCTTATGCATGGCTTCTCTTGTACAAGGAGAACTTTTTCTTAAGCTTATCCATGGATTCAATTTTGCATGCATTGTGAAATGCTTGAAACCAAGGTGTTTTAAAATTTAGGAACTCTATTTTAGCACAAATAAAAGGTGATAGCATGTTGATTTATTTGAGCACTCAATGTTGCTTAGGAAGGTTCTCATGTATACATGTAGAGTAGTCATGACACCCATTAGTGTAGCCCTTAATTGGTTTCTCCTTATGCTGGTGCAACTATTCATCCTCATAATGTTTAAGGAGTAGATTCTTCTTGTTGGATGTTTCCAAAGGTATCCTAGGTCATAATTGGTTTGTGATCTTTGTTCCACTATGTGTTGCATGCTTGCCACTAGTGGGACACTAAAATGGACATTTTTAGTGTTGTGAAAGAAATCTTCTTAGTGTCAATAAAATTTTTAATGGAGAAGTATGTTTCTATTTGTTGAATCCAAATATATAGCAATGCTACATTGATTTTACCTTTGAATGTAGGGATATCTAGATTCACTTGAACATTGAAAGGATTATGGTTTGTGTGAGAATGAACCATGTGGGGTGTTGCAGTGCTAGTTTGAGTTGATTTATGAAGTTCCTAAACTACTTGAAGATTTCCAAGTGTTGCATTTCTAAGACAACATTAAGCATTCTTTGAATCTCTATTGAGACCTTTGTTACACACTTTTCAACTATTTTTGTCTATCGTTGATGTTCATTTGAACTTTAAAAACTAAACTAGGTGTACTACACTCCCTTAGATGTCATGTGTACATTTGCATGAGCATGGACAAATCTCTATACTGATGACCCAACTCTCATGTGAATTAGTGGACAATCCTACAATAGTTAGTAAGATCAACAAGATCATAGAATGCATAATGCAAAGACATAAATGAAGACCAAAGGCACATTCGAGATGCAGAAGGATTTTGGTAGACATGCCACTTTTATTAAAAAAAGAATAGGGTAATTATGCATTGATGGTTTAGATATGAACTTGTGCATTCCTCTCTAACTATACATGATGTATAATGTAGCTATTTATACATAATAGTACAACTAGGCTATGAGCTAAGCTCCACATAGATGCTAACAAATGTCTAATGTATATGGACACATGGCACATGTGGACAGAATGATGCCATGTGTCAAACTTGTACATTTCCATATCATGTGACATAGATACCACCATGTGTTGGATGTATATGGTACTAGTGACGATTATCACTTATGGTGTAAAGGTCACTTGTTATTGTATGTGTATGGTACCATAAAATGTGGATGTTAATGCCTCACATGTTGCATAGGTATGGTCTAACTTGGCACAACAATGTGTAGCCATGTGTAGGGCCATAATATGCATGAGAATAGTGTTGTGTAGTTACACACGAGTACTATGCATGGAGTTGCATGAGCAATGTCGTACTAAGTTGTGTGAGCCTTGTGTTGTGCATACTGTGTAGTGATGAGTGTACTGATGAAGCAACAATAAGGATTCAACTTAATTAATTGATTTTGCACCCAAGGAAAAATCTACCCTCAATGAACAAGACAGTAGAAGAGCACAAAACTATACCAACCCTAATTGGGCCCAAAATTCCTTTAACAACTTCATCAAAATTTAATTTAAAATAACTCTCTTTAGGAGGTTTCCAAGAACTAGCTTTTCACTTTGAACTATTGTTGATTACCCCATTAACACGGGTTCCATTCATGTTACATTGATGTGTAGAATTCATTTATAAGAGGAAAGTAGGCACTATCCCAAGTGGTAATGCTGGTGTAATTATATAAATTTTGCACCTTATATTAAGTTTACTTAGGTAATTTATTTTGTTTACTTAGGTAAATTATGAAATAAGAGCACATACCATATCCTTGATTGATGTTAATCTTGTGTCATCTGTACCTCTTTCACTCCTTGATTAATGGTAGTTAGGTACCACCAATTCCTCATCAAGATGAGACCTCTTTGTAATGTCCCCTTTCTAGTGGAAACACTTGAACCTGAAACTGCATTCAAAAGTGATTCTCAAAGAGACATTAGTAACATTAGGGATCAATAAATTTTTGCAATAATATCTAATGAGATCAAAGATAATATAAATATTTCATTCTTGCCAAAGGATTATGCATTTCCTTCTTGTCGTTCATGACTATTCTATAATACATTTCATGTATATTTTAAGATCCATATCTTCCCCTCGTATTCTTCATCAAGGAATTAGGTTTTACATGACTAGGGAGCGTGGAAACCATCCCTAGACCTTGGATCAAGAAAATTAGTCCCTAGCCCTTGGGGTCTATACACGGAATCTCAGATCCAACTTCAGGAATCCTAGTCCCTAGCCCTTGGGGTCTGTACACGGAGTCTCGGATCCAGCCTCGGGAACTATGTCCCAGCCATTGGGATCAATATGAGATATTTGGATCCAGCATTGGGAACTATATCCCAGCCATTAGGATCAATACGAGATCTCTAGACCAAGCATCGGGAACTATATCCCAGCCATTGGGGTCTATACAATGGATGGAATTACTCTGCCTTTCCCTACATTACCTATCATTCCTTTAAGGGTAAAGCAATAGAGGTGATATGATCTCTTACGTTAATATCCCTTGTATTATAGATGACATTATCCCAAATATTTATCATCATAAGCATGGATAGCAACATTCTTATGCTAATTTGGAATACCATTGTAAAATATTCTTATCCATACAATTTTTCACCATTATTTGATCTTAGATCCACATTCATAAGGTATTTCCCTACAAATCATAATGATTCGCATTGATTCATATTATCTTAACATGCATATATATATATATATATATATATATATATATATATATATATATATATATATATATATATATATATATATATATATATATATATATATATATATATATATATCCTAATAACATATTATTACTTACCTTTCTGGATTGCAGACTTCCTTGATCTGCTGACTGCTTTTATTAATGACCAATATTGATATTGGTTGCTAAAGACTCTAATTCCTTTGATCGCTGATTGTTCCTATATTCAATGATAAAATTCCCTATATATAAACATATACATCTTCTTCTTAATTTTATATTTTCTATATCCCACTTTTTCTGATTATACTTAGATATATATCAGTCAGAAATATCTATATTCCTTCCCCATTAATTCCCTTTATTGTTTTATATGTTTGTAAGGGTCTTACACCTTTTCCAGCACTCACTTCTTTAGAGGAATCACTATTGGTAATCTACGCAGCCCCTTAGTCATGTGAATAGTCTTGTACATATATGAATCCTTGTCTATAAATTAATAATTGATGTCTTTGTTTAATTGTTGCACCTTATGCATCGCTGATGAGATGAGATGTTTTCCTTCCTCCTCCCCTCATTCGATGATGAGATGCCTTACCTTTATATTTTCTAAGGGTCAATGATCGAAGCTTTTCACAAAGGTTGTATCTTTTTGTAAGTGCTACCTTAATTATTAATAATCTATCTTTTAACATAACTTATTTTATATGCATCGAAAGATCACTTCTAGTGATCGCTTCATTATATTATGAAGTATATATAATATTTAAATTATTACTGATATTAATATTTATACCACTATTTATATTTATAGAAATATTTATAAATAAATATTTATATTTATATTATTAATATTTATAATTATATGTTATATAATATATTGATTATTATATTTATAGTATTATATTATTATGATAAATAATTATAATAATATTTTAATTTATTAATATTATAATATAATTTAAATAAATATATTATATATTATATTTATTTTTGTTATTTATAATGTAATGCCCCCTCATTCTTGGCTTGATTTGTTGTTAGTTTTTACATCACTCTTTGCTTGATCTGAGATAGTTGATGGTTCTTCCTTTGCATCTAGACAGTTCTGAGACATTTGAGTTATTGAATTTATGGTTTATGCTTATTTTGATCGTGATAGACCATGTTTGACTGATTTAGTTCTGACACGTGATATGAGTTTATGATGACATTGTTGTTATTTCAGTTATGATGTGATGGATATGATTAGTGATGGTTTATATTATCAAGTTTTATGTGACTCATTGATATCTGATGTTAAATAGAAATGGCTATAGTCTTATTTCAGAGCGGGGACGGTGTAATACTACTCAGATCGAGTACCCTACTACGCCGCGATTCTCTGTCTCGGTGTGTGTTGATATATACATATACAGTTGATCATATACAACCCATTGGTTTTCATGCAGGTTGCAGGTACTGGGCCTTGACTCCACCTGACTTAGCAGGTCTGAGCGGGCCCTACACCAATGGATAACGTTGATGGGAGATAACATGAGGTTTTCCCTAGGTCAATTTCTGTTTTCAGTTAGTGTCATGGGTCTTGTTGTCGCTCTAAGATTCTTGTCTCCGGTTTGGTCTTCATCAATATGTAATTGTCTTTGCTTGACCTTGTTGGTTTCAGTCTATGTGGTATGTTTGGAAATGAATTATTTTTATAGGTTAGACATAATAGTTTTGCTAGTCGTTATTCATTAGTGTGATTTTGGGAATATTATTTATGTGTTGGATTAAATTAGTAATTCTTATGATTTTAATAAGTGATTGTCATAAGTTGTTAATATATCATTTCTATTGTCAAATATTATATGGTAGTTTGAAGTTATTATTAGATAATAAAATTATTGTGGTGAGTTGTCGTGAGATTTTAGATTTGGGAGATTCTCTCTGTCAAGAAAATTAATTGTTCTCTTTTAGAGGGATAGTGGGATTCTCTGTATCTGAAAGATGGTGTTAGTGGGAAGTAATTATCTTGGCTATTTTTGGTGTGGAAGAGATATATGAAGGAAAAATAATTTAGAGTTTGGGGGGGGGGGAGAAAGATTGGGAGAAATTTCAAAATAAAAGATTTGGGGGAAAAACCTACGGGAAGAGAACTGGCAGAGGAGACGAGGAGGAAATAGGTGGACAATTCAAAAGTTTGAAAGTAACCTTCAGGTATGTCCTTTTGTATAAAATATCTTGTTGGGGTGTGTGTAAATTAGTGAAATTGTTTGATTTGCTACAACCTGGTTTATATCTTGCTCTCTGTCTTTTGTTTTAACAATAGTTAACCCTTTCAAAATTTGTTCGTAATTGCATGCTATGGTTTACCAATGGTATTGTATTCCCTCTATATAAGTTCTAAATCAAGTGTTCACCCTGCTTGCCTTCATTCCTCAGTAAATTTAAGTGTGATCCTGTCAAAACCGTTCAAAGCAGGGAGGTTAACCATGCCTACAATTAATCAATCACCTAGGCTGATCAATTATCACCCTCTAAATTTATATCATCACCAGCAATTTAGCCACATGAGGGGGCTTGTTTCATCAAGGATTTGTGCGCACCCATGCTTTATCTAATCTGTGCATAGTACGCCATCATTGCAATCTATGAATATGCATTTCCTTGAGGATTAATTTTTGAACCAATCTAGTGCTCTGAGTGTGATTTTTTTTCATTGGTATACAATTCTTTCTTTTGTAGTAATCGATCGAGCCACCTTCTTTTGCTTTCCAATGAGCTTGCATACACTACCCACCGTGTCCATTTGCACTCAGGCTAGTATAGTGTGTATTCAAGACTGTCTAGAGTATTTGCTTGAGCAATAATTATGGCATCAGCGACAAATCCATGTCCTACATCCTTGCCTTGTGAAGTGATCAATCCTCAGTTTAACCGCATATTGTTCATTCTCCTCATTGCACTTGTGTTCTTACTCCTTAGAGTTGTTGGTTTCACTTGCGTGTCTGGTCGATTTGTGACGTCCCTGGCTGGGCAGCGACCGTCGCTGAGCCTTATTAACACCTCTATCTTTCATTATCTTGGCTATCATAATCTTAGCCTCTTAAACGCTGACTGAAGGCTCCCTTGGGTAGAACAAAGTTACTCCTCTTTTGAATTTGTTTTATGGAAACAATTATTGCTTAGCATCCAGATTTGTGCCATCATATATTCTTTGCTCCCTCTCAGAAAATTATTATGAATGGTTGCGACTCAGCTGTCCTTTTGGGCTTTGTAGGAATTTTTAGTTTCTCCTTTTTGTTCCGTGGCTTTCCACCCTAGTTTGAGCTCTTGGTTTAAAATTAGAAAAAAAAATGCCTTGTCACTTCCCGTTATCTCTTGATGAAACTACTTGTTTCTTTTTCTAGTCGCGGCGGTGAAGGTAGATTTTACTCACAAATTCCTTAAACTATGTAGATTCTAATTATATTAAGGATCTTTCTAAACCTCGCGCCCTATGCCATTGCATATCTTCAGTAAGCATCATCATCATTTGGCTTAGCCGTAGTATATGTAATGTTATAACAGTTTTGTCAATGACCAATACCCTATCTTGAGGAGTTAGTTGTATAGAAAAATAAAAGTGGTAATATAAGAAATTGTATAGAAGCAACCCATTTGGTTAGAAAATTAGAATGGAGTTAGTGTATTTACTTTAGGAAGTTAATTCAGGAAATGGTAAAAACCATTACCTAGTTGAGTTTAACGGTTTACTTTAATTTCCTATTTTACTAGGATGGTATTGATGGATAAAATTTGTAAGGCATCTAGTTCCTTCTTTGTTGAAGCAATTCATAATAATCTTGATACTTTGTAATTATATTCCTAGAGGAACATAGATCACCATGTTAAATTAGGAAGTTAGTTTGATGGATAGTAATGGCATAAGCAAAATAATTATTCCATGTTTTGAAATTAGAATAATTTTCCTTACCAAACTCTCTTAGGATAGTTTAATATACAATGATAGTTTGATAGGTTCATTCTACTCCAAATTGGTTTATTAGAGGAATGACATTATTAGACTAATGAATCCTTATTCTTTTGTGTTGTGAATCAAATTTAATTGTAGCTTTAATGGAGTCATTAGTGTTGAGTTCAGGTCAAGGGTTATTTCTTTTGGTCTTTTGATTTCGTGGGTTTCTTTGAGTCTTGTCAAATTTAATAATAGCTTTATGAGTTCATTCATATTTTCTTTAACGTCTAATCAAGTTTTATTAAAGAAAGGCTTATTAGAATGAAGAATGCTTCTTAGTAGGTTTTGGGTATTAGAATGTATATGGGAATTAACATTTCTTTTAGTTAACTATCTTTTTTAGAGATGGAGTCAGGCTAGAGGTTGTTTTGCCTTTTGTATTCATGGGTTTTTCTTGAGCTAAGTTGTAATCCAAAGGCTTTGGTTTTTGATTCATGAAATTGGGTAAAAGTTCTATGAGACTTGATGTTCGCTTCTGACACTCTGTATTATGGAGAAAGAGAAAATTGACTATTGTTGACAAGTCTTGGACATTTGTTTATTACGTTCTCTTGTGCCTAGAGGTATTGCTTGAGTAGTCCTTGTGGTTTGCCTTAGTAATGCATCCGTTTGATTGGGTTGGGTCAACTAGATGCAGGTAAGGGGGTGGCTTCCGATGTGGGGCCGGCACCCTAAGAGGCTGTCTGGGTAACCCATTGGAAGTGTTTAACAAGTGAAAACCTAATAATATACTAAGGGAGGGTAAGGGTAAATTTCTCATTAATCTAGTTAAAGTAGACCGCATGTGTGACCTATGGGGCCGGCGCTTAGAGAGGGGCTATCAGGGTAACCATAGATGGGGGCCGGCGTCTAGAGAGAGACAGTCAGGGTAACCCATGAGCCGTGATGACACTCCATCTTATTGCAGTCTAGCTTGACCTATTCTTTCGCCTCTGGATGTTCATTGTTGTGTTCAGTATCTTATGGTATTTATGTCTTCTGTTAGTCCTTTCTGTTCTTGCTTGTGTCGGGAAGCCTCATTGTTATCTCCTAGCTCGGAGGGGTCAACTTCAAGGTTCCACATGGTTGGGTGGAAGAGCTTAATCCATTGCTTGCTCTCGGTCGTTCGATGTGCGTGATCTCTGTAGTCGTGATTCCAGTTCCAGACTTGTTCTTGCATCCTCAGAGCTATTGTGTAAACTTGTTTATTGTAAATTGATGTAATCAATCAGGAATCTTGTAATCTTGTAATCCTATAATTGATCTATTGTAACTGTTCATATCTGTAAAGGAATTATGTAATCTTATTATGTTGTATCTTAATGTATTTTTTTTTGCGTTGTTGATGTATGCAGTTATGTTTCCTTAGAGGAGTTAGTTGATCACCTTGTAAATGTTGTGTGTTAAGTTAACTTTATCTTTTGTTAATACATTTACGTGCTTAAAAAAAAAATTATTTCTATAAACTTTGCACCTGTTTGCCTAACCCTCTAGGGTTGCATGACGGGTCATTACATATAATAATATAAATATATTATATTTTAATTATATAAAATATTATTATTTACTAAAATAATATATATATTAGTAATTATTTCTATCATTCGAATTGATATTTTATAAAAGCAACTTCACCATCTTAATCATGATGTTTAAATCTTTAATTTAAACAATGCCTTAACATCAGGACATCACAGTCCACCCCACCCAAGATTGCTTGTCCTCAAGCAATCATAATTAGAATTCTTCTAAAAACCATCAGGTTCCTAAATCGATCTCTTCGAGAATTGTTGTTAGTATTCTTGTCCCAATCCAACTATCAACGTTATGATTCTCCAAAGTATGAGGTGATTTGTCATTCCATTTTGTTCGTGTATTTGTTTTTCCCAATATCTCTCGACAACGGGAATTGGTAACTAGTGATGTAACTTTACAACACGTTTCTCTTGTTTAAATTTGTTATTAGACTTGAAGCACCCGTAATACACAAAGTATATGAAGTATATATGTAGGAGTGAAGCATGAAGCATGCACATAAATACATGCATAAATACTTATAATACAATATGCATAAGTCACAAAGTGTGAATACACGTAAGTCACACAATACAGGAACACATAGCATACACTTGATACACAAAGCATACAAAGTATACGCACGCAATACATAAAGCATGAAGCATACATTGAACACGCAAGTATACACATAAATATGAAGTATACACATCAGTACAAGTAAGTCATGAAGTGTGTATTTTAACATACATAAGTCATGGATTACACACCCGAATACA
This sequence comes from Cunninghamia lanceolata, assembly GCA_027924645.1. Classification (NCBI taxonomy): domain Eukaryota; kingdom Viridiplantae; phylum Streptophyta; class Pinopsida; order Cupressales; family Cupressaceae; genus Cunninghamia; species Cunninghamia lanceolata. The sequence goes on from BSBN01001749.1 coordinate 400,206, forward strand.
CGAAGTCATAAAGTATACAATTGAATACACAATGTCATAGAGTATACACTCAAATGCAAATACAATCACAAGTCATAGAGTATACACTCAAATACAAATACAAGTCATAGAATATACACTCAAATTCAATTACAAGTCATAGAGTATACATTCAAATACAAGTCATATAGTATACACTACAAATACAAGTCATAGAGTATACACTCAAATTCAAATACAAGGCATAGAGTATACACTCGAATACAAATAAAAAGTCATAGAGTATACAATCGGATACAAATACAAAATCATAGAGCATACACTCGAATACAATTGCAAAGTCAGAGCATACACTTGAATACATAGTCAAGTCAGAGTACACACTTGAATACAAGTACTCTCGAATGAAGTATACCATCAGACAATTGGGAAGGCAATTCGATGCATCCCATACTACACCGTGGACCCGTCCACCATCCCAAGGTCATCAAGTATACATGAGTATGAAGCATACACGTGAATACACGTAATACTCAAAGTATTCACACGAACATATGTTACAAAGCATACACATAAGCCACAAAGTAAACCTTTGAATACACTTGAATACACATAAATCACAAAGTATACACTTGAATACATGTAAGGCACACATAGTATCCACAGGATGGTGGGATGACTACTCTGATACCACTTGTAATGTCCCCTTTCTAGTGGAACCACTTGAACCTGAATCTGCATTCAAAAGTGATTCTCAAAGAGACATTTGTAACATTAGGGATCAATAAATTTCTGTAATAATATCTAATGAGATCAAAGATAATATAAATATTTCATTCTTGCCAAAGGATTATGCATTTACTTCTTGTCATTCATGACTATTCTATAATACATTTCATAAGTATATTTTAAGATCCGTATCTTCCCCTCTTACTCTTCATCAAGGAATTAGGATTTACATGACTAGGGCATGTGGAAACCATCCCTGGACCTAACCTCAAGAAACTTAGTCCCTAGCCCTTGGGGTCTATACATGGAGTCTTGGATCTAGCTTCAAGAATCTTAGTCCCTAGCCCTTGGGTTATGTACACAGAGTCTCGGATCCAGCCTCGGGAACTATGTCCCAGCCATTGGGATCAATACGAGATCTCTGGACCCAGCATCAGGAACTATATCCCAGCCATTGGGATCAATACGAGATCTTTGGACCCAACATTGGGAACTATATCCCAGCCATTGGGGTCTATACAATGGATGGAATTACTCTGCCTTTCCCTACATTACCTTTTATTCCTTTAAGGATGAAGCAATAGAGGTGATATGATCTCTTACATTAATATCCCTTGTATTATAGATGACATTATTCCAAATATTTATCATCATAAGCATGGATAGCAACATTCTTATCCTAATTTGGAATACCATTGTAAAATATTCTTATTCATACAATTATTCATCATTATTTGATCTTAGATCCACATTCATAAGGTATTTCCCTATAAATCATAATGATTCACATAGATTCATATTATCTTAACATATATATAATATTATAAAATTTATCCTAATAACATATTATTACTTACCTTTCTGGATTGCAGACTTCCTCGATCTGTTGACTGCTTTTATTAATGACTGATATTGATATTGGTTGCTGAAGACTCTAATTCCTTTGATCATTGATTGTTCTCGTGTTCAATGATAAAATTCCCTACATAAAAACATATACATCTTCTTCTTAATTTTATATTTTCTATATCCCACTTTTTTTATTATACTAAGATATATATCAGTCAGAAATATCTATATTCCTTCCCCATTAATTCCCTTTATTCTTTTATATGTTTGTAAGAGTCTTACACCTTTTCCAGCGGTCACTTCTTTAGAGGAAACGTTGTTGGTAATCTATGTAGCCCCTTATTCATGTGAATAGTCTTGTACATATATGAATCGTTGTCCATAAATTAATAATTGATGTCTTTATTTAATTGTTGCACCTTATGCATTGTTTATGAGATGAGATGTTTTCCTTCCTCCTCCCCTCATTCGATGATGAGATGTCTTACCTTTATATTTTCTAAGGGTCAATAATTGAAGCTTTTCACAAAGGTTGAAACATATTTTATCTTATATGCATCGAAAGATCACTTATAGTGATCACTTCATTATATTATGAAGTATATATAATATTTAAATTATTACTGATATTATTATTTATAGATATATTTATAAATAAATATTTATATTTATATTATTAATATTTATAATTATATGTTATATAATATATTGATTATTATATTTATAGTATTATATTATTATAATAAATGATTATAATAATATTTAATTTATTAATATTTAAATAAATATATTATATATTATATTTATTTTTGTTATTTATAATAATATAAATATATTATATTTTAATGATATAAAATATTATTATATTTTAATGATATAAAATATTATTATTTACTAAAATTATATATATATTAGTAATTATTTCTATCATTCGAATTGATATTTTATAAAAGCAACTTCACCGTCTTAATCATGATGTTTAAATCTTTAATTTAAACAATGCCTTAACATCGAGACATCACACTCTTAAAACCACTACTCCTACATGTTGAGTTAGTCCATTAGATCATTGTGGCTAACTCAACTCTTATGCGACACTTGTCACCCTAACTTGTGCATCCCAGAGTCTATATATTGTATAGTCCATTTTCTTTGTTTTTTTATAATGAATGCATATATTGGAATGTTATTATTCTCCGTTTGTTTGGATTTGAATTTATGTCATCATTGCTATTTTTGTTCCTAGGGTAGATGTAACTATTACATCTAATTCTTCATTAAATCTAACATGGTATCAAAGTAAGATGAATTAGGTATCATTTCATTCATATGACACATAGTTTTAGCTTCTTTTAACTAGGGTTTATATTCTTGCAAATTGAGTGATTTTAGACCACCTAATATAGGAGTCCTCCAACAAAGAAACAAACTATATAATTGCATTTAGAAGGTTCAAATTAGTTAGGTTTGGCTTTTATTTCATCCCGATTAAACACCTTGAAGTCAACTTAGTGGATTTTCTTATAAGGTATGATTTTGCATTTTGTAGGCAACTCAAGTTTTGGAGCACTTTGGTGCAAAAGGACCTCACCACTGCATTCAAGTAGTAAAAAACCTATAGATTGATTATCGATTAATCAAAATTAGATTTGTTTGCTGAAAATGTAATTTTTTGCCCATTTGGCTATACTGCATGCTTGCACAAGTTTGACAACTATCTACATTTAAAAAATAATGCACATAGTTTTTTTATTTTTTGAATAAAATAAAAATAAATGTTTATTTTTAAGCACATAGTGCATATTGTGTTAAACAAGGGTATGGGGGTACCAACCCCCTTGTCATCACCTTCCATGGTAAGTGGTGGTAGGAGGGGTTAGCCCCACCTTACCCCTCAATACAACTCAATAGTGACCCATTACAAATATTATGGATTAGAAAACTTAGATGTCTAATGAAATACTATCACAACTAGTTTTTCAACACAACATCACTTATCCTCCACCATGGTGCCACCTGCTTCTAGTCATGACTAACTTTGTTGACTACACCACCAAGGTGTTGTCCCCACACCACACAAGCAACCCAATGCTTGCATCACTACCACCTTAGCCATGTAATCCAAACAACTATTTCATCACCCTAGTCCATCGACTCAATGTCACTTGGGTGCCACCTTAGTTGATGACACTATCTGTCCACCACCCATTTGCCTAGAATCATTTCTAATTTCTCATTTCTCCTACACCTCCAGCACCAAAAACTTCACTAGTTATTCATACTCAGGAATCTAATGTGGACATATTATGGAATGAGAATTGTAGTCACATGAGATGCATTGTGATTCCACTTCCTCCTACTACAACTACATAGTTTAGATTTGTTTTAGAAAGGGTTTTGTTGTCACATGAAATTGCACCCTACTTGAAGCCTGTTCAAGCATTCCAATGACACAATGGGACTGATCTGAAGGTGTGGGACCTTGTAGTTGAGATCAAACCTCCAAAGAAGGTTGGTTCCTCTTTCTGAGCTTAAGGCTTAGAGAATTAAACTAATCTAATGCTACACTCACTAGGGGAAAAGGGATAGAGAGAATGCAGAAAAGGAAATGGTGATGCACCAAGATTTAGGATGTTTGAATGCAACTCTCATAACACAATAATGATCTCAAATGCTAAAGGGGATTCACATAGACTCATGCAAACTCAAACAGAGGTTAAGGCAGAGAGATGAAAGTATGAAAGGGACCATTTTATCCACAATACACAGTTCACATCTATCAAATAAACACAGTGCAAGAACAATGAGAGAGGCAAATTTTAGTTTATATTGATCATAGAGGCTAAACAACCATTACAAAAGAAGAAGAATTCATTATATGCATGAGAAAGACACAAAATGATAGACTCTCCTTCATTGGCGAATTGGTGCAGAGACATGAGAGGCTCAACAAAAGAGCACAGTCCATCAAATCCACCCAGTTTTGGAGAAAACCACAAGGGCTAAAGTTGCAACAAACTTTCTGCCTTTGGAAATGACCCAACGCAACCAACCAACAACCTTTTTTACATCTTTTTTCATACATATATAACATCTTTGAATTACTATGCATACATGGGCATTGGAAATTAGTCAACAAGCAACTATTGTAGCACTGAATGTGGCCTATGGCCCCTGTCAGAAGACCAGTGGAAATCCTGGGAGCACATGCCCTGCAAATCAATTTTGCGTCCTTGAAGTACTACAGAAGAAATTAAACACTGAAACATTTCATCTTCATTGAATTTTAGTACCCATGCACTGTTCCATCCATAAGCAAGCTACCTGCATAAAATAAAAATTAGGTGCATATCTGCCTATACCCATTACAATTATGGTGACTAGCACGTTTGACATACAATCCATTAGAGAAGCACTAATTTTATAATTTAATTTTACCCAGTTGGCAAAATTCATCCAATGTGAACTGCTTTCATTTGCTCCATCAAAAAATCTCTCCTTCGTGAACCACCTGCCCCTTTTCCCTGTTTCCTCCTTTAGTCGGCAAAAAGTGACTTTCTTGAACTAATCCACCTTTGCCCTTCATCAATAATTCTAAGCTTTCTCGAACCACGGAAGAAGTTCATTTCTTTCTTTATTAATTTTGACACCTTTTGTTTTGCTCTATCAGCAAATTTAACTTTTCCATAACTTTACCCCTTGGCACTATCTCTTCACCTTTTGCCTTTATCAACAAATTCTCGTTATGCCAAACTCTTTCTATCTTTCTTCCTTTTGATCCAGTCGACCAATTTTCCCTAATTGGAAAATCATCTATTTGCCAAACTTTTCAACTAATTCAACCTTTAGCCGATTCCCCGACTAAACCCTTTGTTCCTCTTTTTGTTGTTTGCCTTAGCCATATTTTGCTTTTATTTGTTTGCCTTATCAGCAAATATGACTTTTTGCAAACTTCCCCTCTTTTCACTATTTTTTCCCTTTATGTCGGCAAATTTTACTTTTTCTAAACTTGGTAGGCCTCTCCATCTTTTCTTTGCTTAGTCATTTTGTTTCACTTCCACTACTTAGTTGGTAAAAGTTGGCCTTTTTGAACTTCGCCCTTCGCCGCACATTTGACCTTCTATCGACAAATATTGCCATTCATGAACTAACCAACTCATCCCTCCTTTTATTGGCAAAAATGCAATTTGTCAAACTTTCTTTTTGTCTTTCCCTCATGCCTTAGAAACTTTCCACACTTGATGTGGCCACCCCCTTATTCATTCAATCAACGAAGTATATTGTCGACGAACTTTCGAGTTCGCGAACTTGAGAAATCACCGACAAAGGTGTCAAGAATTCCTTCTTCTCCCACCTTAGATATTTTGTATTGCCCGCTAGTCGCCTTATCGGTGAATCAGAAAAAGGGGTAACTTCTGAACTAGTTCAAAACTTAGAGAAATTGCCGATTCGCCGATAAAGGGCAAAAAAGGCCAAATTTTTTAAAGGGAAAGAACCTCAAGGAAACATAAGGAAAAAATGGGGATTTACTTAGAACTTTATGGAAGGGAACCTGTGTAAAATATCTCAGATTGGGTATAATTGATGGGTTTTGACTATTTTTGGTTAAAGCGTGAAATTTTATGGATTTTTTGGATTTTTTGCTAAGGGAAACTTCTTCCATTTCAGGTGTCTCAAATTAGATATTTTTTATGGAAGAAGGGATTTTTGGGTTATTTTGGCCTGGGCAAAAATAAGACAACAAGCTTCTAGTGATTCTCTTTAGCAAGTTCACACTTGTCTTATTGATCATTGAGATGTCTACTAAACTAACATACATCTTTTGTTTATAAAATCCCACATTTTGGATCTCAATGACACCATCAAGGACACACATCTTCTCTTTGATGACAACTCATATTGAGTCACATCTCCTATTTTGGATGTTTTGAAGGTGCATTCTAACCCTCTGTTATGGAGTAAAAAGTTTCCCTATGCCTTTTTACATCCTAGTTTAGCTTCTAGGTCCCCGTGTTTACACTTTGCAAGTTTGTAATGCCCCCTCATTTTTGGCTTGTGATAGTTGGTAGTTTTGCCTTGCTCTTTGTTGATCTGAGACAGTTGTTAGTCCTTCCATTGCTTATTGTCGGTTCTGAGACACTTGGATTAGTAGGTTTATAGCTTATTGTTGTTTTGATCATGATGCACTATGTTCAACTGTTATAGCTTAGACATGTGTTATGACTTCATGATGACATTATTATTATTTCAGTTATGATGTGATGGACATGATTAGTAATGGATTAATATTTGCATGTTCTACTAGATCCATTGATATCTGTTTTCAAATGCAGTGGTTATAATCTTGTTCAAGAGCAAGGACGGTGTAGTATTACTCACTTCAAGTACCCTACTACACCGCGATTCTCTGACTCTCTGTGTGTAGACATATATGTATTTGATCATATACAACCAATTGTTCGAATGCAAGCTGCAGGTACTGAGCCTCAACTCCACCTAATATAACAGGTTTGAGCGGGCTCTTGCACCAATGGGTATCAGTGATGGGAGATAACGTGAGGTCTATTCCACTAGGTCGGTCCTTGTCTTCTATTGTGGTCTCAAGTTGGGTTGTGACGCTTGGTCCTTGCCTTTTTTGTTTGGTAATCTTATGCTGTGGAGTATCGTCGAGTTGTGTTAATAATGCTCATGTGTTGTTGGATAATACTTTAATGATTTCTTATTAAAATAATAATGCTTCTATTTTGTTTATTGGATAATATTTGGTTTAGCCTGGATTTTGGAATGACACCTTTATAAGATTTTAAAATAGACTAGATTTAATTATCGGTTTATCCTAGCGTATTTGTGTCATAAGTTGTGGTTTCAGGTTATTAGTATCTAGCTAATTAAAGAATAATATTGGTTATGTATTAATGGTTGTTGGTTGTCGAATATGATTCTAGATTTGGGAATCTTTTTAAAAAGTAAGAATTTAAATTTTTGTCTGAGTAGTGGGATGCGGGGTAACGGATGCATGTCTGCATTAATTTTATGAGTTGAACCATTTTTATATGGGGAAATTTTTGTTCGGAAGGGAGTTAGAAAGAGAAAGGTAGAGAATGGGGAGCAAAAACGAAAGAATTTGGTTACAGGAACTGGAGAAAATTGGAAGGGGATTGAAATCTGGGTATGCTTTCATTATAAAAATATACTTGTTTGATTAATGGGGTTTATTTTTATCTGTGTGCTTCTACCATTGATGGATCTATTCCTGTCAACTATTCTTCTTTTAACCCTGAGAAATGTTTCATCCTCCCCTATCGAAGTTGTTGAACTCAAATGTTATTCCTCAAGCCTGGAATCATCTATTGATCTGGGTGTGTTATGATTTCGATTTGAGATTAATGATATGAATTAATCATCTTGTATGTGTCATTAAAGGCTTCATTTTGGTCTATGTTCATTTGATATTTCTTTCTTTCGGATTTCAATTGTTTAATCCTTATGTGATCTTTTTGGTCTACAATGTCCATCTTCACCAATCTATGCAAAATTACCGGCATGTAGAGAAATTCTCAACCTGCATTAGATTCTTAAATACTATGTTCTAATTGATCTCACTTATGAACTAATCGGCTTGCATGTCAATGTCTTTTGAACCTCTTTATCGCCCTCTTGTTAAATCTTTTAATTGACCTTTGTTGGGCCCTCATTTATTTTGATCGTTGAGAAGAAAAATTGTGGCCTTACTTTGGTTTAATACTCTGGTCTTTGCCTTGATAAAAAAAAAACAACATCTTCCTTTGACGTCGTTGGCCTCTTAGATTTGCTATTGTATTTTTATCTTCCTTGGCTCATTTCATTGTCAGGTCGCATGCCATTTGTCTCTAAAGCATTTCATTCTCTCTGTGCCAGACGATGTATTCACTCTCTGCCAGGCGTGCTTCTTGTTGAAACCTCTGATGAAATTGCATCCAACGCCTTCTCTATGTTAGGTCATCTGGTTTTGAGCTCGTAATCTTTTCTTCTTGTATACCTCTCCCCCAGCCAGATTGTCACCGTACGGTCTCCTTATTCTATGTATTTCCTCAAGCTTTTATTTCAATCTAGTTTTGTGTAAAGATAGAGATTATTGGGGTTCCTCTCTCAAATCGTTGATCAATTAAATTTCTGTATGAAAGAATAGGAATAGAATCTCTTAGATTAGGTAGCCTCTTAATACCAAGTTTCCATTTCCTTTATCAAAAGACTAGCTGTGAGTTTAAGTAGTAAAATTTGTAAATGTGAATTTCCAAATTATGAAGTGTGTGTTCATAAGTTGATACTAAGTTGTTACTCATTAGCATTACATCATAGGTTATAGTAAGCTAATTATGATTTTTGTATTTTACATTTAGAAGTGATAAGCTAGTTAGAATTTGATAGCCATTAGAATGATAAAAAAAGAAATTAAGCTTACCCATATTTGATTATGGTTTAGATAGTATTATTCATTAAGTTTAAGCAAGTTATTGTGATCCCTATCATGTACATACGAGACTCTATCGAGATTTTACTATACTAGTAAATAGTGAGTAATTATCAATTCTAGTTCAAAATTAGTATAAATTAAGTGGTTATCTAAATCTTTTTTTTGGTGGTAGATTGAAAGATTAAGAGAGATATAGGATAAAAGTATTATGTTATTGGTGAATTTAACCTTGTAGTTAGTTAGCTAGGGTAAAAATGTCATTTGTGTTGCTCATTGTTTTATTAATGTCAAATCTTTTATTAGGTCATTAAACCATAGATGTTTTGAACCGTATGTGATCTAGTAAATTAAAACATTTAAATTTAGTTACTTTTATAAAACAAGGAATCGTGTTTCGATGATATTAAGTGGAATTAAAGTGTCTTTTATCTCGGGAATGTTTATTAACGGAATTATTTAATGCCCTTTTATTGATTTTTGCTAAGTCGGGATGTTCAGATTTTGGTTCACCTTCCTTATCTTGTAATTCCTAGTGTTTTAGAGTTTTGCTATTTGGGTTATACTTGTGCAAGACGATATAATGTCGGAATGAGATTTAGGCAAGTGGGCAAGTTTGTAGTTCCAAGGCCTATGATGTTTATGGTTTTATTTCAGTTAATGTGTTATATTATGGCTTTGGTTCATGTGTGGGGAACCTTGCAGTGTAAACGAGCAAGAATGACGCAATTGGTCTATTACATTTCTTAGTTTGAGTTGAATGTTGCTAATCAAGCATCAAGTTGTTTAATCTTTGTTTCCATTTTGATGAGGGACTTACCTGTGATATAGTGTCCATGTGCCGACTCCAAAGGTTAGGACTGGAATCTATTTTGTTATTTTTCCATTCAAATGATGTTTTTGATTAAGTGGTTGTATGGATAAGGGAAAAGTTTATTTCAGAATGAGAATTGAAAGTGTTGAATTGTAAAAATCAGATGTTATCAGTTCCCTTGTTCATGTATGTTGTTTTGGACACTATGATGTGTTTTACAGAACATGAAGTAAACAGAAATACAAAGTAGTATAGTGCATCATACAACCATAACAGAATTACTCAGAACGGAATATTGTATTTATCATTGATTCACAGATACATTACAATGTCATGACAGCAACATACATATTCATTGTGACTCCAATGTCTGCATAATAACTATTGTCAAAATCACTGATATCCGACTACAATGCATTGATGACTTAAATACTCATGACCAAGGTTGGTTGTGATGCCAACCGTTGGTACTGACTCCAAACTACCTGACCCGTCGATTGATGCCGACAACTAATCACATCATTTGTTTATTTAACTATTTTGCTGTCTACATCTATCCCCCCCTCAAAATTGGTCGTCTTCCAAACGACATTCACAACAAAATGACAAAATTATGACAAAACTTAACCATCCTACTGAGAGTGTGGAGGTTGGGAAGACGTCCCTGGTTGTACTGACGAGGTTGGGGGGCTGATCGTTGTTGCGCTTGCAGCTTCCTTGCTTCCTCGGTCCTTTGCCGCAGCTGGTGTTGGGCTACTAGCTCCCGCTCCCTGGCTTCCTTCACCATGTGACTGGCTTCCATGACTTGTGTTTTAGCCTTCATTACTTTTGCCTCCTTTGCCTCAAGCTATACTCCCATGTCTTTCATCTTAGCCTCCATCTCCCTCAACTTGGTTTCTAAGCCTGATGCCCTGGCCTTTTCTATTTCCGTGGCCTCTGTCTGCTGTGCTAACTATTGGTGGGACCTCTGAATGTGCTCCGTCAATTCTTTCTGCTTTGTCTGTAGGGCTGCCTCACTCTCCTTCTCCTTTTTCTCCCACATCACCTCTTTTTTCTTCATTTCATAGAATCTTTGCTTGTATGCCTTCTCTATGGTGAAAAAAGACTCTATGACTTCTACGTCCCTTCCTCCTACCACTGGTCGTGACCCTCTCCATCGGTCATGCATCTCCTAAGTGTCGATCTCTGGCCAACCTCTCGCTGTGAATTGTCGAGCAAACTCCTCCTCACAGTCCTGTTGAACAAAGTTCCCGATTCTCTTGGCCTCTTGAGCCACTACCTGTGATCGTCCCAATCTCAACTGTTTGGAGATATCAGCTATCTCCCCCATATAATTTGCCATATTCTCCAAGTCCTCCATGTACCTTTGAATGGTACCTATTGGGTCAGAGGGGTCAGGTCTAGAAAGTGTGAGGGTCAATCCCTTTGGAAATCCCTCCTCCTCCTTTGGTGAAGTGGTCACTGGGGTGATCATCGGGGAGCTTATGATGCCCATGGAAGGCCCCCATACCTCCTGTGTAGCCGGTACTGGCTGTGGTAGACTGCCTTGCTGAGTGATCTGGCCAGTAACGCTGAGCTGCTCTAGGCTCTCTGTCCCCCTTGGTGTGCTACCTTCTTCTTGACCTTCCGTCCCGAAGTGAAGTGGGCTCAGCAAAGGTACCTCAGGCATGTCTACTGTTAGGCCAATATCACTCAACCAACTATCTATTTTGTCCTGACCTCCTGCTGCTGGTACCTCTACCTGTGGTGTAGCTATTCCCCCTACTGTGGAGGGTTCCACTGGTGAAGTCGTCACCAAGGGTGCTGCTGATGGTATGACTCTTGTTGGCAACCTTATCCTGATTGGTAGTGTGGCTGTGCCCAATGCCTGTATCTCGGTACTCTGTGCTGGTACTGGTAGTGTGAAGGCTGCCGATTTGAGTTTTGGAAGTACCAAAACTCCTTTCGGTTGCCCCCTTTTTTCTGCTGTGTTTTCCTCAGTATCCCTTATAGCTGCCTCCCTCACCACACTCCGTGTCATTCTTGGTGCTGGTACTTCATCCATAGATGAGTCACTTTCTACCACTGGTGACTGTCCCCTGCCTTCCTCTTCTTCTTCTTCTTCTTCTTCACTTTCGGTGGATGTTTCCTGTTGCTTCCTTTTCCTTTTTGGCCGTCGTGAAGGTTCTTCTCCGTGAGCTGTGTCGAGTCCCTTCCAGTAGAAGACTGTTGGCCATCCCAGCTCTACTTGTGCTGTCGGTTGTAACCCCCCCATTTATCTGCTGGCACCTGGGTATGGACAGCATCGAGAAAGAGGGCAATGACTTGTTGAGTCATATAAAATACCTTATGCTGCTGGGATAAAAATTCCCTCACCCTCTCTGTCAAATACCTCGCCCAGTTGTAGACCTTGCCAACACTCAATCCGATCATATAATTGACCATCCATAGGGCAATGTCTGATGCCCTACTGGAACCTGTCAGTCTACACTTCATGACATCCATGATGCATTTCCATTCTTCATTTGCCAATAAATTCTTCCTCAACCCTTGATTACCTGAATTCCATATTGTGTCTTTCTCCCTGTTTGAGAGGTCATTTCGGCATACTCTCTGGATGAGGGTTTCTTTGTGCTGTTGGGTCATCCGGCCCGGTTTTACCACACTCTGGCCAACGGCTGGAACCCCCATCACTCTGGCAAAATCCTATGGCCAGAATGATACAGTGACTAAATGGCCTGGATCTACAAAAATATTGCCCTATCAAACTTGGGCACCCGCCCCGTAGTCCGCAATTTTTTGTTTCTAAAAACTCAACTTTTGGTATGTTTCTGATCCTCCCTGAGTATCTTCTTGTACGGTTTCCTGTAGCATTCTATTAGTCTGTATACAATTGCATTACAATTAGGGTTTGAGGCTTATTTTATCTAGGGTTCTGATAAATCTCTCAATCTAATCTATCTTTCCATATCATTCCTAAGCACATAAACCTACAGCTGAGTCCTCATTCATATGTAGTGACTTGGCTCAGGTTTTGTCCTCGAATGTTATTGTGAAAGGAGGGTTTGATTTGATATACTTTAACACCATCCACCATCTTCCCACTTTTCATACCTAACACCCTCTTATTCTTTCTTTAGCTTATGATGCTTCTATCTTGAGGCATCCTAATTCACATTGATTCAAATCTCACACTTTCATTGAGAGCAATTCATACATGCTCATTGTTCCTAAAACTTGCATGGTACTTGATCCCATCGATTAGTTTCAATCATGGTTCAACATCAGCATTGAGGCACATGAGCAACTTTTAGACAATTTGTCTTGATTCACTCGACCACTTGAGTGGAAATTTAGCTATTTGACATCTTGAGGTTTGATAGCTTGGGTTTCCTTCTTTTGAAAGGAAGATACATCATTTGTTACAAAGGGACTTAATACAACACTCCCCATGTGACATTATGCATATGCATTCTCTCTTTTATGTAGAAGCACACATGGGCCTTATCTTGTAAGAATTTTAGGACATCTTTCCTCTCCTTAGGAGAGAATTTTTTCTACATGTTTTCTCCTCTTATTTTGGGGGTTTGCTCTCTTTGTACCTTGGGGTTCTTTTAGATTGTACATGGGTACCTCATATGGCTTGCCTTGTTGGGATCCATTTCTTTTTTCAAGTTGCACTTAAGAGGGGGTGTTGGTGTAATTAAAAAAATGCTCTTATATTAAATTTATGTAGGGAATTGATTTGATTCACTTGGGTAAAGAAATACGAGTGCATGTCATCTCCTTGATTTATGAGAATCTTGTACCACCTCTACCTCATTCACACCTTGATTGATGGTAGTTAGGTGCCACCACTCTCTCATCAAGACAAGCTCTCTTGACACCACTACTCCTATGTGTTGAGTTAATCCATCAAGTCACTAGGGCTAACTCAAGTCCTCTAGGATGCTTGTCACCTTCACTTGGGCATCCCATAGTCTATATATTACATAGTCCATTTCCTTTATTTTTATAATGAATATAAATATTGGAATGTTGTTATTCTCCTTTCGTCTGCATTTGAATTTATGTCATCATTACTGTTATTGTTCATAGGGAAGATTTAATTGTCACATCTAATTCTTCATTAAATCTAATAGACAATTATGGACCTCTTTCAGATAATACAAATTTTACAATTGATACATTTGTTAAAAATCCAAAAGAGGCACCAAAGAAAAGGATGGGCTTGTTATACACTCTATACAAATCATTCAAACAACAACAAATATAAGAGCTCAAACATTCAAATGTTAATTGACAAAGAATTTAGAAAGAGTGCAACCAAATCTAAATGTTCCTCTAGCTCTCTTTACATTATAATGAGAAAAGATCAAGTACATGCTCTTAAAATTAACATAAACAATTTTAATAATGCCACTATAACAAAAAGTGTTAACTCAACAAGTGGCTTCCAATATCCTTACAATCAAATTAACCAAAACAAACAAATCAAACAATACATTGTGAATAAAGAGAAAAAAGCAAAGCAAATACGAATTCTTAAATTGAAAACGAAAAAGACCTCCTTTAAAATAAATAAATTTATAAAATGGTCAACTATTCATGAAGATCAAGGGCCCTCTTCACACATGCAAACCCATATGGTAGATATCAATGTATCTTCACCATGGGACTAGGAGGAGGATGACCTCCTTATTAATGATAGTTTTACTCATTATATTAGATGATCCTCCATAACTTACATACCCTACCACATGTAACTTTGAATCAATGCAAGAGCCCTCGTGACAATTCATTCATGTTGACTAAAAACATAGCTACCTTGCTTTTCATTCATTCATCCTTTTACCATATTCATGATCACATTTTCATGGCCCTAGTCATCAGTGCTTGCATGGTTTCCTTTATATTTACTTGGACTTTTCCTTCTCAACTACAAACTTACTTTTTACATTTACATGACCCTTGCCATGATTACTTACCATCTTTCCTTTTATATTTACATGGCCCTTTCTTTTATTATTTGCATATTTTCCTTTTGCACTTCCTTGGCCCTTATCATTATTTTCATTCTTGTCCTTTTCTATTACACAAAAGGACAAAAGATATAGAAAAAACAAAGATATAGGATCACATAAAAGGACAAATTCGATTCACAATTAAAAGTTGGATCTCTACATTATACTGATTCATCAAGTCACTATGACATTATACTTTGTATTTGCATCGCTTGTTTGGAGTGATTGTGGCAACTTGTTCTAACAACTCAACTACTATTAAGACAAGTAAAGGGCCTTCTTCCAATCTAAAAGATTATCCCATTGTGCTTCTAAGCACACCCAAATTCTCTTCTAACAACTCAACTACTATTAAGACAAGTAAAGGGCCTTCTTCCAATCTGAAAGATAATCCCTGTGCTTCTAAGCACAACCAAATTTAGATTCAGATTAGAACATAAAGACCCACAAATTATTGAAGGTCGCATCAACAAAAGATGAGGTTACACCACTTGGATTGATTCATACAACACAACTTAGTCTGTAGTTTCATATTTATTTCTATGAAATCTTTTCCATTGTGTGATCTCTTTTACATTAATTTAATTATTCAATCTTTTATCTAAATTTAATTCATTACTAATTTGATTATTACACTATAAGTGTTCCCTATGTGAGCAGCACATGATAGATTATATAGACGAACGATCTAAATTAAACAGACTACCATAAAAAACATCTAGACCGTTGATTTTTTCTACAAAATATTATAAATAATAAAAAACAAAAAGTTTCCTTTGACCTTTATCTTTGACCTTTATCACTTTGGGGACGACCGTGCTCAGCGAATCAATGCTCAAAATTTTTAAAGAGGGCAGGCCGACGATTGAAATGATTTGCTCATCTGTTTTTCCGTGCCGCAATTTTCTAAACTCGTCAGTCGTTCTCACACGGGGAAAAAAATCTTTTCATGAGAAGTCTCATGCCGTTTAAATGTTCCCCGGCGGATACCCTGAGATTTCTGATCAGATTGACTAGCTGGACAAGTACAATCTTGCCGTTTTATTTTTCCCCGAAATTCAATTTCGTGATACCTAAGGCTAAACAGTGATTAAAATAGGCTATTCGGAGGTCGTTTATTCCATTTCCAAAATGTAAAATTGTGTGTAAAATGCATCCAAATTCGGCAGGTCACGGGACCGGAACAAAATTAGCATATTGTTGTTAACAATATTTTTTATGATAGGTAAATTGCAAATAAGATTAAAAGAACACTTACAAATAAGATTAAAAGAACACTAACTATGATCTCTTTAAGCGACAGAGGATATTACCTCGCATTTTAATAAAGAAACTGTTATGGAAGAACTTGATCATAAGCTAAATCTGCCGTAAAATCAAATAGTTCAATGAAACATATTAAGCCTTATTCATCTCCATTATGTCCTTAATTTCAATTTCAATAGGTATACCTATTGAACAATTAAAGGCATTACATGGGTATCTACCAATTTAAAATATAACTTAACGAAATATTGTATTAATAAAGGCATTACCAAATTTAAATTCTGATAAGGAAATTGGATTAATATTACATTAGTAAAGGCACCTATTCTATTTTATTAAAAAATCCAGTAAAAAAAAAAGGAATGGAGAATGATATCTTTTGAAGTTAGATTTTATAAAAGATAGGTATACTAATTTTATTTACATTGTTTAAAAAATAATAATAAACTTTGTAATTTGGTATTTATTGATTTTGTAATTCTTTTGAAGAGAGGTTTGAAGGAGATTTATAAATTTACAATTAAAAATAGTATATAGAAGTATTAAGATACATATCATTATGTGTAAAAATCTAAAATCCCTATAGTTGTAGGGGAGTGCAAGAAAAGAGCCTCCAGATTCCAGATTTTGTGTAAAAAAAACCTAAAAGAAAATTGGAATATTTGTAATTTTGAATCTAGTAATTGGTGTTTCATTTCAAAAATTACAAAATCAATAAATATCACATTACAATGTTTACTATTATTTTTTAAACAATGTAAATAAAACTAACATACCTATTTTTGTAAAATCTAAGGCCAAGAGACATCATTTTAGAGGCACCTATTTTTTTATTGAATGAGGTTTGAAGGAGATTTATAAATGTACAATTAAAAATATTATATAGTATTATTAAGATACATATCATTATGTGTAAAAATCTAAAATCTTTAATTACGTTGAGAGGCATTTTATAGTTATAATGAGGTGGAAGAAAATATCATATTCTAGATTTTGTGTAAATAAAAACCTAAAAATAAATTGGAATATTCATAATTTTTAATCTAGTAGTTGGTGTTCAATTTCAAAAATTACAAAATCAATCAATATTAAATTACCAAGTTTATTCTTATTTTTTAAACAATGTAAATAAAACTAGCATACCTATTTTTGTTAAATCTAAGGCCAAGAGATATCATTCTCCATTTACCTATTTTTTTATTAGATTTTTTAATAAAGTAGAATAGGTGCCTTTACTAGTGCATATTAATCCAATTTCCCTATTAGAATTTAAATTTAGTAATGCCTTTTCTGGTGCAATATTTTGTGAAGTTGTATTTTAAATTGGTAGATTCAGATCACACCCAATAAATGTTTATTTAATAGAAAGTAGAAATCAATGCCAAATATGTGTGTTTATGGCTCTGTCTCCACTTGAAATCCAGTAAGAATGACCTTTAAAAGCTGCAAGATAAATGGTTTCAACCATGGTGAAAAAAAGATATTTTACAAGTAATTGTTATTATCTTGATATTTTTATCATGATGTGAATGCCATGAAAAATACATATATGATGCATACAATTACTACTTTAAATTTAGATAGGGAAATTTAAATTTTATTTCTCAATAGTTTAATTTTAATTTTTATGAATAGTTTATTTATTTTATGACAGATCCCTACCAAAAAAGTACTAAGTCTATTTATTTCCTAAATATTGAATGAACTAGTGTTCACTAAAGGAGTTCAAATTACTAAACAATGTAAAGGTGTAGATTCATTCACAAGAGCTTGGAGTGTATGTACATCGTCATGTATAAGAGTTATTTGAGCAATAATTTTAATTTTTTTGGTTGCTTTGGGATAAGGATTTTATTTGTTTCTATAAGGAATTATAGGTACAACAATGAGAATATTAGACATTCAAACTTAAAACCTACTTGTGATTAGTGAGATTTTCCACCACCAAAACACTTGCCCTTTCATGATGGGAACTTTCAAATTCTATTAGAAATATTTCAATCCAACCACACCCTCTAAAATAATCCAACCATAGTTACCATGGTTAAGTAGGCAAAAAAGAGATGTTAAGTAGGCAAAAAAGAAATCAAACAAAAGCCAGTGTAGACAACATATAGCCAACAACAGCAAAATAATCCAAACATGTAAAAACTCTACAAGATACTTCTGACAAATTTTACAATTTATTTTAAAGAAGTGATTTATAAAAATAAATAAAAACACAATAAATGTTGTCATTTTTTTTAATACTAAGACTAGGATTTTAATATATATTTTTGATTAGAATTAAACCGACTTCTGCCTGATTCTTTTTGTAAGTTTATACCGATTCCCACTGTGGAAATGCCCTTGCTTTATTTGTCTGGAGGGAGATATTCCATTACAATCCCTCCATTACAATTTCACGCTATCAAAAGGCAAAAACTTTCTTTCAAATGAGCTGGTGCAAAATATCTGGTAGATATTTTGCGATGCTTTTTTGTACCTTAAAAATTTCATCTGGCAATTCATGGAGTAATTTATTTGTTTGGTTTGGTTTCAAAAAAAAAATTAATGTTCTTACAAGCTGGCTTCGGCGTGACCTGTTTTTCCCCTTATTTGATGATATTGCCGAGGTTTAGGATTACCTATTTACAGTAGCATTCTGCCTTGCCTGCAGTAAAAGGAAACTGTTGAGCAAATCGGAGGTGAATTATCGAAGGATAACTGAAATTTAAATTTATGCTCTGCTGAAGTTTCTGCAGGTATGTAAATTACTCGATAATAATCCTGTAGAGCGTAATTTATTCCGGATTTTATTTCATTATCGTCAATCGTTTTGTTTTTGTAAAGTTTTTATTCAGATTCGCGTTTAGTTCTTTATTTTCACATAGCAGTGGACGATCATGTAATGAAAATGTGATTACTGCTTAGGGCCAAATTGGTGTATAGGATTTTGAGTATAATGTATCAAAGTGTGTTTGCTTGTTTAGAAGATTTTTTCTATGATTGCCTAGTTTTAAATTTTTTTATGTCATGGTTTTAGGTTTAAGATATCATGTGCTAGGTGATGATTGCGAAATATATGGCAGCTGAAATGTGTTTCATAATATTAATAGAGAATGAGGAACAGGCCGTCTTTAATACCGTGTAGGTAAGCTTTGCCTCATTCTTAATATTTTTAGGCCCAAGTTAGGCTTGAATGCATCCCATTAAGTCCCGTGTCAGGCTCAGATATGCCTTGTAATCATCACACCACAACCTGGAATTAAAGACTGCCTTATTGCAACGTGGGGGTATGAACCAGTGTTGCATTCTTGCTAGTGGGGATATAAACCTTAAGCTTTGCCTCATTCTTAATATTTTTAAGCTCACGCTAGGCTTTAATGCATTCCATTAAGCCCCGTGTCAGGCTCAGCTATGCCTTGTATCGTTACACCACAACCTCTCTACATTTGTGCTGGAATTAAGGACTGCCTCATTGCAATGTGGGGGTATGAACCAGCTTTGCATTCTTCCTAGTGAACCTTAAGCAACACACTGTATGAGACCCATCTTATAGAAACTTACATTTGAATTGTTTTTCATTGGCTATGTATAATTCAGGCATTCTACTCCTAGGTTTTGATCTTACGAACAAGCTTAGTAGTAAAGTTAAACTTGCTAATCCACCTACACCTGGGCTTCCAAATTTATAGCGTAATTGTATGTGCTCGAATTGCATAACAAAAGAAGGCTACTTCTTGCATCCATTCCCAAGAGCATGCATGAGTGCTAACATTATATACATGTCATAGGGTATTTTTTGACAACTGGCTAGTTTTGATACGAAATTTTCAAGAATCAGGCCAACCAATTAGTAAAGTTACCAAAAAATCATAACTGTAAGGTTTTATATAAAATCTACATAAACTTGTTATAACGTTGTTATTAGATTCACCAAAATGTATTACTAGTAATTTTCATATTTTTCTTCAAGTAATAGCCTGTAATACTTATTTTTCATATTCTTAAAAGTAAGAAGATTTGCCAACTGTTCTGCACATGTGAATTTTATTTTTTCCCACTCCTTTAGGTATTCCATGGTGAATATTCTTATAAGCTTTGAGTACCATTTATGCAGGTTTTTCATTGCTGTTATTATGGTAGAATTCTACTAAAAGAACCTTTTCACACTGGGCAGTCATGATATATTTTATCATTCACTTTTCTGAGGAAATTGGCTCCATTCCACATCATGTTGTGCTCATGTAATTACTGCACGCTCTTTGTTCATGTTATGAGATAGATCTCATCCATACCTCACTCTAATAGCACTTTTCTTTGAAGGGATGTTCTTTTTTTGGATATTTCCTCATAAAATAAGAAACATCTTGCTTCACATTATGGGAGCAATTCTTTTATGAACAAGGTTGCCTAACACATTGAGAGGCGAGTATATCTGAAACTTGAAGAAGTGATTTGGGGAATAATTATTCTTTATTTCTACCTAAAAGACACTATGAACCAGCAGGTTGGAGCCATAACTCGTTATTTTTTAGAAGTTAACTGTGTGAGGCTGTGAGCCAAAGTAGTACCAAGTTTATCCTGCAGAGAATTTAGGGTCATATAACTCAAATCTGAACTTGAGGCTAAAGTAATCCTCACAGTTCTCAGGACATCATCTCATTGGCAAGAGGTCATCCTCCTCCTTGGGTACAACCTTATGACTTGAACAACATTACGAGGTCCCACATCCTCAACGGCTGCAATGAGGATGTTAGCAATAAATTGCCCATCCTTCACCTCCCCCTCACAATCCACAGCTCTCAAAAACATTGCCCCTTTAGGGGACATTGCAATGACATTGATCAAAGGGCAATTTTTTGCATCTTTCCATCCATCGAAGACAATTGACACCCATGTCTCAACCCATGAATCCCTTATGGGCTTCAATGAATCTTCTACAACCTTGACCTCATTTTCCAATAAGGTGCCACACATCGTCTCATAACCAGGGCCCTTATACCCTTTTGGAGCCTCATTAATTTTTTTTACCATCTCTTGCCAATATGGTGAGTGAACAATATTGAATGACAACCCATTTGCATAAATACATGTGGCTATGTGTTGGTCGGCAACATCTTGAGCCTCATTTTGAAATGCTGTTTCCAAAGGTGCCTCTGGTCTCTTATTTGTAGTACTAGTGGGTTGTTCTTGAGGAGTGACCAAAAATGGGTGGCTTTCTACCACAGCAATGGGATTAGATGGGGGCTTCATTCCGTGACGTTTTCTCTTTGCTAAACTTGCTTTACGGCTTGCAACTTCATCTGCTTGTTGTTGCTCATTGATATATGCCATCACTTGCTCTGGTGGCACAACCTTACCATTCTTTCCTAGGAAATCTTTGATGCCCATCCCAGGGGTGTTACACAAATGGGCTTTCACTCGACTATATGAACTCAAATATCTCACATCACACCCATTGCATTTCCAAATATACCCACCACCATCTGGAACCGGTTGTATCATCTCAACATATTTCCAAAGAGGTGAATTTGGATTGGTTTTGAATTTAGGTTGGGCTATGGAGCTAGAACTAGCTGCCATTGTAATTCTTGTGGCAATAAGTTTTGTAAACAAGACATTCAAAACAAAAAAAATAAAACCTAACTCGTTTAATATGTTAAGCATAGTGATACATTCATAGAAACTAAGAAAAATGAAAAGAAAACAAGAAGTTGAAAACAAAGCAAAAAGAGTTTCAAAATTTGACATCATGCAAAATTACTTGGGAGGGGGTGCCGGGCTGTTTTTCCCCATGACTAACTCACAAGGCATATTATAGAAGTCAGAAAAGGGAGACAAAGAAAGGACAGAACAGAGTTTGGAGACAATGAAGTATTGCAGAGCTGCATTTTCTCTAAAATTGAAGTTGCAATTTAATTAGAGATCTATTTTTCAAATTTAACCCATTGTTTTCTAAATCCCATATCAATTATGGCTTGCTTAATTAATTTCTAAAACATAATAATTTAGTAACATAATAACGTGATCCATGTTCAACCAACAAGTTTAGTAGGAACTTATTATCCATTAGGGATGGCTACTCCCTCCTCCTCCTTTTAGGAGGAGAGGGGTTGTAATGAATATTTTTAGACTTCCTTTCTTGTGTCCTTGAGGATTCACCTTTCTTGTAAATTCTAATAGAGTTGTGAACTTTCTACATTTTGAGTTGGCTTGATAAGGCATGTGCAAGTGGTGGTCACATGTTCAAATCTGGAGTGGGGTAAGGCTGTACGCCTTGTTGAACAACATATAAAGTGAATGGAAAAATAATTTCCCTATGGAATGTTTGCGTAAGGGAGGTCTCATACACCAAATTGGTATCTTGTTTAGTGGTGGCTAAAAGGCTACCTTTACCCATAGTTACCAAGAGATTCGTACCTTGACCCTTGGTACTTGTCTTCCTTATTGGAAATGCATACCCATCTCAAAGATCCATATGGGGATGTCTCTACTTCCAAACATTATGAGATTTCAATTGAAATTTCTTTGCATCTCTATACATCTCCTAGAAGCATCCCTTGAAATTTGGGAAACTTCCTATAGAGGTTTCTCAGATATATCACATAAATTATAACAAGTTTTTCTAAAGTGCTGATATGTGGTTAACAAAAGCTAAAAGAACTAAAGAATTACACTAATAGATTTGTACCTTTCTATTTTTTATACCAAAAAATTCTTATCAAACCCCAAAGAGTTAATAGTATGGAGAGAAACAATAATAAGGCTTAAGATGTGTATATGCATTGAAGTTTGGTGGTACCCAAAATTGCTACCCCTAAAAACACCTTCAAGATCAATCATATGTTTATGGCCAAAGACCAAGTCATTCTTGTTACATCAATGTCAACTATGTTATCTTTCCTTTCAAATGGCCAAGTCCCCAATTGTTGTTCTGTCTTGGTCCACTAACAATGTATGTAAGTTGTTCGTCATGAAGATTATCAAGTTCTAAGTCATGAAGGAGACTCGAACACAGGCAGAGGAAAGAAAGAGTGAAGTTAAAAGAAAGACTATGGTGGCAGATGCCATACAGAGGCAGGAAGAATTGAGGTCACGACAAATCTTCTCCGACTCATTGAGGTAGGATCATATATGGGGATCATCTTCCAAACATGAAATTGCCACTGCGGGGAATATAAAATTCAAGACAAGTAGTTTCAGTGCTTACTAGAGATCAAACTTTCTATTTTAAAAAAAAATTGCTTTTTGTGTTTTTGTTGTGTCCTAGATTGAGGAGAGAAGCACAAAAATCAAAAGTCTCTATTTTTAGAAAGTTGCTTTTTTGGTTTTTCTGTTTTTTTGGCGAATGGCAGTGGATGGCAATGGTAGAAGATTATCAGGGCAGTTTCAAGCTCCATCACACGAAAATGGAATTTAGAAAGACGAAAGACAATAAGAAATGGATTTTTTTATCGAGGTTAGTGTTCAAAAATGAAATGAAAGAAATATAAAGGAAATTCAAAGTTTTGAGTTAGTCATTTGAAAATTTCTTCAAATTGGTGTTGAGTACCCAAAAGTTCCACTTGGCATCTAAAGATCAATATCTCCACTTGCCATCAAGTGGAGAATTTTCCGCCTGCTGCCAACTTTGACAATTTTCACTTTCTGGTGTCTAAAGGTCAATTTCCCCACTTTGCTTCAAGTTATGAAAACCTCCACTTGGTGTTAAGTGACCAAAAGTTCCACTTATCATCAAGTGGAGAAACTTCCACCTAGTGCCAAGTTATAAAAGTCCCACTTTTGGCATTAGTGTCATAATATCTCCACTTGGCATTAATGAACCAAAACTTCCCATCGAAAAGCAAATGGACGCCTACACTCCATCAGACACTAAAATAGCATGTTTTTCTTGCCAAAACAAAGTGAGAAACAAAGCAAAGGTGGTGCCCAAGTTAGTATATGGGCCCAAGTGAAAGATGAACATCAAATAAAGTGAACTAAAGGAGAAAAAGTGATGAATCTGATCCCTCCATTCAAAGTGACGCCCAAGATGAAGCATAGAAATAGTTGATTAATTTTCAGAGGAGATAAGGATCAATTAAAGAAAATTAAAGACAATCAGAAGACTAGAGCCCGTGATTTAGATGGACACTTGAGATGAGAAGTAGAAATGAAAAGAAAGTAACATTTTATATTATTTTCAGAGGTGAAAATAGAATTGCTTTCAAAGCAATTATTTTTATTATTTTTGAAGCTCTAAGAAGCTTCAGTTGGAAAGCTATAAATTTGTGTCACTTACACATAAAATGGTAATGAGAGTGGATGCTAGACTTATGTTGTAGAAATTGTCATTCAAAGTTTGAAGTCAAGTTAATGTGTTAAGTGTTTTTAACATAAGACGGTGAATGTTACGCTTATGCTACATAAACCATCTAGCTGTTAATGTTATTCAATAACTGTTAATCCCACATTTGTAATTTCATGAGTTGAATTGAATTGAACAATCTTGTTAAACTGTGTTGATGTTTGTTGCTCATTCAAGCAATAACTTTGCATATTCCTTTGACAATTTACTTCATGGAATCATGTGATGTTCTTTCGTTTTATCATTTCTGGGGCCAATTCTAACGTATTCTTTGATTTAGCCAATAAATAGTGTCTATTGGTGTTAAGTAATTGAATCCTTGTTTGCAGCTGAACACTGGTCTATGCTTTAACTAGTAGGAAGTTGCATTTGTTTGTGTTTGAGTTGTTAGTCGACCTCAATCTGAAAATCTTGTTGCAGTCTTAGATATTGATAGTTTAGTGCTGCATCCAAGGCAAAAACATAGTCAAAGTAATATTTTATATTAAATGCCGAATCCCCATTGATGATTTGTACAGTGTAAATATTTGTGGATTTTGTTAGTTTAAGTTTAGTTAAGTCTTAGGGAGCTTCCCCGTCTAATTTGAAGAACGGTTTTACCGTATTCATTGTTTTGTTTTGTGTTGTCACGAAAGTGACAAATTAAAACACCAATAGAGTGCTATCAATTGATTGAAAATACAGTCATCTCCGATGACCCCTGTATTGTGTCTTTAAAATAATGACTTCCCTTCCTAGTCTTTGTCTGCCATCTCTAAGCAATTATGGCTTCAAATAATTTTTTATATCACATTGATGATTATCAAATATTCATCTAATTAATCTTTTCTTTTTTTGACATCTATTTCAATACTTTAAAATGTTATTTTTTAAATTTTATTCTGCTTTTAGTGTTTTACATTCTTTAACATCTCATATACATTGTATGATTTTTGAAAAATTATATATATATATATATATATATATATATATAAAAGACAGGGACTGTACTAGTACGGGTGATGGGGATGGGTTCTAGTCTGTTGTTTTCAAAATAAATTGCAGACGGGTACTTGGTTGGCGACAGGGACTGGTACTAGTTCGGGTGACGGGGATGGGTTCTAGTATGTTAGTTTCAAAATAAATTGCAGGACTGGTACTAGTATGGGTGATGGGGATGGGTTCTAGTATGTTATTTTCAAAATAAATTGCAGTTCAAAATAAATTGCAGGACTGGTGCTAGTATGGGTGATGGGGATGGGTTCTGGTATGTTATTTTCAAAATAAATTGCAGACCAAGTACCCGTCTGCAATTTATTTTGAAAAGGTTCCAAGTACCCGTCTACAATTTATTTTGAAAATAACATACTAGAACCCATCCCCATCACCTGATGACTACGGTAGGAAAGAAATGCTTTAATCATTTTACTTCATGAATTAGCTATAGATATTGATTTGTGTTTGCCTTCCTAAAGTTGAAATTTTCAATATATCAGCACGTATTCTGTGTTTAGTTATCGCATGCATGCATTTTCTTTTAGATTACACTGGTTGTTTTTGAGTTATTCCAGTCACTAAAGTTTGAGTCTGATGCAATTATCAAACTTGAAATTTGGAAGGCCAAGGGTAAACAATCAGCCAAGCCTGTGGAAGAAGCATTTGAAGATTTATTCCCTGCATCATGGGAGAAGATGGTAAATTACTAATTCAATTTCTGCTATTAATGGTTCAAAAATGTAGATAAAATTGTTTTGACACCTTATCTTCTGTTTCAGTTTTTAAAATGACTTCTTACTGCTGGTTTGTTTTAGGGCCATTTTGTGCTTTTCCAAAGAAAGTTAGAATTAAACACCTTTTTTGCAGAATGTTTTGTTGTTAAGTGGAGTTGCTTCAAATAGATTATGAGGCAGTTTAATGGGTTTATCTGACATTGTAATTTTTAGTCAAAGTTAGTTCAAATTCAATAGAGGCTTTAACTGATCCTTTTTTGAAAAAAATTAAAAATCTTTTAGTGAAAGCAAGATAAATTGTATTGTTCAGGTGGTCTTGTTTCAAGAAGTACTAATTCATCAGAAGTTTTTGGAATCATCTGCATATGAAAATTATTGTTGTCCAAAAACTTCATATGCAGATGATTCCAACAAGTTCTAATAAACTCAAATAAATTGATTTCAATTTTTTTAAATATGATTTTGCTTGCAAAAATAAGGCATAGTTTTTGCCATGCTTTTTATTGTTTTTCTGGATCAAGAAAAATAATATCAATATGGGTTGGTTTCAGACTCCAGAGGGTTAGTTTGCATGGGCTGATAGTTTGAGTAACCTAACATAGAATACATTTTGCACAATTAAGACAAACAAGATTAATTGTCATGAAGTAATTCAGAAGCTTTACGGCAGAGAACTGAACACTAAGTTCTAGTTAAATTTAGGTTTCATTATCAAAGTACAGATACATCTAGATGGATTAGAGTTTATAGCTCCATTAGAAAGAACACTGAAGAGTACAATGAATTCAATCAAATTTAATGCTAATTTATTCAACGGATCAATACATATAATCATTCTAAAAGGCCTTTTTATTGAAGAATCAATTTTAAATTTTAAATGTAACGAATATTGAGAAATGGTCCTAACTTGAATTTTATCTTATAAATTATAATATTTGATAAACAAAATGCTCTGTGAAATTATTACATTTGACATTTATATTTACTTTGATTGTGAGGTCAGAATGGCATTAATAATGATTATAGCTGTTGAAATTTTAGGGGCATCTAAAATTACTGGATTTTGCAATACAAGAGAGATGGTCAAGAGAACCTTAATACGTGGTGTTAGGAATTAGTGCGTAACATAGGTAATATAATAAATAATAAATAATGAAGTGATTATGTAATAATCACATTAGTTTGTAGAGATTAGTTATAAGTTAGGAAAGTGGTTTAGGTAGTTAGAAAGTAGAAAGGCTTTATAAAGCCATTCAATGTAATAATGTTAAGGTCGAAGATGAATGATTGACTGATTGTTGTGTTGGAGCCTTTGGCTTTTCTTCATGTTGTAATTTCAATATGGCATCAAAGCAGGTGTTTTGGACTTCTTTGTTCACCTTCCATTCAATTGTCCTTCCTTCTCCAAAGCGGTTCATACAACGGTGATGCAATGATGACCATGTGTAGCAGTCATTGTTTTGCCCGTTCACCATTCTTGGATTTTTGTCCAGAGTGATGCAGTGCAGACCATGTGCAAATGTTATAAGACCATTTCGAATTGCAAAACGTTGAATCCCATTTCGGTGCAACAGTAAATGTTGATGGTATTTAAGAAAGCGGTTGAAACTAGGGAGCATTGATGCTTGTGACAAGGCATATGGGTCATGATCTATATTGAAAGACATTCAAATTTCTAGATATGTAAAGTGCAGATTCATTCGAAGGGTTTGGGAATGCATTTCACAAAATGTTGGAGTGAAATGGTTCGCTGAAACTTGGAGTGCATATCCATCGTCCAACATAGTAGTTGTTGCAGTTATTTGAGCAGTGATTGGTATTTATTTTGCTTGATTTAGGAAAATTTGAATACTTACGGTTGCAAGATAAAATAATAAGGGGTAAAATTGCACTCTAGGAAAGCATAGTAAGAGAGATTGTGTGGAGAATATTTGAAGAGAAATAAGACGAAATTGTATTATTTTTAACATTATCTTTGCATAAATGGAGAAATAAGCATATTTGGAGCAATAAGGTGTAATAGCAATTATATGGGCATTTTGTATACATATTTATCAATCACATTGTAAGGATGCATTTTTGGTGGAAATCGACATCCAAGGAGATTTTCCATTGAGGGGGGCAACTATGAAATAGGTGAGCAACAACCGACCGAGGTCAACTGTTGATATGTCAATGCAGCGCCAGAGTAAAAGTCCTTATGTCAGCACTAAAGGGGGCTGTTAGGAATCAGTGCATAACATAGGTAATGTAATAAATAATAAATAATGTAAGTGATTATGTAATAATCACATTAGTTTGTAGAGACTAGTTATTAGTTAGGAAAGTGGTTTGGGTAGTTAGAAAGTAGAAAGGCTTTATAAAGCCAATGAATGTAATAATGATAAGGTCGAAGATGAATGATTGACTGATTGCTGTGTTGGAGCCTCTAGCTCTTCTTCGTGTCATAATTTCAATACTTGGAACATTGTAGATCAAGTTGTGCAACATTTCTCTTTGTGGTGAAAAATCAATCCAATGTTGTCAGAATTAGAAAAGAACAATTGATCTAGGTTGACTTTATTATCTGTTTACTTGTTGCCTTTGTTTTCTTACTACCTTTAGTAGCATCCCCTTTTTGATGTCTCAAGGAACTTGCCATGCACAAGCTTGATGGGTTCCATTTTTCTTAAGATAAACCTAGCTGGCAACTTGGCAGTGCATAAGATGGTACAATTTTTTGTTTGTTTGGATGAAGTTTAATAATGAGGATTTTTTGATCACTTGGTGGGTGCTTTGGAATTTGACAAATTCTTTCCATTCAATTTTGTTAAAGAAGAAGCCTTAAGTTAAATATGATTAAACGTATGCATAGTAGTTAAATATTATCAATGCCTGCAACCTTATATATATGTTTTTTTTCCATACTTTATACATTTTCTTTTCCTTGATGTAACTATCATCTTCATCTTGTACCTATATTTCCATCATTTGTGCAGCCATCCATGTTTATCTTGTTTCTTGGGGTTGGATACTTAAATCCTATAAGCCCCTATGGATCTTTTAATAGGTACCAGGATTACAGTAACCCACGGATGATTATTCATCAGGACCTCAAACTATATAGAGTCCATTATCAGGTTCCAAGATGCCAAGAACACTAAATGCATCTGATTTAGCCTATTTCTTCTAATCAAGTAAATAGTGTTCCATGTAAGACAACAAAACCTTGCTATAGAAACAAGTTACGAGGAGTGCAATGATTGTCTAACTTTCTGACAATGTAATAATGGATCAGAAAATCATGCCAATTTAGAACATTGGAGTTAATCAAGGCATACTCATGGTTATTGAAATGTCTCCTGATATTAGCCATTGGAGAAGTTTATTTTTTTCTTTCTATTGATATAAACAGCAAATGCATTATGTTCCCTGGTGAATGTATTTCAACCACATGCATGCACTTATCTATCATCAATAAAATTTGGGGGTTCTTCTTCTCTAAACATATCAAGATTGGGTTCATATGCACTATATGTAGTACACATCAATCTTTATAAGTTTTGACTGAAATGATCAAGAATTATTTGAATTTTGAGAAATCATCTATTTAGTAGGTGTTTTCAAATATCTAAGAACTTGTATATGTGCCTCATGCAAATGACATCATTTGTAGATCCTTAATTTAGAATCTTAAATAAAATAGTTGAGCTAAAGTTATAAAGTAGAATTAATAGTGATCTCATGATTGAAGGATGTGGATGAGGAATTTGTCGGACGATTTTTTCCCACCGTACCATATCCTCAACAATCTTGAACAAGGAGAATCCCTTAATAACTAGAACTTGTAGCTACTAATTGTTTACCGCAATATGGTGTGTTTCACATAATATGAAGTAAACAGAATTAAGTAGTATAGTGCATAACACAGAGCATGAAATTATAACAGCATTGCACAGAATAAAGCATTGTTCCCATTCATTGAATATATCAGTATTACACTACAATGTTACAATGCTGTGGGGTCGCCCCGACTACAAAGTATTAAGCCAATATATAACTTGGCCAAGGTTGGTTGAGATACCAACCGTTGGCAACGACTCTATAACTATCCAACCGTCAGGGTTAATTCCCGATAGCACTCCTAACATAACAACACTAATTAATTTATGATTATTTACTTGGCCGACTATGGCCGACTACAATTATGACTGACTACATCATCCCCCCCCACAAAATTAGTCGTCTTCCAGACGACAAAAAACTATCAAGTGAAATTAAGTAAGCTTTTGCCGACAACAATGCTAAAGTAGGAGCTGTGTAAAAGTAGAACCAACACATTTGGAACACTTGCCAGTAGACCAACCAACCAAGGGACCCAATTTGATAGCACACTGAATGTTGCGAATGTTGCACCCCATTGCTCACTGGATCAAGATAGTATTGATTTGATGGGGGTTTCGGGGCAACGCCTCCAATGGGGATTTGAGGGCAGCGCCCCCAGTGGGGTTGAGGGGCAGCGCCCCTTGTGGGGTCTGGGGGCAGCGCCCTTGGCGTGCTCCCTGTCGCGATACAGGGCGGGGTCGAGGGGCAGCGCCCTCGTCGCCAAGCCCAAAATAAGATCTTCAAAACCATTCAGACCTTCATGGCGCACATCATTTTTTTGAATTCTTGACAAAAATCCAACACTCATCTACAGTCCAAAAACTAGTACGGTTTGGCAACAATTTGCTTGGCTCAAATTTTTTTTTTTTTCCGTTGGTTCTTATAAGACATGGGGAGGGAATGTCGTACGGCTGATGTTGTACACCTCAGGTCGTACGGCTGATGTCGTGCTGCCTGGTCGTACGGCGTACGACTTCCTTTTTTTTCAAATTTTTCCCATTTTTCCCGACATTTTTTTTTTCTTTTCCAATTTTTCATCCATGTCAACCTGAATCTGATTTTTCTATTTTTCTCCGACGGGGTCCACGTTCGATCTGCAACTCCGGCTTTATTGATTTTGTAATCGTCTGCAGGGACCGGAATTGTTGTCTTTCTTGGAACTATAATTGTTGTCTTTTGGAAGTTCGGCAAACTGTTCGACTTTTTAACATTATTTTTTCTCTGTTGCTTTTCACCGATTGCCAAAAAATTGCAAGTCGGCAGAATTACTTTATAGTCCTTATTCTTTCTGTATGGTCTCTTTTTGGCCGATTTTTTCAATGTTGTGTTCCCGTCTTAGTTTCATCACCCCGATTCACCTTGCTTGTCAATGTCTCTTCATACCTGATCACCTTGTCTGGTTCAAATGTATGTGCAAGTGTATCATCTATCTTAGCTTCACCCTCTGTATATTCTTTCTATGCCTCTCCTGGTCGACTTGTCTCTGCCACTATTTGCTCTGTTACTTCCGGCTGATTATTACCTTCCTCTCCTTTATCACTCATTACTCGTTCCCTCTTGGCAGGCGGTCGAGTGTTTGTCAATCCATCCAGTGCTTCATTCATCAACAATGTTTCACTGGGCCCAATATTGCCGAGTGTTTCACTAGTCGCCCGAGAGCATTCGCCACTTTCTCTTATTGAAATCATGTTACACTCTGGCTTGAAGAACTCATAGTCATCCATTTCCCAGTGGAAGAGCCCACTAAAGGAATTAGTTTCATCCTCAGAACATTCTTGCAGTTTTAATACTCCTTCCTTATCAGGTTCTATTGGTTTGCCAACTGACACCCCTCCGTCTGAATCAGAATCTGATGCTAGTTCCTCACTTATAGCTTGTGTTCTCAGATCTATGACAATCTTCTTACCTTTGTTTTCTATTGACAATGTGTTCCTTTTCCAGTTATGGTTGGCCTTGGCGGCTATCAGCGACCCTCGGCTGAGTAATGCATCGTACGACGCATTTTGTGCTGTTATGACTACAAAGTTTAATCGAAAAAGTTGGGTGCCAATCCTTACTTTCTGAGCCATTAGCACTCCCAGCGCTTTAATTCCGTGCTACTCTGCTCCCAATAACTGAAAATTTTGTGGCCATAGTGTAGGTTTCCCCAAGCACTTCCACGTATCTTCTTTCAGCACATTCACTCTCGATCCACCGTCAATTATTGTGTTTGTTAGATGACATCCACCGATTTCCATGTGCACGACGGATGGATTCTTGCCATTGTTTACTGCCAACAGTCTCGGGTCGATGACTTGTTCTCCCTCGAGCGGTGGCTCCACTATGATGTCTTCCTCCTTTGTTTGCTTGTTTGGTTCCCTTTCCATCACCTTCGAGATTGCCATTCTCAACTGCGGCATGCTCTGTAAAAGATCCGATATCTTAACCAATACCGTGGTTTGTAGCACCTGATTCACGATGCTCTTGTCTGACTCTGGTCGTGTGATAGTTGTTTTTCTGTTCTTCCCTTTTGTTTCCATTGCCATCTCTACTTCCTTTCTCGCCTCCCGAAGTCTCTCCTTCTCGGTTCGGGGATCTGGGTATGTCGCTTTTTTCCATTGTGCTCGGGTGACCGCTAGGATCTCTTCATCATTCCCCTTGAAACTGATCATGTTCACCCCTTTTTGCTTCAGGCAATCTTTTTCTTCATGATCTCCAGACCCACACTACTTGCATAATGCATTTATTGTGTTCTGATTATTGTTTGGGCATTCTCTGGCAAAGTGACCCCATTCATTGCACTTTCTACATTGTATCATGGGCCTCCCCTTACTGTCGTACTGTATTCTGTTCCTCGGGCTATTGTTACTTCTGTAATCTCCAGGGGATGCATTGCTATTGTACTGGGGTTTTGGTGGTGTGTTCGGCGGTGTTGACGGTTCTCCTTGAGTGAAGAGTACTTGTGTACCCCTTGCTTTTAGATTGTATGGGCATTCCTTGATGGAATGTCCCATCACTTGGCAGATATCGCAGAACAACTTCTTCGGGCAGTTTGCCTTTGCGTGACCTTCCCCCTTGCAATCCGTACACCATAGTTCTCTGGCTTCCCTCATACTCTCTTTGTCGGCCTTCAATTCTTTCATCATTCTCATCATGTCCTTCCTGAGTGCTTGTATGGTCTTGGACTCACTGTCGCTGTTGTCGGCCGTACTCTCCTTGTCGTCCGTCTTCATTTTTCCTCGAAAGGATATTTTATTTTCACTCTCTATATCCATCGCTCGATTGTACGCTTCATCGTATGATGATGGAGGCACGGCTTTCATTTTTTTTCTCAGCGATGGACGCAACCCTTCGATGAACCATCGCTTCTTCAGCCCGTCGGCCGGCTGAGTCTCCAGTTTTCCCAACAATTCTTTCAGTCTTCGGTTGTAGGTTCGCACGTTCTCGTGCTTCCCTTGCTTCGTACTGTAGATCTTCGCTACAATTTCACTGTCATCCCTCAGAAGTTTGAATTCGTCTTGGAATGCCTTCTTAAGTAATCTCCATGATGCCCTGTGTGCTTGGGCCAACTCTGTGTACCAGTCGATGGCACTATCTCTCAGTGTCGCTGGAAATTTTCAGCCAGTAGTCCACATCATCTTGCCCATTGGCTATCCAAATCGTCTCGCACGTCTTATAGTGTCGTACTGGATCTTCTGACCCATCCCCTGTAAATTTTGGTAGCTTCTGCCTCTCGGCTGGCGGAGTCACCATCCTTCCCCGATGCCCTCCTTGTGCGTTGGACCTGACTGGACTAGTTCTCTCGCAACGTCTCGGTGCATCACTTGCACTCTCGGCCACGTTCGAGTCTTCCTTGCGTCCTCTACACCTTGAGTCTCCTCGGGTTCGTTCTGATACTCCCTCTGCCCTGGGGTCTTAGGCTCAGATCTTCCAACTCTCGGCCCTTCGTCGTCCGATATGGATAAATCTCCGATGCGGCATATGCTGTTTTCAATTTCTTCTGTCAATTCATTTTCATTCCCTTTTTCTTTATTTGTCAGCGGTGTCTTGAAAATTCCTTCGTCGGCATGATGATGTTCATTGACAATTTGTCTCAGTGTTTTCCTTCGTTCTTCTTGTTCCTTTAATCTCAATGATCTTCGTGTTCTTTCCTCTAGTGTTTCATGCCCACTTGGTACTCGGTTCTTATCCTTATTGAGTTGTATGGGCATTAATTACTACTCAGGTGAGGAGATGGTCGACCTCTTGGTCGATGTGCAATTGATCCCAAATGACCGACTGAGGGATCTCTCGTCTGAGAGCGTCTTCACGATCCTCGTTTGCTTGTATTGGCTTTTCGGTCGGCTGCCCCATCACGACGCCATCTTCATTGTGTTTTTTTTTCCGACCCTGGTTACACCCGACGGTTTGCTTGTTTCTGACGATGCCACTTGTCCGATGGTTTCCGACGACTCAACTTGTCATCGATAGCCAACTTGTCATCCGATGGTCTCAACTTGTCATCAACTTGTCACCCGATGGCATCGGACGACTCAACTTGTCATCGACTTGTCACTTGATGGCATCGGACGACTCAACTTGTCATCGACTTGTCACCCTCGACCCGTTTTCGAACTGGCAACGACGCCAAATGTTTACCGCAATATGGTGTGTTTCACAAAATATGAAGTAAACAGAATTAAGTAGTATAGTGCATAACACAGAGCATGAAATTATAACAACATTGCACAGAATAAAGCATTGTTCCCATTCATTGAATATATCAGTATTACACTACAATGTTACAATGCTGTGGGGTCGCCCCAACTACAAAGTATTAAGCCAATATATAACTTGGCCAAGGTTGGTTGAGATACCAACCGTTGGCAACGACTCTATAACTATCCAACCGTCGGGGTTAATTCCCGATAACACTCCTAACATAACAACACTAATTAATTTATGATTATTTACTTGGCGGACTACGGCCGACTACAATTATGACCGACTACACTAATAACACAACTCTGGAATTTGAATCAATCCCCATAATTAATCATATGGTCATTACAGAATTCGCTGGGCGGGTTTTCCCATCCATATTGTTGATTTGTTACACCCAGAAGTACGGGATAGCATCACTCTACTTCGTAGGCTGGATTACCACAAAATTTGTTCAGTACTACCAGCCTGCTATGGTCTTGAAAATATCTTCGAGGATACCTTCTGGATGCACTATAGAGAGATCTGCAATTTGCAAATCATTGTGTCTTTTCAACCATGACAATC
This sequence comes from Cunninghamia lanceolata, assembly GCA_027924645.1. Taxonomy (NCBI): domain Eukaryota; kingdom Viridiplantae; phylum Streptophyta; class Pinopsida; order Cupressales; family Cupressaceae; genus Cunninghamia; species Cunninghamia lanceolata. Next base: position 435,448 of record BSBN01001749.1, read on the forward strand.
CCAAAGACATCATTTTCTGTACAGTCAACATGTTGGTGGCTGCTTGGAGATTTACTAACAACCTCAGAAGATGAACAGCATTCAGCTTCACCTGAACAAACAGACTCCTTGGATCCCCATACTTCAAAATAAATGCAGGGTCCTCGTTTAGACAAGGGCACTGACAAAGTCACAAACATATTTGGTACAAAGAGGTTTCATTGATATTACTTATCTGTACTGAACTGACTTCACCTGCCCGTCTTCCTTAGACCCTGCAGCAGCATACCTGATTCAGGGTCTTTAGGAGCTTAACTAATAGGAGGAGAATTTGAGTGTATCTCATAGCCTAGGCAAGTGCAATTTGACCTTATAATCTATCCAGTTCTTTTGTGAAGTCAAATTCTGGGCCTTTTTTGGTTCTTGAGGCAGACTGCAACCTTCATAGAAAAGGGAAATCTGCCTTCAGTTGTTCATCCTTGGACTATTGAACCTTCTTCCTATCTTCTAATGTTTGTGAAAATAAACTTGCTGCTTTTTGTGAGACTGGTGAGTAGCATGTTGCTTCTTCTACCTCTCCTTTCAGGGCTGCAGAGTTATCCTGGATTGCATTGCACTTTCTGTACCATGATTGAATTAATCAAATCCATTCTGTTCAAACTAGTCATTAACTTTTGCATTGCAAGTAATACTCCTCAAGAATTTATCTTTTTTGATATCTTAGATTTTGTACAGTCTGAGCAAGGACTGTTGTTTGAAAAGTTTTGTACAGGTTGATCTTGAGGCACCAATGGGGGTAAAGCCACACTCTATCCTATTGAATGCCAGTAGATGTCGCTTCCTTGTTGCTGCAGAGACAGTATGCACACTTGCAGGAGGCATCATAGGAGGGGCATTAGAAATATGTTGTTACAGAAGTAGAAGGGGATCTTCACAGCATTTGGGCTTCTGGTCCTTAGTACTGCAAAGGAGGGGCAACTTGTCATAAGATGAATAAAATTACTGTAAGGATTAGCAATATAAAGAATAGCAGCATACATGGGTTGTGTGATAATGGGGCAGCAGCTTGTGGTTGAATCTATACATACCAGGAGGAAAAGACCATGTTTGTGGTTGAATCTATACATACTACGAATCAAGCACACAAGAATTGTATACAAAACTACAAGACTTCTTCTCACAAAGATTGCTATACAAAACTTACAATGATTGCCAAATTATACTTAACTCACAAGACAATTGAACTTACAAGCAAGAATGAACAACAATTTTAACGATGAGTAGGCATGAACATTACTTTTTCCCAAAAACTAAGTGCAAGTAACAGATATTTATAAGGATTACCTAACAATTGCATGAGAAATAAATAAAATCTAACTATGACTTCTAAGTCGAGAATAGTTTGCTTGCATGCAAAGCAAGCTTATTACATAATTACGCCCACAAATATTAAATCCTAACTCAAACAATCTTTAGATAGATTTATGATAAAGATAACTACTAGCTAACAATAGATCTAGAAGATTGTCTAAACATAACTGATCTATAAATAGCTGTAAAAAAAGATTTCCCAGAATATGCTCCTCCTCGAAAATGGTGATGACTAAAAATAATGTGGGCTAAAAATAGGCAATCTCGACAGTTGGCTTTGAAGATGATTCTGATGAAGCTTCTGTTCTGATCATGGCAAACCCTTTGACAAAACCCTAATTCTGATAATTTTGGTAAATAGAATCTGAAACCTTAATTCTTCAGCAAACCCTAGCAGCGCATGGAATATCCTTTTCTAAGCACCATTACAATGACCCTGACATCTTGCTTTTGATCAATCAACAGCCTAATCAGCCTTTAATCTGAAAATCCGTTCACCATCACTATTCTAACCTGGCTGTTATATGCTTGAATCAAAGACATTGTGCACAGATGTATATGTTTGAAAGTCTGCCATCATATAAGTGAAAACTTGCTTGAAATGATGACAAAATCCTAACCATATGAATGATTTTGATGACTGAAATCCCTGCTGTTATATGCCTGAAATCTTCGCTTAAAATGAAGACTAAACCCCACACAATCTGAAGCAGCCTATTGACGCTAAAGAACAAAAATCCTTTAAATCCTTAGATGCTGTATAAACCTGTGAAAATTTGGATTCAGTGATGGAGGACTCGTGGAAATCAAGTGTTTTAACCAGAGTTGCATAGAAACGGATACGGTATCGGATACGGATACAACTATTTTTCAAGACCCCTAATATGGATACGGCTAGATACGACATATATATACAAAATTAGCAATAAATAATATTAATTAATTCAAATTTAATAATAATATAATTACGCCGAGAGGCGTCCTACATTCACAGCACGGATGGGAGCTGAAAGATTCTGGAATTTCTATGTAAACTTATAAGATTCCAATCTAGAATCTTTATTAAAAAATCAAATAGTCACTCCACAAATTAAGAAAACAAAAAAAAAGGAGGTGAAAGGAATAAAAAAAAGAAAAAAGAAAAAAAGAAAATACATGCTGGATGTAAAGAAAGGTGGATGGCAGTTTCATAGAAGCCATCACTATGCACTAAGATGATAGAAAGAAACGTTACGGAATGGCATATGAAAAGATGTACATTCAATCTATTTATATTGCCTCCTTGGGGAGTGGTAAATTGATAAAAAAATAAGCGCCTAGAGAAGATATCTCTCGGCATACTTTAGATATATTTTTTAAATATAAATATAGTAGTAATATATATTTAACAAATATATTTATTTAAATAAATTAAACTTAATAAACGATAAACTTAATTAAAAAATTTGCAATCTAATAATAAGCAATATTAAACTTAAATTAAAAGTTAAATGTATTAATAAATAAATAGACATTTACAATGTAAAGTAAAACAAAATAGTCAAAAATTAAAAAAAGTATCACCAATTAAATAAATTTGCCTCTTCCTCCATTGCTTGTTGACACTATATCTCCAACTTTAGAATGAATGCGATTATTTGAGTAAATATGATTGCGTAGAAAGACATATTTCCAATCGTGTGCATGCTGGTCCAAAGTAGTTTCCTGCAACAAGAAATCAACATGTCAGGTCATGGAGTAGTTGCTTGTGGCAATTTTTAACATTCTAGGGTTAATATTTTTGGGATACGACACAAATATCATGAGAATGCCGTATCTGCATGTATCCGACACTAGAAAAAATAGGTTTTTTTTTTGTACAGCCGGACATGGTATCAAAGATGTATCCGAGCTGTATCCTATAAGTATCCGTATCCAATACGGCGATACGCGTACTAGGGGAGAGGGGGTGGTGTATCCGGTAACTGTGGTTTTAACTTTTCAATGATAGACACTACCGGAAAGTGATGGAGATGCTGAAAACAGCGAAGATTGCTGCTTATATGATGGAAATCCTTTGCTCCGCTGCTGCATTTTGGAAAGATGAATGAAGACAAAAAGATGAAAGTGAGTTTATGTTTTCAAAACAAGTGTCTCAGCCTTCAGTTGCCCAATGTGATGATCAAGCTATTTTTACCTTCAAATTGTTATTTTAAAACTGAATTTACTTTGGTCTGAGCCCACTTATAAATAGCTAATTTTTTTATTAAAGTCATACACTCCATGAAAGGGCACGCAGCTATATAGGCTATCTGCAACTTTTTAGACCAAACCCTAGACGACCCTCTTTGTAGCGTGTGCTAGACCATCTGAATGTATGCGTTTGTGTTTTGAAAATCTGCTTGGCTTCATAACAGCACATGCCCATGTATTATGTTTCATTTTTCACAAATAAAATATTCCGCTCTTCATCTGAAAGGTGGACACCTGATCGTGTATTTGCTGACTTTTGATTCAAAAACTTCTCTCCCTTGCCGTGGCACCTGACTATTCATAGGGGTGCAATTTCATTTTGAAAATCCTGTTTTGATGCCCTAGGGTGTGTGACTGTGTGCATTCCTGATTTTCAAAACTTAAAAGTCTATTCTCTGCTTTCAACAGTGCGTGCCCTGCAAGGTACCTGCAGGTTTTCTAAGACTCAAAACTTGTTCTCTTTGTTTATGGGTGCATGGCTATGTGCACTGCTGCAGATTTTTTTGATTTTGAAAAAACTAGTGTTTTCTTCCTTCAAGGCTGCATGCCCAGAAATTGCTACAGCATCATTTTGAAAACTCCATCCGCCTGGTCCTGCAAAGATATGAAGGAAAGGTGGCAAAAACAACACAGATGACCGTGACGAAATTTTGAAACATGACCCTTGAATAAATTAAAAGCAAGGAGATTACAGTTTGACATGTAATGGAAAATTTTGTATGGGTACAACACATTACCATTTATACATGTATTCATTCAACCCTTTACAGAAGCTACTAAAGGATCTTGTAGGTCAAGTGTAGGTGAACATTTGGTCCAAAATGGGTCATCAAAAGAAAATAGAAAAAGTAAGAAAAAGAAAAGGTGCCCAAAATAAAAGCAAACTTGTTTCCCATTTTTGAGGGAGCAAGGAGAGTAGTTTTGAGTTTTTGACGAAGTTCAGAAAGGCAAGGTGGCATTAGCTACTTTGGGTTGGGAAGTTTGCTCCAAGATGGTTATATTATTTGATAAGGCTCTGATTAGTATTGAGCCTTGTGGAACTCCTCCATCAAAAGTTAATGGATCTGTGTGCCATGGTTGGTGGAAAACAATGTTTGGGTCCAAGTGGAAACAAGTTAAATTATGGTGAAACCGACCTTGTTCATTGTTAGGTTGAAAATCACCAAAGCATCAGTTGGTAGATCCCTTCTATGGCACCACATTGGAGAAAGGGCAAGAAAGCCATGCAATTGGCAATAAATGATTTTCCTATGAAAGAGTTAAAGGAGAATCAAAAGAAAAGATCCTTAGAAGTATTTCTGAGGACAAAAGGAATGCAGTCAGAAGCAAGGTGTAATGTCCCCATTTTCAGGTTCTCTTGCATTGCAGTTGGCACTGACCTTCTAGGTGTGTGTTAGCGTTATTAGAGGAGTTATTTGATGTTTCCAGTGATCTCAAGTGGTATGGAGGACTCATATGTCACTTTCCGATGTGATTTCCGGCTTTCGATGTGGTCTCCATGATTCTTGGAGGGAGTGTCTATTTTTAGTAAGTCACCTGGTCGGGTCCATTTATCATCTTTGATCATCGGGATCACTCCTATGCAGTCAGTTTTCGGTTTCGATGCTTTTCAGCTATTTCCGCTAATTGGGTGTAATATTGAGCTATATTTAATTAATTTTACTAAGGCTGCCATTTTAATTAAAATATTTAATCGGGCATATCAGTATTATAGCTCGTTGGAAAGAGAACGAAAAGATTTATATGATGAGATGCTAAAAAGTGACTTTCAGTGCCATAAATGTTTTAAAAGTAAAATAAATCACTTTTCGGAGCAATAAGGCTTATTTATTTATAAAGTGCTTTTAAATTATATTTTCCCAAAAATTCCCAAAAGTGCTTATGAAAAGGGAAATTGGGGGAGAAGAAGCTCATTCTTGACTTGATATTTCACGGGAGTTTTCCTTGAGAGTTGAACTTGCAGTTCAGCAAACCCTAGGATGAAAACCCACTTGGTCATTCCTTGGTGGATTCACACAGGATTCGCAGTTGCAGTGAATGGAATAGATTTCGAAGTTATTTGGTGTGCAAAGGATAAATCTTCTTGCAGGTTATGAGTTTTTATTCATGGAGGTGTTCTTTGATAAATTTGTGTGATTTGCTTGCAAATACAAATTTATAGCTTAATGTGTGGATTACATTGAAAATCTGTAAGTGTTGTGTGTGGAGTGGTGTAAATCAAATTCCAGAAATATATTTTGGTGTGCAGTGTGTGCAAGTGGAAAAATACAATAAATGTGAATACAAAATCTGTGAGGGTTCTAAGACCCCAAAACACGTGGAAGGCCCTTTAAGGATATGATTCCCATTTATTCCAAGCTAGTGCTTACATAAGCTCAAGGTGGTAGGGAAGACTTTGACTAGAGTTAAAAGTGGTATGAGGGAAGTTGATACAAAGATGCGCTCAACGAAAAAGTCCACTTGAGGCTCTTCAAGGGATGCACTAGCTATATGGTGTTGGGCATTGCTCATTATTGGCTGCGTGGGAATTTCTACAGCCCACGTGAGGGTTTTAAAAGGAGGCGCTGCCTCATTTGATGAATTTAATACAATTTAAAAGTCATTTCAGCTTGGACTGATGACTATATGGTATTTTGGGGTGCTCTCCTATGAAATTGGTCTTGTTTTGGGAGTTATAAGGAGGTTGCTGATATTTCATTGATTGTTTCTGTGCATATTTTAGCTGCAGCAGCTGGTTATGAATTCTTCTTAGTTATAACAGCACCCAGTTTATTGTATTTTGGCATCTTGAAGGTTGGTCCTTGCTTATGATCCATTCCCAAAGTCTTAGCGCAAGGGCTTGAAAGAGAATCGTGGCATACAAGGAGTTTATATCAGACATCTCAACATCAGAAATATTGCAGCAGACCAACACTATCTCAGAGTTGTATATCAGCATTCATATATTATATGTTTGGCATTCTTATGCACCATATTGTTGAAGATATCAATCGGTTATGTCATTGTGTTGAAGCTCATTCAAATCTTTAATTTGAATAAAGGAATATCTTGCTGTTCCGAGTTATATCCGACTTCTGATTTGTTATTTCAGTCCAATTGTTTATTATTGTTTCATTTGCAAAGTATTCTTCTTTGGCAATATCCTATGGCAAATGCATACACAAACTGAAATATCATAAAAACCATTCAAACAAGTAAAACAAACCAAGGAGAACTCAGTCCACACAGCATGCATGCCAATTGTTTGACGAAATGTCAAACCTTTGTAATCAGAAAATTCAGGGCAGATTTGGACTGGGATATTACACAAGGGAAACCATTTTAGTCTTTTTGTAATATGAAGTTGCAATGCACATTGTCCAATAGTAAGTGAAGATCCTTGTTTGTCTATAATAGTGTACCGGAAGGAATAATAAGGTTCCCATTTGCTGGAGTTTTCTATCCCCACAGGGGTTCTCTCCACACAAGTACTTGTATTTCATGTGTGGATACTTGATTACTTAAGCTTATGCTATTATTTTCTGTAGTTATTTTACAGTTTACCACAAACAGAAAGTTAAGAAGTGTAGATGTCTGCTCCATACATTTTTTTCTCTATCTATTTCAACAGAAATATGTATGATGAATTGAGCTAATCCCTAGGATAACCGATTACAGATCAACACCAAAAGCACATGTTAAAAATAGCCATACTGACTTAGACTAGATATGCAAAGTTGTTCTATGCATTATGTGAAATGATAGCAGTGATTAATGCCAAGTCTTTTTGGTTCCGTAATTTGCAAATGGCACATGATTTGGAAGAGGATTGAGTCATTTGAGCTTCAAAATATTATAGTCTGCCTGTACAAAATAAAATTCTGTTTGAGATTAATGTCAATTAGGGGTTCAAAACTTCAACATATCAAATCATTTTTGCATGCATTTGAGAAATTTTGATAGAGAAGGGAGCTTTGGAGCACTCTCCTTTTAAGATTGAATACCATACAGTGTTATTCACAAATTGATTCTAAATTTTATTAGAGTTTGAATTTATATTAGATTGCTATCATTTATGAATGTTTTTTCTTAATTTATTTTTGAATAGTTGATAAGACTCAAGAGGAATGCTAATGGGGAGTGGAGGTCATTCAAATTCTTGTATAGGCAAAATAGCTATTAGCTAGTTTGGAAAATGTTTTTAGAAAACTATTTGAATTTGAAAAAATGAACAAGATTTATATACTCCTTTATACTCCTAATGTAATTTGTTTTTGCTTTTGAATAGGTCCACTTTGTCCTCCTATAAACCAGGTTGCTGGACACTGTGCTGTAGGTATTGAAAAAATGCTTTGTTTAATTAGTTATTCATTAGTTAGAGGCAGCCTTGTGACTGAAGCATCCTCTCTTCACTTTAGTATAAGCTCTGTGTTCCATAACTGAAAGGTTAATATACTCTTGTATCTAAAGTCACATAATCTGTTAATCTTGTACACATCAATATCGTTAATTGATTTTGGTCATTTGTGGGTCACTAAACTACATCTTTTTCGTTCTGGTTAAAATATGTTGTTGGCTTAATAAGTTGAGAGGCTTCATGTTAGTTCCAACTGTGGATTTAATCTTTCACAACAATAAAGTAGATGCCATTTTAAAAGAAGTTTTTCTCTTGGATACTGGATACACCTTTTGTACCCTTAGTGCTTCTTATTTGCACAAACATGGTAAGATACAACTGTCTAAATCACTGGACATATTGAGGGCTGTCTTTAGGCTCTATGTGGTATATACATGATCACTTCTCCTCCTCTTCCCCTACTAACCCCTTCAAAAAAAGTAGACATTAAAACATTTTCTGTCGTTTCTATTTGTGCTAATTTTCAGTTTAATACAAATTTATCTGAAGTATATTTTTGCTAAGGACCCCTGGGGTTAAGGGACCCCCAAAATGGAAAAATTGTTGCCTAAGATGCCAACTCGTAGTCGGTGTTAACTAACTAAATTGTAAAAATAAAAATATGTCATGAATTTCTAGAATCAAATTCAAGCATCTGCTTTTTTGCTATCTCCCTTTTCAGCTCCAAGCATAATCCAAATGTGAGAAGGTTAGCCAAAATAAAAGCTAGTGTCTTTCATCATTTATCCATCACACTACTTCTTTATCAGCCTCCATTGTTTGATTCAAACACAAATAACACTACTTAGTTCAGATAAAGACAATTTTTTAGTCACAGAAGTCTTTCCTCTTTTTGATGTCATTTTTTACAAATTCTTCTTTTCTGCAGTCTTCTAATATCAGCTTAAATACCGTGGAGGTAAAAGGATGAGAATAATGCTATCTTCCCTGATATTTTCACTACCTAATAGGTCACTAAATCTGCCATTATGTTTCCTATTCTCCTGAATATGTTGGTGTGAGATATTGAATTTCTCAATTTCCATCTTAATTTCTTGAATGATATTGTTTATTTTCCAGTCAATGCCTTGCTCATTTATGATTGCTTCAATAATTAGTGTTGAGTCCCCTTCCACCTTAAGGCCTTTCGTATTCTTTAGCCAGATCAATTTCTTCTAAATGAGATATTGATTACATGTTATTATATTGTATTCTGTCCCAAGTGAATCAGAAAAATTAACAGAGGCTGTCCATCTTCATCTCTACAAATCCCTCCCCCTCTTGCTAATCCTAGATTTCCTTTCACAATTACATCAAAATTGAGCTTAATCCAGTTTTTAAGGGGTTTTTTCCACACATCTTTAAGCATTTTCAGCTTATTCCCACCGATCCCTTACTAGTTATCTTAATTAGCTTCCATCTTGTTAGAATTTCCTCATCTTTCTTATATGGCTTATTTGGTTTGAGATTCCAAATACCAACCAATTCTGATACTCTATCCTGCCCCAATATTCTCAACACTGGTTTTTCTATCTCCCTAAAAGTTCAGGAGTTTTTTTCAACTATAGATTCCAAGTTATGGTGGTTGGGCTTACCATCCAAACGGCCTTCAAATTCCCATGTTGAAGGCTTCTTGGTCACTGCTCATAGACATTCCCTTACTAATTTCGAGCCGGCCTATCCTACTTTTGTTTATAGTAACGAATCTTTCTTAAATCGCACATGCCATCTTACAATGTATGATCTACATATTTCGAGTTGCCTTTGCTTTAAGGACATCTTGAAGGGCCTTGAAATTCTCTATGGGTGAGAGCATTGTATGTTAGTGCTTACATGAAATTGGTAACCATAGAAAGAAATTTGCCTTTGGGAGTTCGTGATTAAAAGTTTAAAACACACATTATAGCTTGGAAGTTTCTTCCTTACCATTCAAATTTTGGGAAGAAACTTCCATATGCCTCTTTAATTGAAATGTCTCATGATTTGGCTTTGCCCCATATAAGCTGATCACTCCTCACATTTGATGGAAGATAATTTTGAAAAATATTCTCCAAAATAATAATATTTCTTTATTACAACGACAGGGCCATTGCAAATGCTTTTATTTTCTTCGTCCTTTTAAATATTGAGATAGTTTTTATCCTTGCATCCCAAGTCTTGCATATAACTTTAGAGTAGCAAACTTCTCATTTTGAGTTGAAGGAGTTGACTCTATCCAGGCGTCATCCCAAAATGAAGCCTTGTCATCATCCATTGAATTCTATCTCAAGTCCTCTTTAATCAAAAGTATACCTCTTCTCAAAACATTTCATGCTTGATTACCATATGGAAGAGGCTTTAAAGTGAATTTTATTTAAGTATCATGGCTGCCCAAATGCTACGTCCCAATCAACCTGTTCTAAAGTATGTCCTTTTCATGATACGCTATCCATATCATCTTTTCTCTCAAAGCTAAATAGATGACTTTTATGGATATCAAACCTAAACCCTCATTTTGTTTTGGTTTGAATTTTTTTCCAGGTTACAAAGGGATTTATTTATCTAGTTCTGTTCCACTGAAAATTCTTTTGTAATCTTGTGACAGCTTCAAATATTTTATATCACATATATTGCAGCTGCTTGTAGACATGGTAATGAATTGAATTCTTCTTGCTTACGTAAGCCAGTTTTTTTCAATGCAGGCAGTTTTGCCTAAATGTGTTCTACCACTCTCTTCCAACACAAATTTTTCGTTCTTCCCTCCATCATAGGCATTTCTAGGTAGATACATGGCAGAACTTTCAGAGATTATAATTCTGCAAATTCTTTCTTGTGATTCTAGGGGTACATCTAAGAAAAAATCTTTAACTTCTTGCTAATTTGTTGACAGTAGTTTCACAAATATCCAATATTTTCTTACGAGTTTGCTTCCTATGTACTTGGAGCACCAACCGTTAAAGTATCATCTACTATTTGAAAATAGGATATTGGTTCCACTATGGAAGTTATGCTTAGACCTGTTAATATTCTTTCTTCTTGTTCTTCGCTATCTTCCTTTTTAGAGCTTCTGCCACTAATAACTATAATAATTTAATAAATAGGTAGGGAAAGAGTGGATATCCTTAGCTTCAAAACCCTTGATGCTTGAATAATAGAGTCTGGGAAGTTATTAACAAGGACTGAAAATGTACAAGTACTTATGCAGCTTTTAACCTATTTCATCCAATCTTCGCAAGCCAAACTTAACTAGTATTTTAATAAAATATTCCCAATATAATTCGCCATAAGCTTTGTTGATATTTGTTTTATCATCATTTTCACTTTCCTGCTTTTGTGGATTCAATGAATAGTTTTAAGAGCTAAGATGATCTCACCTACTATCTATCTTTTTTCCCACAAAATCTCCTTGCCCTTTGTTAATGATATTCAATCTATTTGTCATTACCTTTTCTAGAATATTATAACATGTGTTACATAACAAGATTGGTCTAGAGGCATCAAAGGATTCTGCATCCTCCTTTCTTGGGATCAAGGCAAGGACATTATTGTTCCTTTCTTTCAAAACTGATTTTTTTCTTTAGATTCTTCTATTGATTTAGTTACTTCCGAGTCCACAATATGCCAAAATTTGTAGAAGAATCATGCTTGATATCCACTTGGACCTCGGGCTTCTTCTACACCTACACTGGCAATGGCTTTTCTTACTTATTCTGAATCCAGTTCTTTCATTAGCAATTTATCATCCTCTTTTGATAGAATTGTTGGAATATTTTTCAGCATTTATCCTTCATTTGTGGTCTCTCCTTTTCTTCAGTTAACATGGTTATGACATATTTCTTAGCTTTTTTTCTTATTTGCTAAGTTGCTGGTTTGGGTATGGGCATGCCAGTATGGCAAATTTTTTTCCGCTGGGTTCTGTATGGCTGTACTCTCTCTCTCTCTCTCTATATATATATATATTACAAATATATTAAATCTGTATGGCTGGGTATGGCTGTACTCTATATATATATATATTACAAATATATTAAATATGACGAAGCAAATTCCTCACCGCAAAAGTAACACACCGGAAGTATCAGATTCCAAGATTTTCATTTAAGAGTTCATCCATTAGAGAAGATCCACATAATGAGTGAACACAAGGAAAACTCTAGCATTGTTAATGCCAAAGCATTTATTATCCTACAATTTATTTGACTAGTCCCATAGAATTAAATTGCCTGGACATAGTCTTACCCACTTCTAGCATTTCCTTTATTTTCCTAAAGACTTTATTATTGTTCTGATAAATATTTTAATCCCATTTGCATTCATTTTTTATGCAGTTACATAGTCATTCACCACCCTACGTTTCATCTCTCCTGATCTGCTGGTTTTCATTCTTTTTTCTTATAGTTTGGACGCTTTATTTCTTTTGGATGACCATGGGTTCTCCCGGGTTTGGACATACCCATAGGGTACCTAGGGTGGTAGGGTTGTGTCCTAGCCATCCCAAACATGTACCCCCTCCCCCACCTGTTTGGTATGGCGAAGGGCCCAAAATAGGAGAACTTGGTAACATAGCTTATTTGCTTATTGTCTTCTATGATTTTCTCTATGGAGTCTTTAGATTGCTTATTTAGTTTTTGTTTAGTATAACTATTGTTTTTGTGATGAGCAGGAAAGTGAGACCTAGTCCCATTTATCTCAATATCAAGATAAAAACATGAGTATCATGATTACAAAAGCCTTGTGGCACCTAGCATATCGAGGACAACCAAAAAACTGAACCATATCAGCCGAGGAAGCTTCATTAACCTATTCATTCTACCATCCAGAAACCCTCACTAGATAAAAAAGAGGGTGAACATTACAAATAAAAACATAGAAAACATTAGCCTTGAATTACCACCCTAGGCCTTGTTGTAACCATCCAAAAATTTTAAATTATGATGCGAGTTCATGTGGATGTCACTTGTTCAAATCATTATAATGTGGAGTTGTGTCATGTGAACTTCGTTAGGTCGAAATCTTATTATTTTTAATATATTTACTAGCTTAGATATCTTAAATCCATCTATATCGATCAATAATTTTCAATAACTATTGAAAAAAATATTATTATTAATTGTTCTTAATATATTATTATTATATAATTCTAGAATAATTAAATTATTATAAATTAAAAATATTTAATTTAATTTTTAAAAAATATTATTATTAATTGTTCTTAATATATTATTATTATATAATTCTAGAATAATTAAATCATTATAAATTAAAAATATTTAATTTAATTTTAAAATCTAAAAATTAATAGAAAAATAAAAGTATTGAAACAATTTTAAAACTAGAATAATTAAATCATTATAAATTAAAAATATTTAATTTAATTTAAAAAAAATATTATTATTAATTGTTCTTAATATATTATTATTATATAATTCTAGAATAATTAAATCATTATAAATTAAAAATATTTAATTTAATTTTAAAACCTAAAAATTAATAGAAAAATAAAAGTATTGAAACAATTTTAAAACTTAAAAGAAAATAAATTTTGGGTGATTTTATAAACCCTAAATTTTATGATTTATTTATTAGATATGCTTAGTTATTTTTATTTTTAATTTGATTTATATTGTATAGAAAGTGAAACCCCAAAAAAACTAAGTTTTTACACTTTTAAAAATAATGAATTACTAAGATCTACAATTGTTAACATTTGTGTTTGTTAACACAAATAATGAATTACTAAGATCTACAATTGTTAACAATTTTTTTTTTTTTGGGTGGGTTAAACACACATTTCACTCCAGTGCTGTCACTGTAGGTTACGCCTGCGTAATTAATGATTTTATATTGTCAATAATATTATTATAATAACAATAACAAATGGGTAAAAATCTAAAAATAGCAAAATCAAGGTAAAAACATAAAATAAAAAAAAATCAAAACGCATGCAAAGAAAGCATCAAAAATACAATATCGAACGCCTAAATAATCTTCAAACGCTTTTGCTTAACGCAAAGCAATTTAATAAATAAAAAATTAAAATTCCTGTGTGCATAAAGGAAAGCAAAAATAAATTAAAACGCTTATATATAAATCCGCTTGACAAAGACATAATAAAATCAAAGGCTTTGCAAACATTTAAAATATCAAAGGCTTGGTATAATATTTGAAGGAAGCGCTGACGCCTCACGCGCTCAGCCAAGACTGCACGTGCCAAGGAGGAGGTGAATCACGCCTCAACCACAGAGACTCACAAGGAATAGCTGCTCCAAGTTCAGTTGGAAATGCGCCATCAGAGAAATCCGCCTTAGATCAAATGCAAACGCGCCTGAAGCCGCGCCCACAACAGGATTCCCACGCGCCTGGAAGAAGGCAGACGCACCAATCTGAAGGAGTTCGTGTCCTCACTCTCTGCTCCAATAAGCGCCCATGTGATGGAGAAAAATACTATAAAAGAGCTTCACATGCCTTTCATTCCAATCCGAAGCGCTCATTCAGCCCAAAAAAAAAATATCAGACGCATTCAAGAGAAATCCCAGCGCGCTGAGGATAAGTCACGCTCCTCCAGAGGATGGAGCGCCTGAACAATATCAAATGCGCCTACAGGAGGGAAGTGCCTTGTATGAGGCAAAAGCTTCAATGTCAACACCAGTTCAAGCTTTCATTCGCGCCTATCTGCATCCCAACGTGCCTGTAGAGGGCAAAATAACGCTCTATTCTGAAGATTTTTGCATCCAAATGCTCAGTCAATTTCAAATGCAGGCAGAAGTAAAAATAAGGATAAGGAATTTCATTTTGAGGCGCATAAGCAAGAGGGAGGGCTTCAATCAACACAAAATACCAGTCTTCATCAAAAGGGGAAGTCATGTGCTTGAATGCAGTGCCATTCAAAAGGAGAATAAAATGCAAACAAGACGCCATCATTCAAGAATGTGCTAGTATTCAAAAAATCTTCCACAACAGCTAGCTGCACACAACAGTGAAGATAAGGGTTAAGTTGGAGTGGTCAGCAAAAGAAGAACAAAATCAAGTGTGCCTCCAGTCAAGAAAATCATGCCATTTTTTAAACATCAGCATGAGGATGCGCCTTTATGCATGGAAAACGCTCATTCAAGAAGGATCTGCTCCAACATTCACACCCAAGCGCCTGATCAAAGTCAAATGCACCTCCAATGCAACTCACACACACCTCACAAACCATTTCTACATCATTCATAATATAAAGTGCTTTCCACAATGAATATACACGCCATTTTAGCAGCCAAACTCATGTGAGGATGGAAGGAGGTAGAGAAAGTCAAAAGGCAAGATAAGTTCTGTTGCTCCAGACAATATTGAGTCAACAACATGTGGAATAAAATGCCTCTAATTCCAGTTCAGCTCACCACAAAAGGCAGAAATATTCAAAAGACAAGCAAGCAAATTGGTAAGCGAAGGCGAATCCTACCAGCTAGTAATACATATGCAGATGCAAATCAACACATTCAAAGCATTCGAAGTTGTGATTTCAAGAGAAGAATTGATGCAAATCAAAAGAAAAATGTTCAAAGTGGTGAATTTTCAGCAGTGGATCATCTTCAGATTCCTTTCACCAAGGTTGCGAAATCGTCAAGAATCACGAAATTTCATCAAAGATTTCTATCAATTCTCCAAACTTAGCCAAATTTCAGTGGGTTTCAATGTTATTTTTGGCCATTGATATTTCCAAGGATCTATTTTGAGAACTGAGGTTGCTCAATAGATATATTAATTTTTAGATCCTTTTGTCATGCAATTTTGGAACTATTTGTAATAAACATGCAATAATCAGTTAATTGATTTTTGCATGGCTTTAGGATTATTTTATTATTTGTTTTAGTTATAGATAAGGATTGCATTGTTAGAGTTGAGTTAGGGTTTAGTTTGTTTTTCATGCAATTGTTTTGCAAGTAGTATAAATAAGTGCTTTTGCACAAGCACAAAGGGAGATTTTGGAGAGAGAGATTTTAGAATTCAACTTCATTGTTATTTAGCTTTTTTCAAAGCTTTTAGCAATTAGCTTTTTCAATATTCAAGTGTTCAATATCCAGTGTCGTATTCACAATGACCATTCTCATGCCTCTACTTGCGTAAATTGTTATTTGTCCAATATTCACCTGATCGTGTTCTTGTTTGTTCATTTAATGGATGTCATTATGCTTGATTTGCTTCCGAGTATCCATTAAAATTTGTTATTTGTGATGAAGGTTAGGTTGATTCAACAAATCTCCAAACTTTGCGTTGCAGGTGAAATTGAAGGAATAAGTTGCATCTTTGCATTGCCTTATAGTTGATCTAGTCTTGGCATTCATAATTGTGTGGTGTTAATTTGTTCAATCAATCCAAATTGTGTACTTGCTTTATTCAACCTCTGTATTTAGCTGAATAATGTAAGCATTTAGCAATAGGTCTTTCATTGCAGTCAAAAAGCATAAAATCTTTGCTTTGCTGTCGAATGTGCATCTTAGCTTTTTCGCACGCTACATACCCTGAAAACACTGTAAAGGTTGTAAGTTGCGAGTACATGCTTTGTAGTTTTAAGTTTGTTTTATTTTACAGGGAGCTTCCCCTACAAATTTGAAGAGCGGTTCTACTGCACATCTGTCTGTTTTGCTTTCACACCGAAAGGTGCGAAATAAAATGCTAACAGGCCTCTATGAATCATGTATGGCCGCAAGGTTAGCAAATCTTGCTATGTGGAGAGCTGCCGTGGTGTTTTTTGCATTGACAATCTTGTTAGGGTCCAAAACAAGTGGAGTGCAGGGTCGAGTATTCTAGTGCATCAAAATTGAACTCCATCTAGTTGACGTCTAGATCATTAGTGATGAGCATCTTGAGCATTGCCTTGATATGGCGAAGGAGAGCAAAAACATCCTTTTCAATTCTTTGAAGGAACCCAAGGAAAAAACACCTCAAAATTCAATGCTAGTGATTGGAAGATCACCCACTTGCAATTCCCGATCAAAATCCAACATCTTGGCAAGACCAACCTTGTATTTAACATGAGCATTTGGCCACCCACAACACCGCATCCTTCTTGTCTAGTAAAAGCAAGTTGGATAGAAAAAATGAAGCCACCTCGTAGTTGACACGGCTGTGAATATCCATTTCTAGATAGTCAATCCTGACGACTTAATCGCTGCCTCACCATCCTAGATTGAATAATGAAGATCTTCTTCAATCTCTCCTCCTTAATGGGTCCTTTGAAAGCCATTTTGTGCTCGGGCAAAGACAAGAAGAAAATGGGCTTTATGAAATTATGTATGCAGGGAAATCTTGCAGACTTAGCAATGAGATATACAAATGGATAGATCATAAGGAAAGGAGCCTCAAGATATTAAGAAAGTTTGTCACACTCAACACAAATTCCATTGCATAATGATTTCCAATAAATGAGAAAGCAAGGCGCACAAGTGATTTCATATCTAATGATGACAAGAGATGACATGAGAATTATATTTTAGGGGGAATCTTTTTCCAAAGCATGCCACAGACCTTTCCATAAATCGCTCATAATTATCAATGATAATCTCCTCGTCATGATCAATCCCTTGGTTAGCTAGAAGGTTTTCTACACCATTCGCCTCCTTGTAACAATGTTGAATCGAACAAATATCAACTTAGTCAAGAAAAGGCCTGTAATAGAATGTTATTGATTTTCCAGTTTGGGGATGATCTTTTCTACAAGCTTTTTATCACAATCATTGAATCTCCTTCTATAACAGAACAGTTGATACTTTTGGAGGAGAGTAGTTGAAGGGCCTAAAATCACTGCTTGAGCCTGACTTCATTATTGTTGTCATCTTGTAGTTTTTTATATCCAGCAACAATAAAAGAGCCTGAGCTATCTCTAATGCTACGTCTAGCCCCAGATTTCCCAGTATTTCCACAAAGGCCTCATCAAAATTGAGTTTGGCACAGTTATCCTGAGGAGGGATCCATCTTATTCCATTTCTAAATAGCCTTATAGGTTTATCCATGGAAATCCCATAATGCAGACGAGGACTGGGGGCTAAGGTAGGCAACCAGTCCAAGTAGCTTCACACACTCACAAGTATCAACTGCACAACGGTAACTCAGAATATTGACAGCAAAACAACAACATTTTGTTATTTCCTTAACCCAAACTTCAGAAACAATGCAGAAGCTCAGAGAATTTAAAATGTCAGAAATTTCTACTACATCTTCACTTATAGGTACTTTGTCCTAGGCACCAGCCTTACAATGATCCAGAATAACAACTTATTGCAGATACAGGCATACTGCCTACTCAAAAAATATAGAATATTAACTTGGAATTCATCCCAAGTTCATTGACCAGCATCGACGATATATGCCGATCCTATGTTACTGTCCCTTGTCCTTTTTTTAATCTACTCAATATTTTTTTGATTCCATTCAGCTTGAAGCAGTGTTACAAGACTCGGACTCGGTACTCAGACTTGGCAAATTGAAAAAACCATGATATATAGAGATTTTTAAGGATTTAAGACTTTTATCATGCACCCTTCAATAAATAATCTTTAAAGACATGATAAACTAATCAAAATAGAAGCTACTTTGATCGCGTACACAAGTATACATCGATCACATGAGTATAAAAGCGGATTTTAGCTGTAGGAAACAATATTTTTAAATATACAAATATTGTCAAGTATTTTAAGTGTACAAAACTTGTGGATTATGATATCCATGGCATCAAAAACAAAAATCACAATATGGATTCATGGACTATGGGAGAAAGGAGCTTGTATTGCTCAGCTGAGCATTGCTAGCTCTATGTGGAGTCATGCGCTTGTTTCTTAGACAAGTCTACAAATGCTATTACAACCATAGGAGCATTACTTAGGATAGGGTTTGACTTAGCAAATTAGAAGTATAAATGTAATTCAATTACTTGGCATTTAATTGGGAAAAAGTCGAAAGAATATATTAATGTTGCTTTTCCATCCAACATGGCCCAAAATGATTTTTATTTTTTGCTTTTTAAAACTTGAGCGGGGGTTTGGGGGTAGTGCCTCTAGTTGGGTTGAGGGGCAATGCCCCTCACGATGGTCCGGGGGTAGCGCCCTTGTCGTGCTCCCTGTCATGATACAGGGTGGGGTCAAGGGGCGGAGCCCCCACCACTAAGCTCAAATTAAATCCTTTGAGACAACACAGACCTTCATGGCACATGCCATTTTTCATAATTTTATCACTTTTAAATAGCCTTCAAAAGTCCTCTAAACCCTTAAAAAATGCTCAACTTTCACGCTTTTACATTTGAGCATTTTTAATTTTTTATTCTCTTTTTTTCCCTGATTTTTATTGACTTGGCTAAGTCTTCCTAGCTATTTTTTTCCTTTATTTTTATTGACTTGGCCAAGTCTTCCCAACGGAACTCACCAGTTTTGGCACCTAGGTCAAGAGTCCTTGGGACCCATTTTGACTTGCTTGTCTTAGGACTCGCCAAGTCTTGGCGAGTTTCTATGAGTCTTGTAAAACTGGCTTGAAGTATTATCACAACAATATTTAACCATACAATTGCTAGCCAGTCTTAGATATTGGGAGTGGGGGCATTTTTTAAAATTGTAGCTACTGACAACAAAGGAATAGGGGTGACAAGGGTAAATCTAGAATGCAATTAAGGACCATGCCTTAGATTAGAAGCACCTAGCAATAGGGTACTGCCACTAGCACAAGGAACATTAATTGGATGCGACTGTCATGAGCCACCATCCTTAATTTAGGACCGTTTTCAAAAGTTGCAGGCCACAATGGCCCACACCCAACACCAGATATTAACGCCTAACAAAGAATAAAAGTCAAAATGAGGTGCCAACCCACAATAGGATATTTAAATACATATCTTCTAATAGCAAGCATTTTGGACTTTTAGGAAACTATCCAACCTTTTTGTTGTAAATTGGTCCCCTTGACTTCAATTGCTCCAAGTAAAGTGCCCTTTTGTGGATTCCACATTCCAAAGACTCAATTGATTGGAAAAAGGATTGAAATCCTTGGACTTAAAAGCAGTGTTTCCCTAAGTTTTGGGGATAGGGGGATGTAGGGATGACGACATAATTTTTTTCCTAAATTTTGTGGATGACAGGGGAGAGAGTGGGAGGAAGCTATTAAAAATTTAAAATAACTAAACAAACTAAAAGCAGCTGAAATTTGAAAAGTAAATAAGATGTGCTGAATTTGCAATGACAATCCTCCCTCTTTTAGCTTTTTGGGGGAATTTAGCATATTTTTCCTTTAAACCTTATCGGTTCAATTTTTATCCATCAAGTGGAGCAAGCTGTCGTGTCTTGGAATAAGGGGACATCCCCTCAAAGCTCCCAAATCTTGGGGACATTGAGGACGTCATTTGGACCTCTAGGGGCTTGTCCTTGTGGGAGATTGCTTAAAAGCTATATTTGTTGGTTTTTCATCATTTTGAATACTTAAAGATGATGAGAATAATCCCCCATTCATGGGGAGTGTGACACAAATGTCACTTTGGAAAGGAGAAAAGAGACAATGTGGATGCCACCACCTAGTGGATGGACCAAACTGAATTTTGATGGTGCTGCTAGAAGGAATCTTGGACAATCTGGGGCCAGGTGTATAATAAGAGACTTGGAGGGACATCTGATCATCGTTGCATCAATGAAATTGAAGGATGGCATGAATAATGAGGTGGAAGCACAGGCATTAGTACTTGGTTTGCAAATATGTGAGTCATGCGGGGTTAAGAACATTGAGATAGGAGACTCAATGAATATTGTTAATTCTGTTCACAAATGGTGTGTGGTGAGCTAGAAAATAAATAATATATTCCTACAAGCTTGGTCACTTCTTGACTCTTTGAACTCTTATGCTATACAACATGTATATAGAGAGGCCAACAATGTGGCAAACTATCTTGCAAATTACTCTTTCGAAATGCATGAAGATAAGAAGATTGGAGGGACATGCGATGAATGGGAAAATCTAAGCTCATATCCAAAACTATAACATTTGCGTTGGATGTGACTCAACACCATGGATTATCATCAAGCTCTCGAAGTACAAGCATTTATCATTGGACTGCTTGGCTTGTGGTCGATCTAGTTGTGAGATTGTGGCACATGCTAATTGAAGAGAATAATGACGCCCATCTCACACGCCATTATAAGGAGGTATGCTATAGAGTTTATATCCACACCACCAAACGGATTTCTCCTCATTGTTCTATTGCCTTTGGTTTTGGCTATGGATACTGTTGATGATGTTTTTGTGACACCACAACAACAGAATAAAATACTGAGTATCCTATCCTCTCTTGAACAAAGCTTTTCAGACGCTGAACTTCATGATCGAATGAGACTGCTCCAAGGTTCTTTGAATGTCAAGTTTTGACGTGAACAAGGATAGACTCAGTGGGATGATGTGATTTGCTGGTAATCACTAGGGGGACTTACGTGAGATTGCTCCTTTATGGACATGGAATAGTTCATTACTCCTCGGACTCGGATTTGTGGGTGAATGGAACTCCTTCACAAATGGACAACTTGGAATTCCTAAGTTCCACTCTTGAAGAGGCGTATGATTTGGCAATGAAGTTTCTGGAAAACTAATCCTAGCAAAAATCTAAAAGAAAATGCAAACGATGAGGTAAGGGTTCAGGAATCTAATCGATGGAAATGACTGCTGTTGAGGATGGAAACTGGAACCAGTCCTCTGCTTCGTCATGAGGCAACAACTAGGCAAGGATGATGCTATCTTCTGAGGGGGAGTGAGGATTTTCAGACTGCTCCTGCAAGGGACATGGAACTGAAACGTGCAGAACAATTGAAGTTAGACTTGGAATTAGTTCAGGCTAACCATGCATGGTGATTTGCAGGCCACAGATCACCAATGGTATGAACAAACAGATTCAATCATTCAACAATAATAATCTCCATCATCCTATCTAATGAAAAGCTTGAAAGTAAGAGAAATAACTTCAGAAACTTTAAGATATGCTGCAAGAAATCGAGAAGACCATGTCAAAAATCCAAAGAACCATATGAACACCATTCTTCAATGCTTATATTATTGCTCTGGAAGTCTGTATACAATAATCTGGCTGATCCTTGAAGTGTTTCAGCTCAACAAAAGTGCAGAAATGGAGTGATGAAAGAATATACAGTCCAGTTGCTCAGAGAGCAGGGAAGGATGAGAGAAGAGAAAGGAGATAGGGATGAAGAGACCAGGATTAGGGATCCCTCCAAATGAAGCGCCCCAGCCTATTTATAGGCAAACATAACCCAAAGGAGGAGGTGAGGAGATCTGATCTAAAAATCCGTGCAAACCCTAAAGAGATAGGGATGAACATGTCATAGGCCCTATGGGATGCTGCCACCTGTCCTAGGCGCCACCTTGTCCTGACTGACTAAGCTGCTTGGTAGGTAGGTGAGACTAGTCAACTGTCTGTTTGTCTTGCTCCTTGGTCGCAAATTTCATAGTGTCCCAGAATCCACTTGTCCTGGTCGCAAATTCCACCTGGAACAAGATTTTGCGACCTGGAATGATTTTCTTCCTGGGCGCATAATCCAGGGGGTCAAGGAACTTTTGCTGTGGAATTCCTTCCAGGTTGGAAATCAAGTCAATCCTGATGGAATTCTTGGAGTGATCCTTGGAATTTTGTCTCGGTGCTGTGTACTTTGGAATTGAAATTCCATCCCTACTGTATTTTCCTTTGGATTCCCGCACCGACACGGATCCTTGCTCTTGGCGTGGATTCTCATTCTTCTCGATGGATGGTGAACTTGAAGTGTATCCTCCTGGTTTTCCAAGGATTGATCCTCTTGTCCGGAACTGGAATCCCTGATATTGGACTTGGAGTGATCTCTCCCATTCTGCCACCCTTGATGCAGGCATTCTCTGTGTCATTTGAAATCCTTGAAAGGACTTTTGATTCTTCCTTTATCCTTTATGTGAAGTCTCCCTACCACTGAACTAGAATCCTTTGACGTTGCCTTCCTTGCGCTAGTCATGTTGAGCATTGGAAGAGAGGGGCGTGCTAATGAAATCAATGCCTTTGAATGGAGCAATGCCTTCATCTTCCCTTGGTATGCATGTGTAGTCTTCTTGTTATTGGAGCTCTTGGATCCTGAAATGGTCATCCTCCGACACCTGAACTCTCTATATCCATCCTGATTGTCCTGGATCATCCTTGTTCATCCTCCTCATGGAACTTATCCTCGTCTTGGATTCCTGCAAAATAAGGGAAACCTCGAGTAGTCATGATGGACAAGATCCTTAAATGCAAAGCAATCAAAAGATAAATCATGAAATAAACTTGCAAGATTTAATAGATTTGACTTATGAACTCCTGAATAAATAGAGGATTTTCATCATTTTCTGGTATCCTTCATATTTTTCCTTCATTCCAGGGTCACCAGGCAAGGATAGGATGAAATTCCAGGTCAGGGTGCAATTTTTAGTGTCAATAGGAATCCTGCTGTCCAGGTCGCAAAATCCACCTCCTACAGGAATTTGCGACCTGGAACATCCTCATTCCCTGTGCGCAAAATCTATTACTGGATTTTGCGCCCAGGACAAAATTTCTTCCTGGGTGCAAATTCCAGTACCTACTAGATTTTGCGACCAGGAAATGGCAGTTCACTTTTTTGGCTAAGGGTCTATCATTTTGTTCAGTTCTTTGTAAGGATAAACTTTTGACATTGATTAGAGATTCATCATTTGGAATAAAATCCATCATGGGAAGTACTTTCTACCCCTCAGGGATTTCCGGGTTTCAAGGTGAGGTTTTTAGATAGGCAAGGAATTTTCCTTCATGCAGGTACTTGCAGGTTGGATTCAAGAATGCACTGGAATCCTATTGTCCAGGAGCGCAAATTCCACCTGCAACTGGATAATGCGACTTGGACTTTTCATGGTCTAATTTTGACTAGGATTTGTTCTCTTCTTTCAGTTTTGTAGAGGGTGAACTTTAGTTTGGTTTATTGGAGGTTAAATCATTAACGTGGGATCCAAAGCGAGGTGTTCATTCCATCCCTTCAGGGAATTTCAATCCCCATGGTGAAATTTTCCAATCAGACAGGGAATTCTTCATGCAGGCATTCGCAGACTGGTCCAGGAATCATCCTTGACAGGTTGCAGAATCCATTCCGGGCAGGAACTCTAGAACAGGACTGACCTTGTCTTGGGGCGTATAATCCAGAAGGTACTGGATTATGCGACCAGGACAAAAATCATCCCTAGGCGCATAATCCAGTACTCGCTGGATTATGCGACCAGGAACAAAATCCTCCCTGGGCGCATATTCCAGCAGGTATTGGAATATGCGACCAGGGATATTCCTTTGCAAACAATCCACACTGCTTGGGGAGGGGGGTTTTAAAACACTTAGATGATTTGTCTTCGAAAATGCCATAAGTCTTGAAACCTTGTTCATTGAAATTCCTCCGTGTCATGGCCTTGGATTGAGTCCTGGATTAGGATAGAAAAGGACATCCCTTGGATTGAACTTACTGGAGTGGGGCTGCAGGCCCGGGAATTGAGTTCCATGATGGAAAGATGAACTTGCCAAGGAGTGACAAGCTTTGTCGAATTCAGGACCTTGTCGGGATAAGAATCTGGATAGACCTTGGAACGGGATTCCGGACAGGACTTTTCGATTGGAACTTCCGGATTGGACTCCTGGAACAGGATTTTGGATTGGACTTTTGGACAGGACTTCGGATTGGACTTCTGGACTGGAGTGTTGGAACAGGGACTTTTGGACTGGAGTCTTGGATTGAAACTGTGGACAGGGACTCCTGGACTGGACTTTCGGACTGGAGTGTTGGAATAGGGACTTCTGGACAGAGACTCTTGGATTGGAATTGTGGACAGAGTGAAGGACTTAGACCCTTTCTTATGGAATGATGGACTTATGCCGTGGATTGGTTAGTTTTGATTGAGGAATGATAGTCAGGGTTTCACTTATCCTCAGGAAAATTCACTACTTCAAGCATTCCTAATGTTCCCTGGGAGCTAATTGCTCGGACATTCTTTCCTAGCTTCATGGATCAGGGCAAGAAACTGCAAGATCAAAGCAAAAAAGACGGCGAAAGCGAGAAAAAAGGGGGTCCCCATTTGCAATGGGGCAATGTGTGAGAACATCACAACAGATACAAGTGTTAGATTGTCTGCCAGTGCGGCCAAATGGCTTTCCTGGAGAGTATATCAGAACTGAGATTGAAGAAGTTTTCAAAACCAAGTTTGGGTTACTTCTGTATGTGATCCAGTGAATTTTGGGCAACAAATTTATGGACACAAATCACCACTACTAGGTTAATTCAGACATTGCTTCCATGTTTGTCATTGTCATGTTGGATTTGGGTGAAAACATTGAGACGGTCTGTGCCATGGCGAAGGCTCTGGTGAAGAGTGTGTTGGATGCCCTGAATGATCTATTTGTGGCAGCTCCAGGACTGGGTATCCCAATTGTAGGTGGGGCTTCTTTACCATCCGGCTCCACCATGGCATGGAAGCCCTTCATCTACACTAACTATCCTGTTCGTGAGGAGCGTCAAAAGTGTAAGGTGAAGCGGGCGGTCGACTTTCTCAAACATGCAATTGGAATCATTGAGGAACCAGGCATTGAGTGGACGGTGTCACTACTCATCATTAGCTCAGATGATGATGAAGCTTGAACCTTTGGCATTACCTTGATTGCGGTTGGTGGGTATATAGCATAGTTCCATGGAGTTTCGGGGACGGGGATGGGGGGATGGCAGGGGACGTGTTTCAGGGACAGGGGGGCCAGGGGTCTAATTTTGGGGACGGCGGGGGGGGCGGCGGGGGAGCGGTGCGCTGAAATACATATAGTACTTGAAATATTAGTTATAAAAAGATGTATTATTGTAGAAGTCTATAAGATGTATAAATTAGTTATAAATTAGACATGTATGCAAAATGTGGAAGCATAGACAAGGCACGTGAATTGTTTGACAGAATGCCTCAAAGAAATGTGGTCTCATGGATTGCAATGATTGCAGGATATGCACAAAATGGATTTGTTGAAAAGGCTTTAGAAATTTTAAAGCAAATGCAATTGGCTGGTGTAAAGCCAAATTCCACAACCTTTGCCAGTCCAACATCCTCCTTGCCTGTGTCAAAATGGGAGCTTTGGAATAAGGTATGGACATCCATCAAAACATAAAGGATAGAGGAATTTTGTCAGATGTTGTAGTTGTAACTGCCCTGTTAGACATGTATGCAAAATGTGGAAGCATAGACAAGGCACGCGAATTGTTTGACAAAATGCCTCAAAGAAATGCAGCGGCAAAACTGGGGGACGGCGGGGGGACGGTGGGGACGTTTCCCTGAAGTCTCCCCGTCTCGGAAACGGGGAGACGTGGGGGACGGCTGTATTTCAGGGGGGACGCGTCTCCGTGGAACTATGGTATATAGTTAAAATTTAATCTATGGCTATGTTAGTATGACTCTAGTTGGTTGTGTAATCGATGGCAGTATGTATTTAGGATGGTAGGTTTTGCCCTAATGGGTATTTTTCTATTCACTTGTTGCTGTCATTGCCCTAGTATTTTGGTATACACCAGGCAGAAACTATGTAATATTCATTAATATTTTAATATATGGAAGCAATCCGCCAAGCCATATTTATTTACCAAAAAAAAAGATGATGAGAATAATCCAATCTTGATTTCATGAAGATATTTAAATAAATATTCTCTTCCAATATTAAGTGTTCTAGACTTTAAGGAACCTATCCAACCTTTTTCCTGTAAATTGGTCTCATTTTCATTAATTGCTCTAAGTAAATTGCCTTTTTGTGGGTTCCACATCCCAAAGACTCCATTGATTGCAAAAGGATTGAATTTGAAATCCATCGTGGTTGTTCTTAAAGGATTGTTTTTGTTTTTTCTTCTCTCTTGGATTTAGAATTCCCTAGTTCTTGATAGAGATGGTGCCTTAAGGGCAAACATTTATAATCTAGTTCCTTGTGTCATGTTTCAAAGTATATGAAAATTTTAATTGTTGTTGGAATAGATTGAGAAATTTTTATTATAACAATGATCTGTTTGTAGGTGGCTAGGAATTGTTTCTTTGTGACATGAGCTATGATAACTAACTCTCCAATAAGATTCCTAATATTTTAAAAAATTGAGTCATTCCACATTATTGATGGTTATTTAAATATCTCAATTGACATAGGTGATATTGTTATTATTTCCTTACCTAGATCAAATTTTGGTGTTTATTGCCATAAATATAAGCTTGCCTTCTTTATAAACCAAGTCTTACCCTGGTAAACCCTATCTACATCCCCGAAGTTCGAACTCTCAAATATGGCTAGGAAGAAACCCTTTGCCATCAATTTATTTGTGCAACTCCCCATTGTTTCTCTATCCATAGACACAATTCTTCTACAGTAGGACGACATATGAATCTTCCAATTGGTACTCTGATATTTAAAAATGTTACCTCTGGTTCTATCAATTTGTCCCCAATCACAAGTACTGGGGTTTCTTTAGCTATTTTGAATCCTTTATAAATATGTGTTTAATTGCTGGTTCCTTCTTTTCTATCCATACTTTCCACTTTTTTTTTTTCCTTCCTTGGAGCTTCTCATTTCTTGTTCTTTCTGCCTTTTTTTTCTTCAGATCCTATCTCATTGTGCTTGTCTGCCATTCTTCTGGAACTTATAGGTCTTTCTCTAAGGTGTGGTTCAGTTAATGTCTCATGCTTCTAGCTCTGATCTTTCTCTTCCTAGAATTCCTTGCTAGTTTTTTCATTTTCCTTTTTCAAATCCTCCATCTTCTTTCATTAGCATGAGGATTCCAACTAAAAAATATATTACATTGTCGACAAGTGTCATTTAACTTGTTTGACAATGTTATTCTATAGCCAATGAATTGCATTTGGTTTGATTTGGAGCATGTGAATATCAAAGCATGTCTTGGTTAGAAGTTGTATCTAACTTCATTGAATGAAAGATAGGAAAATCAAAACACGTTTTGATTTTAAGCTGTATTCAATTCTATTGATTGAAGAGGATGGAATTTATGAAATCCAAATTGTGTATGTGTATATATATTCCAAAGACATTTTGATAACTGCCATGGCACTGATTTGTGATATTTTGTTTGTTAGTATTATATTAATTTTATCTTTTTGCACATATATAAATCACCAAGATTTTCAAAATTCTGCTTTAACCTCACCAGATATAATACCTGTATCACATACCATTTATATTTTTGGAAAACAATTTTTTTTCACTAGAAATTGCATGCTTTACTTGTTTCCGAAAGCATGATACTGCAAAGTTATTACTTATATAATTCAGTATATAAATACTTGATATATTCTGTTGGCAGGAGGAAATATAGGACCTCTTGTTGACAAAGCAGGCCGGTTTTACAAGCCTTTACAAAATAATCAAAGAGGACAAAATGAAGTTGAATTCTATAAGAAGTTTTGGGCAGATCAAACGATACCACCCACCGTGCAAGATCTCTTTCCAAGGTTCTTCGGCACAACATCTGTTCAAGCTTCTGATGAGACTGGGATGTGTGATATCCAGACACAAGTTAATTACAAATGATTTTATATGCATTTTCAAGTAAAGATTCTTAATGATAATGTTTTCCAGGATACACTTCAGCAAATGAGGACAATGATTCAAATTCTATGATTTCAAACCTATTAAGATAATCCATAAATGAGTACATCTGAATGGCAAATATGAGTCCTGGTTCTTTAATGTTCTAAATCTCTTTTAGCAGGCCTTACTGCAAAGTAAAACAACACTGTGCTGCCTCATAAACTGATTTCTTGTTATTTCCCTTTCCTTTTTTTTTTGTGGCTACAAGGTTTTATGACGAAAATCATTTTCCATTATGTCAATTGGGACTGAGTTTATTATTGAGATGGGTATTGTAACTCAATACCAATAATAAAAAGTGCCTTTTGGGAGTTCAAATGTCGACTTTGCAAGAATGGATATCAGTGCTGCATTTTATTATGGATATCAGTGCTGTACTTTATTAGTGTTCTTGTGTCTGACACTTTGCCGTCCATTTTAAGGAAAGCAAGTAACAAAAACTTGAGGACAACTTTTGGGTTGGCGAGCTTGAGTTGTCTAATTGTTCATGCATTATTTTTGCAAGGAATTACACAAATGCTGTAGTAATAAGGCAGTTAGAATGTAAGCAGACTATATTGGTCAAATTTGTAGAAGTCATACCTACACCAATGCCTCATTAAGTTTATTTTTCATAATTATATAGATTAGTACATCTCCTGCATGTTGGGGTATAACATATATACACCTTTTTATTCGATGTTTACCTTGGTTTAGTTAGGTAGCTTATCTTAGCTTATTTCTTTTATGCAAAAATTAAGTTGTAAATATGGATAATTCATAATAGCCAATTCATTGTGTTGAACTGGAAGTCAATCCTCCTTAGTTCACTCCCTATTTGAACTCAATGTAAAATTAGATGATTGAGTTCGCTAAACTCATCCCATGAGATAACTGTCAATCACCTTGAATCAAGGGAGTTAAATCACAATCATATTGAGTCAGCATTCAATTAGGATTTCTTCCTAGTTGGCAAATAAAAAGGCACCCGTGTAATTCAATTTTGATTTGAATCAATTTAATGCAGAAGCATTATACCGTTTTGCAATTGTTTGTGTTGTACTACCAAGTTGTCAAAATACTGTTTGAGAGGGTTTATGTGTCAATGGGGTCCTTGGGTGAATTCAGTTGCTGAATTGAACTTTGTATCAGAGTCTGCGTGGTTCCATTTACCCCCCTTGGCTTCTTGGTTGATTCATCTTTGCTACTGCCTTTTTGCCATTTGGCAACTTCTCTCCCTTTTGAGGTGTACATGTGTTATTGAGATTCATTAGTTTGGGGTCATTTCAGAGTTTTTAGATCCAGTAATTTTGAGCAGAATGGACTTTGCTATTGCATTAAGGACATCCAAGAATCATCGTTTGAGATTTTGTTTCATAAAAAAGGAACTTTGTATGCTGATTCTACCATTTTTGCAGTTTTTTATTGTCAATTTTAGTGTATTTGACAGAAATTTTTTCAGGCATTAAATTTTGTTGAAAATTGATGACTTTTTTTGTGATCATCTGTTGTCCTCATCTTGATGATGGATCATAGGGTGTGATTCAAAACGTCAATGCAAAAAAAATTTAATTCTAGAAGCATACTCAATTTTTTTTTTACTATTTAATTACTGAAGATATAACCATCCAAATGCAACACAAGATATAGCCATCCAAATGCAACACAAAAGTCTGATGTTCTGAATATAACTCTACTGTTACAAATCTGAATATGAAGACTGAAAATTACATCAAATCATGGGCTAATACATGATCAAACATGGCCCGGAATGCTGTTGTCCAAATCAGATCTAAACCCTAGGTTTGTACATACCAAATGATGAAGAATGATGTGTTGTGACGTTTTCACACATCGCCCCATTGCAAATGGGGACTCCCTCTTTTTTTTTTTTTGGCCTGGTTTTCGTTTTGATTTGATCTTGCAGTTTCTTGCTCAGAATCCATGAAGCTAGGGAGAATTTCCAAGTAGTTGGCTCACTGATACTCCAAGCGGTGAAAAGTGAAAGATCTCTCCTGAAGATGTTTGAAACCCTAAAACCTTACCTTAGGCAAATCTGGCTATCCTGTTCCAAGACTTCAGTGCAGAGAGTCTGGGATCAAGGTCTCCGTCTTGGGTCCCACTTCAGGATCCACCCCAATTCTGGCTCCGAACTCCTAAATCCAAAAACCGGAATGCACAAGGACTTGATATTTCTTGCTAAAATCCTTGAAGTCCTGACTGAGAAGTGGAAATCCCGATGACTTAGGAATCAGGAATTCTACGATGAAGAATCCATGACCCCCGGAGAAGTGCAAACCATGTTAGGAAGGAATTCCCTGAGTAAAGTTTTGAGACTTAGTCAAATTTATAAATAAGGAATTCAGGGATCATTCCATTCCAAGACCCATCCTAAAAAAACTGCAACTTTGGTCAGAGAACAATTCCTAACTGTCAAAATCTAGTTCCTACTGGAAAATGCGACAAGGTGGAAAATCCAGTTCCTAGTGGAATTTGCGACCTAGATATTCCATCCCTGACCCTCAGGAAAATGCGACCTGGAGTCAGGATTTCAGTCCAAACTGGAATATGCGCCCTGGAAATTTCTTCCCCGACCATCAGGAATTTGCGACCTGCATGGTGGAATCCAGTTCAGACTGGAATTTGCAAAACTAGTTCCAGATTCCCTGACCTCCTAAAATGTGCGACCTGCATAATCATTCCCTGACCATCAGGAATTTGCGACCGGCATGGTGGAATCTAGTTCAGACTGGAATTTGCGAAACTAGTTCCGGATTCCCTGACCTCCTGAAATGTGCGACGACCTGCATAACCATTCCCTGACCAACTAGAAAATGCGACCTGAGTGGGAGGATTCCACTTCCATCAGGAAAATGTGCCTAAAGTCAAAATCCCTGACACTCAGGAAAATGCTTCACAGTGAAGATTCCTAAACCCTCTGAAATTGGCGCTCTGGATGGGTCAATCCTTGCCAAGGTGGAAAGTGCGCCATTCCTAAGCAAGATGGAAAGTGTGACCCATCCTGAAGAACATTTCAAAATGTTTAATCCTTGATCAATATTGGAATTTCTTGAACTGAAATGTGCAAAATTCCCCTCCTTAGCATGAAATTCCATGAGAGATGAAGAAGTCCCTTGTCAAATTTCAAGGATCCTTGCTAAACTAATGAAAATTCCATCAACAAACAAATTCTTGAAGACACTGACATATGCGCCAAGGAGAAAAAATTCCCTGAGGAACAAGAATTTGCGCCCAAGCCCCAAGGAAGGAATTCTAATAGAAGGATTCCTGAACCCATTGGAATTTGCGCTCTACATCTTGGATTCCTAAACCAACTGGAATATGTGCCTAAGGGAAGATTCCTGAACATGATGAAAATGCGCCCAAGGATGGAGGATTCCTTGATGGAGAGGAATTTGCACTCAGGAAGAAGATTCTTGAACACTAAGAAAAGTGTGCCTAAACTCGTATGAAGGTTCCTTTGGCAAGTTTTTGGACACTGAGAAATCCATGGAATCCTGGAAGCCCTGACTCCCAAGGCGCAAAATCCAAGACCAACCAAAATTTGCGCTCAAGGATAAGGATTCCCTGAGGACAAGAAATCCCCGACAACCTTGAAAATGTGCCACTGCCTGAGGAAGAAAAAGACAAAATTCCAAGTCGGCCAGGCTTTGGTGGTTAGAGGAAAGAGACAAAGTCAGGACACTAGGTTGGCCATTCCCAGTCGGCCAAGTGTCCCTAGGGTTTGAGCGCCTATACAAGGGAGGCGCCCAATCCTTTTCAAAGCACATTCAATTTATCATTCCAAGGTACTAAGAAAATTGCGACAAGGAATTTCAAGAGAAAATCCGGATGGACATAGAATATGCGCTCTAGCATGAGGAAAATCCAAGACCTCTAGCTCCTGAATTTGCCCAGTCCCTGCCTGATAATCCTGTAATGAAGGAAAAGTTAGTCCAAGTGTGAAGAATGTCGGAAAGTGAAGAAAATCCTTGGTTTGTTCAGGAATTTGGAATGGAATTGATCAATCATACAAGTTTATTTCATGTTTTATCTTAGGATTGCGTTGCATTTAAGGATTTCGTTCATCATGACTACTTGGGCTTTCTTATTTTGCAGGATTCAAGGACAAGGATTACGTTCCATGAAGAGGATGTGTTGTGACCTAATCACACATCGCCCCATTGCAAATGGGTACCCCCTTTTTTTGAGCTCTTGTGCTTTGCATTAAGTTTTTTTGATGATGTCTTTAGTCTATTGCATGATGAAGTCAGTGGTGTTTGAGTCCTGTAGTCCTCTGATGCCCTGATCTTGATGTTTGAAAACCTGAAAATGACTAAGTCTGGTATCATGATCCTGAAGATCCTGAAAATTGGCTAAGTCTGAAATCTGGTGGATCCTCAAAAATCTAGAATTTGCATGTTAAATCCGGTGGATCTGAGACCTATCTCAAACATCCTGAAAGGTATATTGAAAAATATTTAAAGTATAAGAAATTCAATTATACTTAAATATATTTTTCAATATACCTTACCCCTTGGACTTCCTTTTCTGGGCGCATTTCTCTACTCGCAATGACTCCAGGTGGCGCCTGCAACTCAGGGCGCCTCCCATCATTCCAAACAACTTCAAAATTGCGCCTTGACATGAGATGAACATAGGAGTAAACAAAGATGGCGCCTTGATGGAAAAGTTGCCCAGAAGACCTCAGGAATTGAAAATTTCACAAAATTAAGACATCAAAATTTAGGCGCTCTTTTTGTGCAAGTAAATCATTTTAGGCGCCTTAGGAGTTAGGAATCATCACCATAGGCGCCTAAGGTAGAAAGACATAGATGAAAAGGGAAGAATAAGGCGCCTCATTACACCAAGATCCACTTTGAGTGCCTAATAATCTTCATAGTTTAAAATCATTATATAATGGCGCCTAGAGTGAAGAATTTCCAAGTGGCTGATCTAAACTTAAGACCTTAGGTGCTCCTTGCCACCAAAAGCATCTTGGTACACCTTATACCTCCTCCTAGTTCACTCTAGTGCCCTTCAGGTGGAAGTCCATCAAATTGGCGCCTTGAAGAAATTGAACACCTTGAGCATCAACAATAAGCGCCTAGGGGAAATTGCATCCAAAGATCCATTTGAGTGCCTTGATATGAATAATGTGAAGTGAAAGAATCTAAGCGCCATTTCCTACCTATTCAAATCTTAAGATGCGCCTAAGAGGAAAACTAGTTTTGAATTTATCCACATTGAAAGTGTTGAGTTTGACAAGATGACAAGGGTATTTACAAGGCACGAGTTTATGAAATTTTGAAGGGTTACATCAAAGCTAGGCGCAATTTTGGCATCCAATGATCTTGAGCGCCAAGAAAGTAGATTGTTTGAGTTTTGAGCGCCTAAAACCTAAGGGCATTTCATTGGCCAATTTGAAGGAGTTTTAGCGCCTAAAAATGAAGCAAAGTCAAAACTTTGAAGTTTAGGCGCATTTCCTTGCCAATTTTCTCCTAGTTTTGGTGCCTTAGCATGAAGTGGAGGTTTAAAGGATAGAACCATAACAAATTGCGCCTGGATGAGAGAATGAAGTCATTTGAAGTGTCAGGAAGTAAGTTGGTTTGAGGGCGCCAATTCATGTTTGAAACATTCTCTATGAGCGCCCTGGGAAGAATCATGTTAATTCACACTTTAGAGTAGGCGCTTGGGAGAGAGAAGCCCTCTAAGGCATCTTTTATGAGTTAGAACTTCAAATTGTCAAGAAAATAGCCAAGCATAGCTAGGCGCCAATCCTTGTTGAGATTATCCAAAATGGCCGCCTAAGGGTAAGATGCACTTAATAATCACATCATTTCAGCGCCTAAGGAACAATTTGCATTAAAAGACACTTTTTGAATGAACCCTATAAGTGAGGTTGACTTCTTTTAAGCCTTACTATTGATTGAAATCATTTGAAATAATGAATGTGGGACTAAATTGAGCTAGGCGCCATTTCTGGTAGTTTTGATCATCAATTTCCGCCTAGGAGGTAGATTGCTCTGAGGGGTGAGTTGAGCGCCTAATACTAAAAAGAGCATTCATCAAGCAAATTGAAGGAGCTTAAGACTCGAGATATCTTTGTTAAACCTCCACAAGTGTTTGAATACATGTGAAATGAAGCAAGTATCCTGCAAGGAGCTTAGGCGCATCTGTTAGTTGAAATCACCTTAAATTGGTGCCTTGAGGTAAGACACCCATTTTGGCATCTAGAGTGAAGAGCTCCCAAGAGGTTATATTTGTAGTTCTAGGCGCACTTCATGCCTCCATAACCCCATTTAGGCGCTTTGATCTTAGAGTGAATGAAAGACATCAATTTGCACCTAAAGATTATCAAGAGAGAGAGCTAGGCGCCCTATCTTGCCTTCCCAAATCATTTCTAGCGCCTTAAGATCATAATGTTGGTGTAACTTCAAATCAGCGCCTAGCCTTGTGAAGATGAAGATCAAGTATGAAGGACCTCACCTTGTTAAAGTAGAGAGTCATAATTGTCAAATTGAGTTTAAAATGATAAAAGTAAGGCTATTTTATCTAGGCGCCTTTTTATCTCCATGAAGACTTGAACTAGCGCCTTGAAGAGAATCACTCAAGTTCATACCTAGAAGTAGGTGTCTTGATAAGAGAAATCACTTTAAACTATAGCAGTTGTTAGAAATCATTTAAATTTATGAATGTGGGATTAAATTGTAGTAGGCGCACTTTGCACCTTTCTAACATCATATAGGCGCCTAGACTTGAAAAGACTTACTTGAATGTTTAAAGTTATTCCTATCTTATGAAGTGATTAATACATTGTTTACTTGGTCTTGTAGGGACATTAATGAAGCTAAGGAGTCATCAAGGACAAGTACTTGAGAAGCCTTCAAGTTGCAGAGGAAACACCTTTCCAAAAGGTCACATCAAGTCCAACATGTTGACATTCTTCATCACTGACATCATGTTGGATCACATTAAGTTTAAGTGTATTACTTCAAGGCATCTATCCATTCAAGCTCTCTGAGGAATGTCTTGCAAGTACAGTTCATCTTCAATAGCATCATGTCGGACACATTCATCTATTCAACTTCAAGTTCCATTGAAACTTCAAGTTCAAGAGAGTCTTCTACTCCATGTTATTAATGAAGCTTCATCATCTACTTTGAGTTATGAAGGAAACATCATTAGCTTCATTACCTACTCACTCTTCAAGAAGGAGCATCATCAAAGAAGATATATCAACTTACCTGCAAGAAGAAGAAAGAATCATGAAGTTAATCAAGTGAAGCAACAAGTAGTTACAAGGCAAGATCTACAGATGTATTCCCAAACATACAAGTTCAAGAAATCACATTGAATACATCACCACATTGATGATACAATTTTCAAAGTATGCTGAGGTGGCATCTATGTGGTGGGTACACATCATTTTAAATGCATTAAATGTATCATTTAATAAAAGAAGCCAAAGGGATTCCTATGTGGAGAATGTTTTAAATGATTTCGCTTTACCTTATCACATTGGAAAATGTGTCTTCATTGCCTCTCTTTTGTGCTAAAAATAACAAATTGTTGTACTTGTAACTACCTTTGAGGTGGCACGATCTACACCCTTGGCTATTGAATTAATCTTAGCCATTCATTGTAATTCGGGCTTCTATATAAAGGCCTTGTTGCCTCATTTGTAATATAAGTAGTTCATAGAGAGTAGTCAGTAGGCAAGTAGGAGTAGAATAGGAGAGACTCTCGAAATTCTCTGAGAGGGCTTGAAATTGTTGTAAATATTTCTCAAGGTTAATGCAAAGACATTGGAGCTACTTGTTTGGTGTTAAGTGTTATCTTGTGGAGTAACATGATTTCTTGTATTTCGATGAAGTGGAGAGATGTTTCAAAGTAGATTAAAAGTTCATTGATGTTATGTATGTTGTATGGAATATTTGATCAACCCCTAGCTCATGCTTTTAACATTCATCGCTGGTGAAGTGTTGTGTAAAGCTAGTCTGAGCTTAATTTGCATAAGTTCGATTGTGGATGCTTGTTTGAGCTGTGTCGTTCAATGGGTGCTTATATAAGCCTTCATGATTTGAAAACCATTCGCGTAACCTTAGGAGATTGCACCAACTCCATGTAGTTGTAGGCATCCTTAGCAAAGTGGAGTTAGGTTAATTCAGGAGTTTGTTTGTTCATACATCATCATTGCTTCATTGA
The DNA here is from genome assembly GCA_027924645.1 of Cunninghamia lanceolata. Taxonomy (NCBI): domain Eukaryota; kingdom Viridiplantae; phylum Streptophyta; class Pinopsida; order Cupressales; family Cupressaceae; genus Cunninghamia; species Cunninghamia lanceolata. The sequence goes on from BSBN01001749.1 coordinate 472,215, forward strand.
CCTTAGATTAGTTTCCTTCGAACCTTTATCTTTTATCTTTTCTTTATCATTGATATGTCATCCACACTGAAGGAGGAATAAGCTAAATGAAATATGAAGAAGTCTGCGTAAGTCCCTTTGTGATTATCAGCAAGATCACATGTAATCACTGAGTTAACCCATCATGAATCATAAAAGGAACCTTGGAGTTACTTCACTGGATCACATAGTTCAGCCTTTGAAGAGCTTTATTCAAGAGAGAGTGGGATACTCTAGTGTTTTACTCTATTGTTGACTTGTCTAAAAACAAACATCAACAGGATGCTCGACGAAAATCCAGATGTTCGGGGTGGATACAGAGAATTCCAATGCCAGAGAAGGAGACTTCACAGGTCCAGAACAGGACATCACTCCATTCCAGTGCCCGCCTTTCTCCCCCTAACACTCAACATGATTGGCACGAGGAAGACAACATCAAGGATTCCAGTTTAGTGACAGGGAGACTTTGCATAGATGATAAAGGAAGATCAAAATCCTTTCAAGATTTCAAATGACACAGAGAATGCTTACACCAAGGAAGTCCAATATCAGGGATTCCAGTTCTAGACAAGAGGATCAATCCTTGAAAATCCAAGAACAAGGGTACAGTGCACCATTCATCATGAGGATCAAGTTCGGCATTAGGAAGAACGAGAATCCATGCTGAGGATAAGGAATTCCAACTCAGGAAGGAATTCCATTCCAAGACCCCAGGAAAAATGCGCCCCTGCTCAAGGAAGGATTCCTCCACATGAAGTTCTAGAACAACCTCTGAAATGTGAAATCCGACCTCCTAGAACTGGTGACTTTGAAATATCCAGAGGAATATGGAATATGCACCGGCATTCAAAGGGAAATGCAACACAGAGATGGAATTCCAATTCCAAAGTACACAGCACAAAAGGACAAGATAAGGTGGCGCCCTAGGACAGGTGTCAACTTTTCATTTGACAAGAGGGGTGGCAGTCTCACCTACCACTTTTTAGGGTTTCTGCCTTGGGCACAGATTTTGAGGAAATCAGATTTCCTCCCCCCTTCATGTACTTTTGTTGCCTATATAAAGGCTGGGGCACCTCATTTCAAAGCGTCCTTTTTTCCTCTCATGTTTTCATGCTCTGAGAGCAAGTAGAGTTAGTTTTCATTCTTGTATCACTCCATTCTGGAGCAAGGAACTTTGAAGAATCAGCAAGATTGTTCTAAGACATTCCCAAATCAATATATGAACATTGAAGATTGGTGTTCTTGATATTCTTTGGATTGTGGCATGGTTTTCTGACTTCTTTGAAGCAAATCATAAGCTCCAAGATCTAAATTGTTGCATTTCTATTTTCTTTCAGTATTCAATAGTTAGAATGATGGAAAACGTTGTTGTTGGTGCATGATCGAAACTTCTAGTTCATACCATTTGTGGTCTGTGGCTTGCAAATCACAGTGTATGGTTAGCCTGAACTCATTTCAAGCTTAACTTCGGTTGTTTCTGCATATCTCATTTTCATGTCTATGTTTGAGCAGTCTGAAAATCATCACCTGCACCCCAAAAGATTGCACTATCTCTGCATAGTTGTTGCCTCATGACGAAGCAGAGCATGGTTTCTAGTTTCCATGAATCAACAGTAGTCTTTCGCATCAGTTAGATTCCCGAACCCTTATCTATCTTTTGCATTTTGTTTTTAGATCTTCATTAGGATTAGTTTTCGAGAGTTCCTTTCATTCACAAATCCAAGGAGTAAGGATCCCATGTCCATGAAGGAGCAATTTCACGTAAGTCCCTTTGTGATTACCAGCAAAATCACATCATTCCACTGAGTCTATCCCTGTGCACGTCAAGACCTGACATTCAAGGAACCTTGGAGCAGTCTCACTCGATCACGAAGTTCAACGTATGAGATGCTTTGTTTAAGAGAGGATAGGATACTCGGTATTTTATTCTATTGTTGTGTTGTCACAAAAACATCATCAACATGATGCTTGCTCAATAAACCCTCCAAAAATGGTGGCGCATGCAAGGATGAAGCGGCTGCTAGGTTTAGGGTTTGGAAACCCTCCAAATGGTGAAATCGCCTCCCACAAGAAAAATTGCCCTCCTCCAAAGGTGGCGCTCCAATTTAGGGTGAAACCCTAATGCAATGACAACACAAATACCACCAAAGATTGGAGCGCCACCTTTGGAGAAGGGCGATTTTGCACCAACACCTAGACTGCACTTAAGGGGGGTGTTGGTTCAATTAGTGCATTATTGCACCTTAGATTATATTCATCTTGCTTAGCTAGATATTATGTAGATTATCCACAATTATTAGCTAGATGTTTTAGATAATAATGAGAATAGGTTTGTTTTATTTCATGATTTTCTCTAGATAGGCTTTGGGAAAACCATGCTATTTCCAAATGCTGAGTTGTCATTCTCATCTCCTCTAGTATTCTTTATAAAATCCGATTTCCTTATATTTTAATATTTATGGATGTTCAGTTTATATGCGCATTGTTGATGAATAAGATTGTTCTCTATTTGTTCATCTTCTTGTCTTTAATTCTTTATTTTCTTGCACTAGGCAGTTTTCCTTTAAATCTGAATTGTTCCTAGGATTTATTTATTTCAACACGTTATAAATATTACATAGATCTATCACCTTGCTTTATAATCCTTGATGCCTAAGCATAGTTTTTAAGCTGAAAATATTTTAATTTCTAATGGTTTGCAGATGACAGAATTCATATAACACCATTACCATAAGTATATTTGCAAATATTTGAGTTTTTCAAATTGAATTAACATGGATGGATATGCTGGTAAATAAGAAAATGATAGAAGCAGAGGAAGTTGCAATGAGCCTAAATTATGTTAGTGTTAGTAAGATAAGGAACAAAATGGAACTATAAATATGCCAATAAGCATGAAAAATGCTTTGAACATCTGGGAAGCAGATACTTTGTAAAGTACATGGAGGAGGAGGTAAATTGATATGTCAATATACACCACATTATATTTAAACCTCTTAGAAATTGTTTTAGGTTTCTTATATTTTAAGAAAAGAAAGTATTGACCATTTCCAATCTTCAAAATGGGAAACTGCTATTAATTCTCTTAGGTAATGTGCCTTGTGAACATATGCATACTGTTGTCCTGCTGGGATATGATTTAAGATTTTCCACAATATCATACTTCTAGACTGAAAGATTTAGTTCAATGACAATGGTGATGTGGTTTGTAGTAACGAGTGTGTTATCAACTTATCACTGTCAATAGGACAATATTATTTATATAGTGGAACTCCTGTGGTGGAAACTGAGAAGTCTGGCTTGATTTATATTTTGCAAAGAATGGAGAATGTTGATAAGAAGAATTTTAGTTTCCTTAACATGCCAGCACAGTATGCTGTAATTGAGGATGCAACCTGTCATTTTCATCATCCTTCAGTGATTGATATCAAGGTACTTATGGTCTCTCCATTATAGTCCAGTAAGTGATTTGATGGATGATTCCTAGATGCTTCTGTCTTTGTCTATGCAATTTGTCTTTGTCTATGCAATTTGTGGAATTCTGTAAACTGACATGTATATTGTCATTATTAATGCAGCTGTATGGTATTTGCAGATGGGGTCACGAACATGGTATCCAGGGGCAACTGAGGAGTATATCAAGAAGTGCTTGTAATTTTATGAAACATACTCATGCTTCTGGAAATTTGAGGAACATCGCATTGTCTATTTATTTGAGCAATTTAATTCCCATATTATTTGAAATATTTCTTTGTCCAGTAGTACTAGATTTTCTGAACTTGGAACATGACTTTCAAGAATAATTAACTTGGTGCAGAGATAAAGATACAGAAACCACTTCTGCGCTTCTAGGTTTCCGCATATCAGGGATGCAGGTCAGCAGATATACTATAAAGATGAAGATTCCTATTTTAGTGCATCATTTAAATATGTTTTGTCCTGGTTGATTTCATCCAATGCACGCTTATGATAATCTTAACACATGTTTCCACAGGTTTATGAAACTGCTACAAAAACCACATGGAAGCCAGACAAGAAGTGGTGCAAAGTATTAAGCACCGAAGAGGTTAGGTTAGCATTGAAACGTTTTGTCTCAACAAATCCATTCTCTGAGACAGATGCAGATGGTTCACTTGCATCTTTAATTTATGGTGATCCAGGATGTGTTCTTTCACAACTCTTAGATCTGAAAGCTTGGTAAGACATGAATTAAACACCTTGATAAGATGATAACTCTGATAAGCTCACTACTGTTGTTTGGTCTTGATTTATTGCTTTGTGTGGCCACCCAACCTGTAGATATGATATACAACAAAATAAATTTTGTACTGAAATAAGACAGAAATACATACAGGCATCCGAGAATTATTTAGAATATAATTACATATATATAGTCCTCATCACAATATATGAGAAAACAGACAATTGGAAGTGAAAATGTCATCATTGGTAAGTATACATATAAAATCATGATGTACATGGCCTTTAAGTCTCGACTGATTCATATATGATCTGACAGTAGTCTTAGTGGACATCCTTGCTCATCTCGTGACAATGCATACCAATACAGAAGGGGCAGGGGACAGCGCACGTGCGTGCACACACACACACACACACACACACACCCCACCAAAGCAGGAGTTAATGCAAATGATCTCCAGATGATACCCTATACAAATGGTTTTGCAATAGAGAATGTCACTGACAACATTTTGCTTCTCTAAAAAGCGTTAGGTATCTCTGGGAAAAATGGCTTCCCACTTATCTCCCCTCCAAGAGTTTGTTCCTTGCTGCTAACTTCTCCAACTTTTGAACATACCATTTACAACCCTACCCTGCTGAAAATTGGCAGCCATCTCATGCTCTGTGACAAATTCACCCAACCTGCAAATCCCACAGTTTCAAATGCCAGTTATAAACAACCTGCTGGTGCTGAAAACATTACAGCCAAACAATCCACTTGAAAAGAAACAACAATTCACTTTTCCCTTGCAAACATAAATGGCACTCTCTAAGGATTCATGAGATATGTGGAACTCATAAATTCGGACCAAGTGTACTATAGGAATTCTTCAATCTTCTGCTAAGCAACCTCCAAGGAATCAAGGACAACCAGTGAGCCAATCAACTGTCTTAATAAGCAGGAAAAAGGGTCTGCCATCCTAAGGATTGCTACCAAAGTGTCCTTAATAGGATTGAAGCAATAGAAATGATTCTAAGCACAGAGAGACTAAGGAGGGATTACTCAGGGACCAATTCTCAATTTCAGGCTTCAGCAATATCCTACATCCAAAAGGTGACCAAGTACCAATTTTTTTTCATTTGGCGACCCTACAGGCTCTGCCGTCCAGTTGAATACATTGCAAGGAAGCCAAGGCAGACCTAACATGGGATAGGTGTGAAATGGTGAAGGAAGAACATTAGCAGGTCCAAATAATGGAAAACAGTAAAACACCATTGCTCCATCAATAAGATCAACAATTGAAGATACGAGTCAATCATCTAATCTCACATTTTGCTTCCTATGTTATCTAGCTATTACTGATTTTGTGTCCACAGGATGACATCTTAGTTTAAGAAAATATGTTTTCCTTTGAAAAGACAGTTTAAGTATTTAGTGTTCACTTTCCTAAGCTTATGTTGCCTTTTAGCATGAACATCTTGAATTTTTATAAGGTCTCTTTGTAATCATCCCAATCTAACATTATTTTTTGATTTGGGAATTTGTAATCTATTATTACTTTAATATACATTCTAATCTTTACTTTGATTAAAAAAAAACAAAGGAATAGAAGGGAGGAGGTGTAACGGTTGGACCCCAATGATCACAATGTTGAATAGCCATGTAACAAAAACTAAATCAAGTCATAGCTCATAAGTGTGTCGTAACAAGAGTATTTAGTGGCATTCTCTTTAGACGAATTTGTCTTATAATGGTTTATAAAATGATGATGAAAACATGCTCTACATATATTCCTCTTCAATGATGGTTGTCAGTCATATGAATCTAGTTAGTGGAAGTTGAAGCATATGGTGGGGTTTTGACAAGGGAAATAGAGTCAGAAACTAAAGGAGCTGAAGCCATTGACAGGGTGGAAGTTGTCAACCGTACTAAAGTAGCCTATACCACAAGAGACTTGAAACAAGTTGCAATAGAGTGTGGCAAAAATGCTAAGATGCTACTGTTCGACAACTCAGGCTATGGTTCTTTGAGTTTTGGGGGACCTATGTTTGATCTAACAAAATGTTTCCCAAATTTTGGGGATGGGGCAGGGTATATATATATATATACAATGAAATTCAAAAAGTATACAAATGCTAATGAGTGTAATGAGGATATTAGGTTCTTGAGCATGCCCAAGCAATAGATGTAGGGTACTCCCCTCATAGAGGGATTTCCCTAGTTGCCGAACAGCCAACAGCCAACTTTGAACAAGTATGCGCAAGGGGAATCTGATTGTTTAATTAAAACAAAGCATTATGGTGGGCCTTGCAAATGCTGACACAATGCCATTTCTATCTAGTGCTTTGAATGTTAAGGTGAAGAAATTCAACCAAATGCAAGTAAACACAAGAGTAACTATGACTCTCTTAAGGTAGCCAAATGCCTCATCTTCTAAATAGTAATGCCCATGAATTTATTAATGAGATTCCCATTGCCCCTATGTACTATCTAGCAAAATCAAAACCAAGGGAACGGGCTTGGCAAAATCAATGTGGAAAGAAGGTTGGGGACCCTATTGAGCTTGACTCTACTTTGACTTTGTGAAACAACTTGAGGTGTAGAATAAGTGGCAACCATTTTGGCACAAGTGGAATACCACTACTAATTTTTTTTTACTTATTTTGTGAGGCTAAGACTGAAGCAATATCCATTTTTTTGGCCGTAAGTTGTGCTCAAGCACTTGGAATTGGGTAGAAGACATTGATAGGTGGGCGTTTGGCTGGGGAGGCACATCTGTTAAAAGATAATGTATATGTCCTAAGATGAGCTTTGTGAAAACGTCATATAGGAAAAAGGGTGAAAATTCATTTGATTTTGATTTCTCAATAAGAATACAAACCGTGAAAACATAGCCTATTGAAAAGTTACCATAGAAATAATTAGTTTTTAGTAGACAAGTATCCATAGCTATGCCTCTTTTTGATCATTCGATGTTGGCTCTTCCTATCATTGTGAAGTAGAATTTCAATTAACCAAGTGTTGGATTGTTCACACCAATAGGGAATATGAGTTGGTTTTAGACTGTCATGAGAGAGGATAGTTTTACCCTATTGATGATCTTCATTGTGATAATAATTCAACTTAGTACAAGAGGAACTATTGATTCACACATTTGGTTATTGCACTTTGTTGAAAAGTCAATGGTGTGAAGTAGTTGTTTGTCAAATTATGATTGGCTGCCTATAAGTTAGAATCCATGCTAGCTGTGGCACATCTCTCTCACCGGTTCCATTGCAACTTGCAATAGGGTGCTTGTGTGCCCTAGGGTCATATGTCATTGGTGATCTTCATTCAATGCAATAGTTTGTCCAGAGCAGCCTTGTATAACAATTCTAAGTGGTCAGCAATAATAATCCTTGCAACGACTTAAATAAGCAATGGGGTATTGTAATTGGAAGAGTGGTCTTATTGCCATGATCCACTTAGATTCAACCCTTTCTAGCCTTAAATACATGATTGGGTTGTACTTGGGTTAATCCCACATTGGTTAGAATTGTGAGACTAGGGTAACTTAAAAGCTGTTACATGCTCCAAAACCTTTGCCAATGAGTAAAGAGGCTAGAGGTGAAAAGCCTAAAGTGTTGGATTATATTCAATGTTCCTCCCCCTACTAACAAATGGCAAGAGGTGCTTATAGGCTAAGTGGGTCCACTTGCCTTGTAATTATTATCAACATACATGAGGACAATTGTCATTAGAATAAATAAGTGCTCTTGAGGTCATCTTGTGATGACTTCAAAATACATGTGTCAAATTCCACAAGCATTAAGTATTTAATTAATAATGCTTGTAAAAGACTTGAATACAACACAAATACATGATTGGGTTGTACTTGAGTTAATGCCACTTTGCTTAGAATTGTGGGACAAGGGTGACTTAGAAGGCATTACATGCTCCAAAAGCTTTGCCAATGGTAAAATAGGCTAGAAGTTTGTTGTACCCATACGAAATTTTTTGTGTGATGTCAGTTTTGTTTAAATCGAGTCATGTTTTGAAGCACCAAGTCCCTTGTTTTCGCTAACTTTGCAGGTGTAAAATATGCTCAAGCCATTCAAAGCATGATTGAGTTTTGAAAAGATGAAGTCTCAACGCAAAAGCGCTCTTGGGAAGAAGAAAGCGCGTCTGGCTAGAAGAAGGTGTGCTTGATGAAAGAAAAAGGCACCTCACTCACCCAAAAGTGCGCTTGGAGACCCAAAAGCACACCTCATGAACTCAAGGCGTGCCTAAAGGTTGAAAAGTGCGCCTCCTGAAGTAAAAGCACGTCCTAGAGTGAATAGACACCCCTGGAAGTTCAAAAGCGCGCCTAGATTATCAAAGACGCATCAAGAATAGAAAAGGCGCACCAAGTGAAGGAAAGGCGTGCCTGGTGAAGGTTGAGCGCGCTAAAGATACAAGAGGTGCGTAAGAAGCATATCTCAAGATCCTAAATCACGCTTATTCAAAGAAGCACCAAACATCATAAGAAAGGCATGTCGGGATCCAAGGAAGAAGCGCTTAAAATTGGAAAGGCGTGTCATCAGTAGAAGTGTATCTAAATCAGTGTTACAAGATTCGGACTCGCCCAAGAATCAACAGGATGATTTTTGACCTGGACTCGGACTTGCCACCCAGACTTGCCAAAGACTCGGCAAATTGAAAAACCCATAAAAGTAAGAGATTTTTAAGGATTTTAAACTTGTCTCATGCACCCTTCAATAAATAAACCTTAAAGACACAATAAACTCATCAAATAGAAGCTACTTTGATCACATACACAAGTATACATCGATCGCATAAGTATAAACGCAAATTCTAGCTGAAGGAAATAACACATTTAGATATATAAATATTGTCAAATGTATACAAAACTCAAGGAATATGAAATCCATGGCATCAAAAGTTCAAAACAAATATCAAAACAAAAACTAGAAGTCTATGGCTTACAGGAGCCTGCATCACTCTACCCAATATCACGGCAAGTCCTGCCTGGATGATGATGCAGCCATGATATCTGCCTGTGTCTCAATGACACTCACACCAACATCCAAGGTGTCTGCTCGTGCTCTATCGTCCTTTGCCATGGCTACTGCCTCTACCTCTCTACTTGGTCAACCCATGCAAGGTCCTCATCACTGAAGACAAGATCCTCAACCTCAGTGATCCAACCTGATTGTGGATCAACCTCCTCTAGTGTGATGGGTGATAAGTCACTACCCAAAATCTGTTTATGGCAAAGGTAGTGCCCCTTTTGGGGATTTGGGGGCAATGCCCCCAATGGGGTCGAGGGGCACTGCCCCTCACGGGGGTTTGGGGGCAGCGCCCTCGGTGGGGTCGAGGGGCAGCGTTCCTTGCGGGGTCTAGGGGCAGCGGCCCTAGTGCATTCCCTATCGTGATACAGGGCGGGGTAGAGGGGCGGAGCCCCTGCCACCAAAACCAAGTTAAAGCCTTTGAGACCATAGAGATCTTCATGGCGCATGTCATTTTTCATAATTTTATTGCTTTTAAATAGCCTTAAAAAATCCTCCAAACCCTTCAAGAAACACTTGACTTTCATGCTTTTACATTTAACTGTTTTCCATATTTTATAGTTTTTTTCCCCAATTTTCATTGATTTGGCCGAGTCTTCCTAGTAGGACTCGCCCAGACTTGACGAGTTGGTTAATACCCGACCGCTGAGTCTCCCAGACTCACCCAGGGTCGCCCGGCTCGCGACTCGTCGAGTCTGGGCAAGTCTTGTAAGTATGCTCTAAACAACCAAGAATACCCTGACTCACCTAGGGTCGCCCGGCTCGCGACTCTTCGAGTCTGGGCGAGTCTTGTAAGTATGCTCTAAACAACCAAGAATATGGAAGCATGTCTAACATTAGAGACTCACGCCTAAAATAGAGGCGCATTTTATGAAGAGGAGACACGCTTTTGATAGAGAAGGTGCATTCAACTCAATTGAAGCGCGTCCATAAAGGGATATGTGCGCTTCAAGAAGGAAGAGGCGTGTTCTTTGTTTCAGAGCTTGCTTGTTTGAAGGGACACACTTTATAAAGAGAAAAGACGCATTTAGAAGGAGCAAGACGTGTCTAAAGCTAAAGAGGCGCGTTTGAAATGCAGAAAGCACGTCCATAATGAATGAAATGCCCATCCGAAATAAGAGACGCGTTTAAATCAAAGAGCACGCCTTTGTAGAATAGAAGTGTGTTTGTCATGAAGAAGGCACGAATTTGGAGTAGAAGGTGTGAGTTGGGAGAAGATGGAGCGTCCATAGCATACAGAGAATGCGTTTTTCATAAATGAAGGCGCGTCTATCACAGAAGAGGCGTGTCCTAAAACATAAAAATGCGCCTGCAAATTCTAAAACACACTCATGAGTATGAAGACGCTTCAAATGATATGGAGGTGCACTTTGGAGCACTCAAGCGCATCTAGTGAATTGAAGGCGCTCTTATGACAAAGGAAACATGTCTGAAGGTTGAAAAGCGTGACCTGGATTCAAAAAGCACGTCCAAAACTTAGGAGACATGCCCATTGGAGGATAAGCGCGCCAAAGGCTAAGAGGACGCGCCTGTTTAAGGTGGAACGTGCTCACTCACAAAGAGGCACATTTTTGAAAAATAAACTCCAGTTTTAGACTCCAAATGAGGTTGACTTTTCCTGATTTGAAGGGATGCTTCTCTTCATGCAGCGCTCATGCCTTTTGAGAAGGCTATTAATTTATTCAGTCTTCAGTTCGAAATGGAGGTTGCATGATTTTAATCATTTGTTGAGCTACGGTTGCATGTTTCTATTTTCAGCTTTATTGGAGCAGATGTTTGTAATAAGTTTGCATGTCGAGCAAACAATAGTCAACTTGGTTAGAGTCTAGTTATTTATTTTCATGCAATTTATTTGTAAGCAGTATAAAAAGTGCTTGTTGCACATAGAACAAATCTAGCTTTTTAGGAGTTAGCATTTTTCAGTATTTAGTATTCAGAGTAGAGAAATCAATTATACTAGTGAATGAACATCAATGAAAATGGCAATTCTCATGCCTTCATCATGCTAGACTTGTTAATCACTTGGTGTTCAACATTCTTGTAATTTTGTTATTCATTCAATAGAATTCACTATGCTTGCCTTGCTTCTAAATGTCTATTGAATTGTCATTTTCAATGTTGAAGGTTAAGTCGGTTCAGTGAATTTGCGAACTTTGTGTTGCAAATGAAGTGGAAGATATAAGTCATGGCCTTGTACTGTCTTGTACTCAATTTAATCTTGGCATTCGTGATAATAAGTTTTGTATTTGATCCATGTGTACTTGCCTTTTTCAGCCTCTGAATTTCGCTGAATAGCGCTAGCATATAGTTTTAGGTTTTAATTCCAGTCAAAAACACAAAATCCCTACCTGGAAGTTGAAAGTGTGTTTATGTCTTTCGCTTGCTGTAGACCTAAAAAGATTGCATAGTTCTGTTTTATCTAGCACGAACAAGAAACATCTCTGAAAAGTCTGTAAAGTGCAAGTTCATAGTGTATAGTTTTAGCTTAGTTTTACTCTACAGGGAGCTTCCCCTTCTAATTCGAAGAGCGGTCTTATTGCACATTTGTCCGTTTTACGTTCACATTGAAATGTGCGAAATAAAAAACCAACAAAGGTGAAAATCCTAAAGAATTGGATTCTATATAGTTTACTCTCCTCTACTAACAAATGTTTAGAGGTTGCTTGAGTGCTAAGTGGGTCCCCTTGCCTTGTGATTCTTACCAACATACGTGAACAAAATTGTCATTAGAGTAAATGAATACTTGTGTAGGGGATCTTTTGATGACTATTCGCATAGGTTAGATCTCACAAATAAAATTTTAATTAAAAATACCTGTGAAAGACTTGGACACTTAACATATGATACCAATGTCGATGAATATCCTTTCATGATTTTCCATAAATATGTTATTGTTGTCATGTCCCCCTTTTCGAACTAGAGCCATGGAGAAGACCTCTAGCCTATTTCCATTTGCCGTAGGCTAAGGGGAAAAACAAGGGAAATGAATTGTAATATTATTTAAAGTTGGGCTCGATAATTTTTAATTTAAGGGGCAACTTAAATAATATATATTTTTTTTGTTTGATCGGTGAATTGGGAATTTTTAGCATGGCCCTTGCAGGTTAGATGAATCGCTTTTGATCGGAGCTATGAACCGGTGAGGCCACAACATGGGGGACCTCGTCCCTTGGCATTAACACCTAGCATGAAAGTTTGCATTAACGCTGGAGGTTCAAACCCGCGAGCTCGTTGGCTCAGCGAAGGTCCACAGCTTGCGAGCACAACAACCCAACGAAGGCGCAAATCCTGCGAGCACGTTAGCCTAGTGAAGGCTCAAGGACTGCAAGCTCTTTGGCCCATTGAAGTTTTGAACCCTGGTGGCCGCCACTACAACCGAGCAACTTGATCACCGAACCATGCCCTTAACAAAACTTAAATAATATTATTAAAAAAATAAAAGTGTTTTTAAACATTAATATCAAAATAAACAATATTTTAAACACTAAAACTAAAATAAAATAAAAATAAAAATAAAAAAGTATTTTTAAATACTATTTGGAGGGAAATTTAATCAAGGGCCTGATTTGGAAATGTTTAAAAGGAGGTGCTTGGCTTCCTTTTTGGCATTTTCATTGTGAGCTTTGTGTTCGATTTTGCATCCAAGGACGAAAATCCTTGGCTGTATTTCTGCGATTCAGGAGGATGAAAGGCCTCTTGGCTCTTTTCTTTGGAGGTGAGGATGAAAACCCTCATCTTTTGCATTGGCAAATTCCATCTTGGGCTTGCATGTTGAGCTAATTCAAAAATTTGTGTGAAATTGCAGGGTTAAGGCGATCAAGATTTGCAAGAAAATATCTGGAATGCCATTGTTGAATTGGAGATTATTACTTTGCTGCATTTTAGGGCTTATTGGAGCCAAGAGACATCATTTTTTAAGCACCACACTGAGGAAGGGTCGCTGCCATAATTCAGGGTTAAAAATCAGAATTTTTGCATGTATTTGGAGCTGGTCACCCATCATTTCAGAGTTTGTGATTGTTGTTTCATCATTATGCATTGTTGACAACTTGCCAAATTGAAGTGCCAACATTGCAAGGAGGATTTCGTACTACTCTAGGCACCTTGTACCTCACCCATACCATGATAATTGCTGATTGCAGACTTAATGTACTATTTCTCATTGGTGGCATCACTTATTTGGAGCAATCTGCATTGTGGAGGTTTATAATTGTCGCACAACATTATTTGACAATTCCCAACTGGCAATAGTCACTCAAAACCCTGTCGGGGATGTATAATACACATTGCAAAACAACCTTCGAGGTTTGAGTTATGAGCCTCTTGGCATTTGGTGTTTGGCACGAAATCAGTTTTTTGCATGAAGTGAAGAATGTCAATTGAACCCCAAGATTCAAGATGTAGTGTGCACCTTGGACTCCGAAGTCCAAGGTCTTTGTCGAGTGTGTTCAGAGTTGATCCTAGAAATTGCAAGCTACAATTTGTGATTCAGACTTCGAAGCCCGAATTGCAAATTGCAGGTTGAACCCCGAAGTCCGAGGTCCTACAATCTCAGCATGGAAGTCTGAGTTGTTTGTGCAGGTTGTAAATTCTAGGTCGGGGTCCAAAGTTTGAGCAAGGGACTATGCAATTTGGAATTTGAAGTTCGAACCTGTGCATGTTGGTCCCAAAGTTTGAACCATAGGTTAAAAAATCGGCGAGTATTCACCTGACTCGTGAGTACTCGCCATCAAATTTGCACTGAGTTATCCCCCGGAAAACTCGCATACGGGTTTTTGGTTAAAATCGCATCACCTTTTTTTTGGAAAAAATGCGAGTAATTTGCTAAAAATCACCTCTTGTCTCAATAACTCGCCTAAAATTATGTATTTAAGGAATCAATAGGGTTATTTGTTTTTCTACGCACTTGTTTGGGATTTCAACGCATTTTTGAGTTTCTTCCTTCCACACGGGTAGGGTTCTGTTCCAGTTTTACGACCTCATTTCGAAGCTTGGCAACTACATTTCTTTGTCAGAGAGAGATGCTAAGCGAAAACGACTTCTTCACCTTAGCAAGGCCAGAGCATAGGTAGGGGTGAAGGTCACAAATTGAGTAATAGGAGCAGTTAGCTCCGTTTATTCCGAACCAAGGGGTGGGCATGGAAATAGAGGCCTCCGATAGCACCTCGGGCCACATGTTGTGATTGGACCCTCGAAGAAGCTTGGGAATCACTCACCCGATACGTTAATATACCTGAACGGGGGTGGAGTCAGGTGAAGATTAATATTACATTATATTAAGAATATATAAATATTTTAATAGTGTATATTAATATTAAAATATTTATAGAATATATATTAAAAATAATATATAAATATTTTAATATTGTATATTAATATTAAAATATTTATAGAATATATATTAAAAAATTAAAAATCCATAAATATTTTTATATTAATATACAAGGACACATTCATCATGCCTATCAGTCATTACTATTCATCAGTCAGTGTTGCATAATAATTCTATTTAATTCCAGAAGAGATAGGTTATGAAGACAATGGGCATCATTTATCATTCTTGCAAAAAAACACAAAGACAATAAACATGTATGAGGGTGGATTCATATTTCATTAGAAAACCAATGCATTGAACTTTAATTTTGATCTATATTGAAGGAAATCGGGAATATGATTCATAAATCCAGTAATATGCATGTTTTTAAAGCATATTTTTTAAAATTAATGTATTTTTTAATGTTTGATAACTTTGCCAAGTTTTTCCCCAAGTTTTTGCCGAGTCTCGAGTTTTTTAAATTTTTTGGGTCCGCTGAGTGATTGCCAAGTCTGAGTTTTTAAACTATGGTTTGAACTGTGGTAGAATGTTTTGTTTCTTCCTGCTATTGGGTGCTTATTTTGCATCAAAACTGCCCCAATCCCCTCTCTTGAAGCATCACACTTTAATACAAAAGGAAGTGAAAAATTTGGAATAGCCAATTCAGGACATAAGCTCATGACTTCCTTGAGCTTATCAAAAGCTCGTTGTGCAAAACCGGACCAATAGAAGGCTCCCTTCTTTGTCAAGTCTGTTAATGGTGATGCCAACCATAAAAATCCCTTAATAAACCTCTTGTAAAAGCTGCAAAAACCAAAGAAACCTCTCAACTGCGATAGAATCTTAGGAGGGGGCTAATCTAGGATAGCCTATATCTTCTCCTCATCTACTTGAACACCTTGGGCACTAATCTTATGCTCCAAATACAAAATCTCTGTATTCGAAACTCACACTTAGATGCTTTTGCAAAGAGTGTCTGCTATTCTAAAATCCCAAGCACCTCATCTATGTGTCTCAAGTGATCCTCCCAAATCTTGCTATAGAGAAGTATATCAACAAAGAACACCAACACAACTTCCTCAACTGATTAATGAATACCTAATTCATGTAAGACTGGAAGGTAGCTGATGCATTCATCAAACCAAGAGGCATGACCAAGAAATCATAATGCCCATAGTGACATCTAAAAGTTGTCTTATGCACATCCTCCTCTCTATCTTATCTGATGATACCCCAACCAAAGATCAATCTTGGAGTACGCCACTCCATGTAGCTCATCAATCAACTCTTCGATCCTGCGAATAGGGTAGCGGTTCTTGATTGTCTTCTTGTTTAGTGCCTTGTAGTCAATACACATCCTCATAGTACCATCCTTCTTCTTGACCAAGACCACAAAAGATGCAAATGGGCTAGAACTCGGCCTTTCGTGTCCCATGTCCGATAACTCCTTAATCGCCTTCTCAATCTTTTCCTTATGCCTCCTAGGATGGCGATAAGGGGTAGTGATGATCACCTTGGATCCATCCTCAAGCTCAATAACATGCTGAAATCCTTTATCCGGTGGCAATCCTAGAGGTATATCATTGAATACTATACCGTGCTTGTCCAAAATAGATTGAATATCCACATGATAAGACTTCTCATATTTGGATGTCCTTGTATTAGTGATCAAGTAGTGCTGGCCAAGCCACTCGGCCTCTTCGAAAAGATATCTCTATCCTCTTGGCTGAAACAACTCTAGGACCTCCATCTTAAATGCCTCGTAGTGTCACCTCCTTTACATCAACCTTAAATTTCAGCTCCATGGTTTGATAGTTTTGAGTGAACTCCCCAAGAGAATGTAACCATTGAACACCCAAAGCCATAGCGGTCTCTCATAAACCAACCACATAGAAATCATCTCTCACCTCATGCCTCCCTAATGAGACATCAAGCTGCTAAATCTTTTTGGTTCAATGAATGGTGAAGCCACCCACAACTATGAGTCTATGACATTAAACCCCTCAAAATCCTTGGAGGCTAGTCTTCTCCTAGAGACCAAATCCTCATCAATGAAATTATGAGTAGCTCCATTATCAATCAATACTATAATCTTCTGTCCATGAAGAACTCCTCTAACCTGAAATGGATGATATCTAGGAGCACCTGAAAGTGTAGCAAGAGTACCTCCTAGAACCTCCTCTTCCTTTGTTCCTTCTTGCTCTATCTCCTCAACCTCAGGCTCAAGATCCTCTGCCTTTGATTCTTCATCTGATATCACCTCTATGTAATGTACCTTTCCTCTACCAAGGCATCGGTTAATCGGCTCCCATGGTTCCTTGCAAGAGAATCACAACTTTTTCCTCCTAAGCTCATTCATTACTTGCTTTCCATGGCATCTCCTTGGAATGTGATACTACATTCTGAAATGGTTTCTTTTGTGGAGCTAGAGGTGCCTTATGCTGAAATTTGCCCTTAGGAATGGATGTCTCCAAGGTTAGAGCTCTCCTAATGGCCTCTGATAATGATGGTGGATCAAATGTTTTAACCCAACCTCTAAGAGACTTGGTCAATCCCTCCATGAATAGAATTGTAAGTCTCCTCTCCAAAACACCTTAAACCATCATGTACAATCTTTGAAACTCTGCCACATAACTATCCACTAAACCACTTTATCTCAATTGAGCCAACTCCTTGAAATAGATCTATGAATCCTTCCTATCAAACCTATCAATCAATCTCTGAGTGAACTCATTACAAGTGCTAATCAAATTATGCCCTCGGGTGATGAATCCATGATACTACCACTCATTTGATATGCCCTCCAAGTGTAATGTAGCAAATTTGATGGCTTCTTCCTCATACATCAGATTGAGTGAAAAGTATGCATCTAACTTCTGAATCCAAGCGTGTGCAATTCATCTATTGGAACCATCAAGAGTAGGAATGGATAGCTTACCCAATCTATTCTGCAAATCCTTATGAGGCTAATGCGAATTTGTACTTATTTCCTTTTTCTTCCCATGCTTCATCTTCAAGCTGAAAAAATCATGAAGTGACATTTGGACACGAAATTCCGGTCCAAGTGCTCTATACTCCACAAAGAAGGTAGCAAAATTGTCGTCATCTTAATTTGGCTCTTCTTCCCTTTGTAAGAACTTGGGCTGAGAGGGCCCAAGTGCAGAATCCACAATGGTTCTATGATTGATTGTAGTACTTCCTTTAGCTGTAGGGGATTGTGTTGGCTTGGCCACATTCAAGTTTTGCATAGTCTGAAGTAGTTGTGTCATCTGATGTTGACCTTGGCTCATGCTCACAATAGCATTGTATTTTATTTCAACCATCTCATCTTTTTTTTAAATGTTCTTGCCTCTTTCCGCCATTTCCTCTTCAACTATTTCTTCTATTTCTGGTTCTTGTACTCTTCTTTGATAGAATCCAAACTCGTGCAATGCATCTATTAGAACCATCAAAAGTAGGAATGAATAGCTTACCCAATCTATTCTACAGATCCTTATGAGGCTGATTTGAATTTGTCCTTATTTCCTTTTTCTTCCCATGCTTCAACTTCAAACTACAAAACTCATTGACATTTGGACATGAAATTCCAATCCAAGTGCTCTATACTCCACAAAGAAGGTAACAGAATTATCCTCATCCTGGTTTGGCTCTTCTCCTCATCCATATCTTCTTCCCTTTATAAGAATTTGGGCTGAGAGGGCCTAGGTGGGGAACTCACAATGGTTCTATGATTGGCTGTAGTACTTCCTTCACCTGTAGAGGATTGTGTTGGCTTGGCCACATTCAAGTTCTGCATAGTCTGAAGTAGTTGTGCCATAAGTTGTGTCATCTGATGTTGACCTTGGCTCATACTCATGATAGCATTGTATTGTATTTCAGCCTTCTCATCTTTTGTTAAAACTTTCTTGCCTCTTTCCCCCATTTTCTCTTCAACTATTTCTTCTATTTCTGGTTCTTGTACTCTTCTTCTTTGATAGGTTCTGTATTCTTTACCGCTGGGCTGCATCATAAATAATTAGATATAACCATACAAACTGGCAAGATCACTGCTCTGATACCACTATAATGTTGCATTTTATATTTTGTATTTTTTTGTATTTTTTTAAATTTTGAAACCAAACAAAAACTGGAAATAGAAATAAGTGGCTGGAAAATAAATGTCAAACCCTCAAATACTGATTTACAACTTCATATGACAAATCTGAACCAAATCTCATCAATTATAATTGTTGGTATAAACACTAGATTACCAAAAACACTCAGATCTAAATTGGAAAAGTTGTGACAGTGATTTTCCACATCAAACATCAATTTTTTGGAAACCCTCAGAAAGTTGATGTTATTTATTTGCAAATCTTGGAAATGATTACAAAGCTGGAAACATATTACAGAACTGATACCAAAAAAATTTACTCACAAAAAACCTCCTTGGAATGGTATGACTAGCTGTTCCAGCTGAAATAATGAAATTACTGACTTGTATGGACTGGTACAACTGTTGTATGAGGGTTGTATGTTACTATGTACTATGGACATTGCAGGAGCTGAAATAGTGAATGGCAGCTAGGAGAAATGTCCAAACAACAAAACAAAATTATTTTTGACCTTCCAAAATGCTGGCGCCCCTATAAATTGGATTAAAAATGCTGATCGCTCCTAGAATCAATGTGTACGACTCTTCTAAAAATGGTTGCAGGCTGTATGACACCCCAAATCAGCAATATGGCAATATTTCAGATGTTTACCAACAACAAAATAACCTTCAACATGTAGTTGCCCACCAAAATGGATGATATCAGCAATAAATAGAATGGTATGGTGCCTCTAAACCCTCCCAAAATGGTACAAATCTATTCAAGGGCAGGCACTCCAAGAAAATGTGCCAAAATCAGCAATAAAATATGCAGATACAATTGATATATTAGCAACCTAGGGTTTGGTAATAGCTGGAAATGATGTTGATAACCTCTTCCACAAAATGACACTAAAGATCTAGCTGAAAATGGTGATGATCAGCAACAATAAATTCTGAAAATCCAACAATGAAACCCTCCAAATGCCAACCACCAAATTTGCTTGCAAATCTAAACACCCAGACCTGAAAATATGCACAAATCCCCAATTTTAGTCCACCATGCAACCCTCAATGTGGAATTGCCAATGCTAGAGGCAAGGGTTTTCATCCTCACCTCCAAGATGAAGTCCAAGAGGGTTTTTGTCCTCCTAAACCTCAGAAATCAGGCAAAACTTTTCATCCTTGGATGCCAAATTCGAAAGCAAAAGTTCACAATGAAAATATCAAATGCAATCTTGATGCCAAAAAGGAAGCCAAACGTCTCTTTTTAAACTTTTCCAATTCAGGCTTTTGATTAAATATCCCTCCAATCAGTATTTAAAAATACTTTTTAATTGATTTTTATTTTTATTTTAATATTAGTGTTTAAAACTTGAAAGTTGAAACACACTTTTTATTTTAATGATAATATTATTTAAGTTGCCCCTTAAATTAAAAATTTCCAAGCCCAACTTAAAATATTATTATAATTTATTTCTCTTGCTTTTCCTCTTAGCTTAGGGAAAATGAAAATAGGCTAGAGGTTTTCTCTATGGCTCTGGTTCGGAAAAGGGGATATGACATTGTGTTGTACATTGCTTTCATTATTTGGACTGCACTGGATTTTCACTTTTAAGTCTCAATGTTTATATTTTCTCTAGCGTCTTTCTTGTGTTTAGTACATCTTGGGGGACTTTTTGTTGTGAAATAGCCAACAACAAGGGTTATCTTTATAACTTGAGTAAAAATTCTTGTGTTATTTCTATTGGGCCCATTTCTACTTTTGTATTCGAAATGGAATTTAGTATTATTATTTTGTTCTTCAAATTGCTTATATATTAATGGATTTTAGCAGGATGATTTAACCTTTTTATTTTCCTCCACTGATGGAAAAAGCACCATGATAAAATTGTTTTGTACAGAATCCAAAAATGTGTTTACGGTAGAGATATATTTTGTGCTTTTGATAAATCATAAAATGTTAATTAATTGTATATAGCTGATCCCAAGGAATGATGATATCAGATTTTTGTGCATGCATCCTTTTATCTTTGCAAGAAAGAACAATCTATTAGTGGAGGAAGGACCTATGTATGCCCACATGAAGTGTATTAAGTTGTGATGTTTTCATGATTTGTGCCTTAGGTGCTTCAAGCATTGATTTCTGTTGGGTCTGGATAGAATTTCAGAGGCATATAATGGGCTTTTAGAATCTGTAGAGCTTATTTGTCGTTGAGCCGCTGATGGTTATCTTGGTACAAGTTGAATGTAATAATTATGGAACACCTGTTCAAAGGAATTGATATGCATAATCTGTTGTGTGTACTCCAAGTTCCAACATTGTGGGTGAATTAGTGACAGAAATCTTATCTCTGCATTCTCCCATTCTAGTTTCCTTGTCTCTTTGTTTGTGATAAGTTGATTTCATTTTGATTGTTTCATATGTTCATTCTTTGCTTGGTTCTTACAGGTTTGAAGAGCAAACATGCTTTCATTTCTGTTCAGCATCCATTCTGCTGATTTATGAGGGTGATTCAACAAGCATTACTGAAAATGCTCATAGATCTGGTGTATCTGTTAAGTTGATTGACTTTGCTCATGTCATAAATGGTCAAAATATTATTGATCATAATTTTTTGGGAGGTTTGTGCTCATTGATCAATGTTATTTCCCAAATAATGGCTGACCTTGGAATGAAGCTACCCAAAGAGTCTCTCTTGACTACTTGAGTCAATGTTTGCATGGAACAAAAGGCTAATTAATCAAAGGCTACTCATGACTATACTTTTTTGAACAAAAGGACGGGACTCTCATTACTCATAAAAATAATTGCCTAAAACATATTGTATGGGACGGTGTGCATGCACTCCAAACTATCTGGAATGAATCTGTACCTTTACACGTTTGGAAGTTTGTGCCACTTTAGTGAACACCTTTATAAAAGTTTCCACTTTGTTGATTCTTTTGGAGAAAAACTGCAATTCCAATTTTCAACTAAGTTCATACTAAAATGAAAAGTTGTGCTATCCTAAATGCTTAGAAAATGTGTTCTTTGTGTTTATCTCTATTCGTTCGTTATTAATTTTTGTCATGGCAGGGTATTATAGTAATTAATATTTATAAAGGGTTTTAACTAGTTTTAATTATGAGGCAATCAAAATTAAGTATTTTTTACCAATGTAAATATTTATTTTTCTTAAATCTAAATATAATTTGTTAATCAAATATTAAAAATATAAATAAATGCATGGACCAATGCCCACCCCCATGTTTCGCCATGGGGGCACCTTGAGGTAAGGTCGAGTGTAACCATATTAAAGAACCAAGCCCACCCCCATGTCCTCTATGAGATACCCCCCACTAGCTCGGGCTAGTGTAATATTTCCCGAGGCCCCCAGGTCTTGTATCTTGACTTACTTGCGACATGTGGAGTGGGGCATTTGCATGTCGCCCAGGGGGTACATCCCTGGTCTTAATTTTAAGTGCGACAATGTGCGAAGGCGAAGGTGAAGGAGCGAAGGGTTTCGGCAATTTTGATAATTTGAATACAGGCAAGAAAGTCAGGAATGGAGGTAGTAGGGGTTCTCTCTTGGTCTAAGGTGAGTGGTGAGGGGCGGAGTAGGTATCTGCTGCGTTTTGAATCTTGCGGGGATGAAGGTCTAAAGGATCCTTCCATTAATGAAACACTTCTCTCTAACAAGCCGTTGGGTTCTCCTTATGAGCTTGAGCTTGAGGCCAGGTCTTCCGAACCAAAATCCTTAGGGGCCTGCAAGAACAATGGAAACCCTTATCGCGAATGCATCACTTTCTACGTGGAGTAGATCTAGAATTCAAACCCTATTCCTCCTCCCAAGCCACCCAATCCCCAAGCTTTTGGTTTGGAGGAGCCTCCTTTTCACAATGTTTTGGGTGTTTCCATTGGTGATGCGTAGGTTGCTTTCGAGGAAGATCCATCGGTTTTCCATATTTCTGATGAAAGCATAAACTCTATATCAGTAGATGTTGGAAGCTGCTCTCTGATTCTCAGACTCCTGCGGAAGCGGCCTTCCCTTGAAGACTTCCAGGCTTGGGTTTTGTCCGTCTGGAGCAATTTGACACCCCCTTTGGTTCTTGGATTTCGATTTTTTTCTGGTTACCTTCTCTTCTGCGGATGATTGCAATTTTGTAACTCAGAATGGCCCTTGGTTTTTTAAAAATTTTGGTTTGTTCCTCACCGCTTGGGCTCCCTTCTTTGACCCTGCCACGACTGTCATTTCGAAGATTCTGATTTGGGTTAGGTTATACAACCTCCCTTTGGTGTTGAGGAATCTTGATCTCTTAGGTCAAATGATCAATCAGGTGGGATCCTTTGTTAAGATCGATGAAAAGGTGGAGGCTTCGTGCAGATATTCTAGGGTTCGTGCTTATGTGGATATCTCCAAACCCCTTCCCGGCTCGATTGAGATACAGTCTTCTCAAGGATCTTGGCAACAATTTTTAAATTTTGAAGGACTCCCTTTTAGATGCTTCCGCTGCAACAAGTTGGGGCACAAGATTGGGACTTGCATTGCACCAAGGCCTCTTGGAGCTAGATGGTTCAGTCTTAAGAAGTGGAAGGAAAAACCAAGGACACCAAATGCGGATTTTGTTTGGCGCAATCATGGCAAGTTTTTCGTTCCCCACTCTACCTTGAGGAATGAGTCTGCGGGTCCTTCTCTAGTGCAACCTTCAGGGTATGACGAGCCTTCAACCCTTAATAAAGATATTGTCCCGGTGGACGCTGTTGAGGAGGATTCTGAGTCAGATGGTTCTTACCCTTTTATGGAGGATCTGGGTGATCCTTCTCATATTTTTCTCGATGACATTGTGGTGACTCCTCTAAAGCTTGGGATCTCTCAGATTGAGCCTAGAAAATTAAAACCAGATTGTGGGGTCTCCAAGCGGAAGAAAGGAAGGAAATTTGAGGCTAAAAAACTCTGTATTGAAGGAAAGGAAGCGGTGGAGGGGGGTTCTTAGTGGACTATGGAGGCTCTCCTTTCACGGAAAAATGGCAGATTTTAGTTTGTTTATCGACTTTCTAGCCTTGATCTTTTCTCTCTATTGTGAGGATCTTTTGGGGACTTTCCTTTTGTCCTCTCTGTGGGGTAGTTTTTTGCTTAGTTTAGACTCTTCTTATCCTTGTTTTGGTTGGTATGTTGTCAACCTTTTGGGCTGTTTCTACTCCCTTTGATTCAAGGGCTTGCTTATTGTATTTATTTTTATCTTTTCATATACAAATTAACCTTACGAATAAAAATATATATATATATATATATATATATATATATATATATATATATATATATATATATATATATATATATATGTATTATGTACATTGTGGCTAACTAAATTTTTTGAAGTAACATACTATCAAATTTTTTCTATCCTCAATTTTCAATGAAGACATAACCCTTATAAATACATGTCTAGGTGAGTAGGCATCATATGCAATATTTACATGTAAGGCATAAAAAGTGTCAAAGAAACTATTTGTCCACACACTCAAAATAGTAGTTGTGCTTGCAGTTTAATAGTACTCTTACTCTAGTCTTTAGTGTTACACTAATATGGTAACATTAAAAATTGTTTTCCAGTTACATTGAACTCCCTACTTAGTAGTTTTTGGTAGGTCTCGTTTGGTCTGGTTGCGTTTTGTGATGAACTTCATGTTGGGGTGTATATATGGATGGATTTTTAGTAATATTATGTTATCTTGAATTGATATCTCATCGGTCCTTGGTATAGCTAGTTGATGTTGGGCTTGGGGGCTATCTACCATCACATTCGGGGGATAAGCCCCCTTTTTGTATGGTTCTTGGATCCCAACAAGGTATATTATGAATATGTGTGTTTGTGTGTGTGTGTGTGTGTTAAAAACTGAGTTTATTTGAAGATACATATGTACATACATATATGTACACACAGATAATCCGAAGGGAGTATTTTACACATGGGTTGCAAACAAGGATCTATGTAATAATGTTGTGTTTGATGGAGTTGCTTGCAACAACAACAACAAAGTTGTCAATATTTGTATGTAAAGCAAAGGGCTCTCTAGAGTATGCAATGCAATGCCTAAATTTTTTAGAAAACTGTCCCCCAATTTGAAGAAATGTTAGATAATGAAATACCTTTTGTCTAATCCACACTTTTGGTATTAGGAACAATCACATCACCTAAAAATACTAGACTTGAATCAATTACTCTTACAAAAAAGGTCATAACATGTTGAAAATCATAAAAACAAGAAAAATTGCATTAAGCCCTAGAACCAGAACCAAAATTAGTAAAAACTATTACTAATTTTGACAAGCTTCCCACCATTTCTAGCTTTGTGCATTTAAAGGGCCACAAATACATAAAAACATGTTGGTATGTGAGCACCTCCACATCACATGTTGAACTATAAGAGATGTAATAACTAAATGGACCTCAATTGATAATGCTAATGAAATTGCTTTGCATGGTATTTTTTGTTAGTTGAATTCTAGTACACAAGAGCTTATGCCTCATTTCTCTTGCCATTTTCATCATAAGATTTTGTAATCATTTAATATCATATATACACTGCTATTTTATATCTAATCATGTGGTTCCTTATTTATACGTCAATGGTTGTAATAACCAATCTTATATAGTGTGTAAAATTTTAATTTTAAATAATACATTTTATGAGTATGATGTAAGGATTATTTAACCTAGAGAAAAGTTCTTTTGCATATCAACGATTATATCTCACATCAGTGTTAGGGCATATTTATAACACGTTCCATAAATTAAAGTACGGTCTTGGATAAAGTAGTGGACACCTTGAATGGATGTTTAAAGACTTTTTGGTATTAATTTGGTGAGATTCAATTTTTTTTTTTTTTTTTTACTATTTATAGAGACAAGTTGTCTATTTGACAATTCGAGACAATTTTGTATATGTGACCTCAAACATTTTCTATTAAAATCTTTACTTTCTTAATCAAAACAAAATATTATTGTGTGAATTTAGGCACTATGTGGGCAATAGATGGAAATGATTCAAGAACATTGAAAAGTGGCCCACACATTTAGTAAAGTGACCACCGAATATAGGGTAGTGTGTTGACCAATTTAACTAACAAATACACACAAGATGGAGGGTAAAGAGATACTTGTGGGGAATTTGTTGGCACAATTATATCACCCTTTACTAATAGGTTTCTCTTTGTGAGGGTCGATAGCTTTGGTTGAAAATTTGGAAGCGAAGAGATAACCTACTAAGATAAGTAGGTGTTTGTGTTTATTGCTAAGTTGTTAATTTGAGGGAGGGGGAGGGGGAGAGGGAGGGGAAGGGAGAGGGTAGAGATGATCAAGTGCTTGCTTGTTTTGAAATGGTGTTAAGGATTAGTATATAAATATGGATGTCAAACCATAGGTCATAACTTCTAATGTTGATGTGACTAGCCATGGACAATGTAATAAGCTTTGAATAAAGACGAACCAATATATTTATTCTACACATACCATGACTGGTGGCATGGGCCTTGAAATGGTCAATATAAGATGAGGAATCCAAAATGGTTAAAAGGGCCTAGGAGGGACAAGAGGATGCTATATGAAGGAATCAAGTGATTTATCATTATTTGAAATTGTGTTTAAGACTAAATTTTAGGGAGCTTACACATGCTAAGGGCACTTGAACACAATTATGTGAGATGTTCTCTAGGCAAGTCCACCTCCAATCTCATGATATAATAATGGTGGGAAATGTATAAAGCTAACAAGTCCCTTGACAAACGAAATATTTGTAAAGCATTTTTAGAGTGCATATATAGTGTGCCTCTAAATGGGACCCATTTTTAAAGACATGCCTAGTATATTTATGGATTATATTATTATACCTTAGTGTTTTTAGGACTTGTGTATTTTGATTATATTAGGTTGTATAGTGAAATTACCATATACTAAGGCATGTTGAGACGTTAACCATGACTAGATATATCTTAGTTTAATGTGATATATTTTATAGCTAGAATCTATCTTGACGTTGCATTCAATATAATTTAAACATATTTCAATTTTTTAATAATGTGTAATGATTTATGTTTTTTTCTCTATAGTCTTAGTATTCACCCAAATGATAGACAAGAAAGTGTGGGTTGAAATATCAATTTAATATCTTTTCTATGTAGTTTTTTCTAAAGCTTGTCTAGTTAAAGTTGATGTTACTTTTAGAAGTTCATAATATTTGTTTATTTTCAAATATTGAATTTAATAATTTTACTTTACAATATTACTTATCTTTAGATAAGAGTTTGTAACTAAACCATCTAGGATCACATCTTATAGTTATTGATATTTAATCAAGTACATGTTACTATAAACATCTCTCTAGAAAGAGATGATAATAACTATACTCAAGAAAATGAATGTCATGACAATAAATCTTGAAATATTATAAGAGATGTATTAATAGTAATGTATAAACTTCTAAATATATGGTTATTAACATAAACACTTTAGATATACCATAGGCCTAATATATCATAGTCATAGATTAAATAAATTAACCATATATTTTCTTTAAAGCACAATCTTCCAATCAATTTTCATTAACATGCAATATTAATAGTAGAATAAATGAATATGTGCAATCCTTAACAATCTTGTCAATTTGAATATATGTTATGTTAGGATTACTTGTTAAAGAGCTCACCTACCTATTCTCTTAGGGTTTTAGAGATGAAGACATAATCCATTTCTTTTCCATTTTAAATGTTTTTAATTTTTTTAAATTAATATATGAACTAAGCATTTACATCACATGTTAAATTTTATTTTATTTTTATTATTAAATACAATAAAATATTTTTATTTTTATTTACTAAATAAATGTGATTAAAATTCAAGGCTACACTTTGCACATTACGTATAAAAAAAATTCAAGGCTAAACCAAAAAAAAGCAAAGCTTACTTTTTATAAATTATTAGAAAAAATATATTAAAGTTGAGTGTTTATTAAGAACTAAAACCCATCACATAATATTCAACCTATATATAATTAAAACCCTAAAGTTCTAATCGCCTAAGAAAATAAACTTTGAAGTTCAACTCCCTACATGTCCAACAATAAGAATTAATGGGTTGCCTTAGTTGGGCCTTCGACTCCCCTATTGGTCCAGTCCACCGTGGGTCAGGATACTTCTTTGTCAATCCTTGATTCTTCTTCTGCGTTGCTGGCTTCTCACTCAACGCATGATTTTTCTTTGGATGCGATTTTTGTTGAGGATCCTCTCCTTTCGCTTTGATCTAAGGATTTAGACTCAGAGATTGCTTGGATTGTTGTGTAGAGAAAGGACTCCCCAAATCTGTTGCTGCTTCGCGACAGAGGGTTAAGGGAGTTAGATTTTTGCCCTCAGGATCTGGTGTTTAGTTTTTTTTGCAACTAGGTTGTTGTTTGTTTGTAGTTTCTATACTACTTTTGTGTTGTGTCTGGCCTGTTTGTGGCATGTTTTGTTCTACCCTATGGGCCTTGTTTGTAAAGGCTTTAGCCCCTTGTAAGACGCTTATCTTAATAAAAAACAATACGAATTTATGATATGTAATTTTGCATTAAAATATAAATTTGTTAATCATAGGTTCATAATTTAATTCTTACACAATTATTGTTAGGACTAAGGTGTGCTACTGACCTTGCAAAGTCCTAGGATATTGAATTGTAATATTTTATTGTTTTTGATTATGGTAAACAACTTACAAGCGGCTGAACCCTTTATAAACAAGGCCCCTAGGGCAGAATAAAACAATATAGACACAACAACACAACAACATCCAAGTTGAAAGAAACCAACATCCCAAAAGGCAACCCAAATAGTACACAAGACACACACTGACAGTAGAAAAACTAGACAGGGATATAAACAACAACAGATCCCGAACAAGCAAACCTAACACCCTTAGTCCTAGGATGCAGCTCCAGAACAGATTTGGGGAGCCCTTTCTTTCTACATTGAACACAGTCCAAGAAACCTCTGAGTCAAAATCCTCAAAGCGTGGCGAGAGGGGGGGTCCTCCCTTGTAACAACAGCCAAAGAAGGAATAGACAAAGAGATCAAACCAGAATTAGGCACATCCGAAAGAGTTACCAGAGTAGATGAAGAAGTAGCATGACCAGGAAGAGTTGAAGAAACAACAGGAGCAGAACCCATTAAACTTACAGATCACTCTGTGCTTTAGGTAGAACTCGTTCTCCAAAACCTCAGGGCCACACACCACCATAGGGGTTGAGTGAGCAACAGGCAAAGGCTGAGATTTTGCCTATGAAGAGTGAACCAGAGAGCCTGCACCCTTCGCAACATCAATGAACAATTTCTGGGGGCGACTAGTAGTCCTAGAGTAGACCCTGGCCCTACCAGAAACGACAGAGGATGGAAACAACTCGATAGACTGACTAGGAGGGCTAGCCGCCAGCACCAAATCCCTACTGACGACATCCCCCAACACTCCCTCTATCGCCGAAATACCTGCATTTCCATTACCACCGTCTGCACATTCAAAAATTCTGCTCACACTCATTTTTGCTCCTCCGATAATTCTTCTTAGTGTTAACATAAAAAAATAACTTTTATTGTTAATGGTTATAACATTTGATGTTACGGAACCTGGACAAAATAATAAATTTAATATTATTTGATGTTAGTATCCTCTTTGAATGGGATGTGGATTCTTTGAGAGGAGGTTGTGATCCTCTTTGGACACATGGCATATTGGTTATGATAGATTTTATAACATTGTAAGAGGTGTATAAGAGATAGGAGTTATGCATGACACCTTATGACACTTATAACATATTCTATAATGTGTAAGAGCATCATTATGGAGTTACAACTTGAAAAATTGACCATCTAACCTCATGTGTTTGGCAAGGATTCTTTGTCCTATAATCGGTTGTTCACACCTACTTTTATCCTCTAGTATAAGGGACGTCATTTTTGGAGGGAAGATGGAATAACTTGTTTGAAACTTTGTTTGGAATCCATTGCATGTGTGGGACATGATTTTTGATCCATGAGGCCTTGCTTTCTATAAAGGAAAGGCTTGGGGTAGCATTCACATAATAGAGTAGCATTGGAGCAAGGAGTGCTACCGAACTTACACCATGGAGGAGGGATGTATAATCTTATTATTGTTTGTTCTTCATTGCAATACATTATGGCTATGGATGTATGGTTGCATGTGTAAGATGTGATAAGTTTCTAAAACAGATATTGCATGTTGAGTTACAAGTTGAAAAATAGGTGTTAGAGGTGGATGTTAATCTCCATATTGAAATTGGTGCCTTGTATTGTAATTGATCATTTTTTGAATAATATAACGGTTTCATAGTGTTTGGTCGGTGTATTTTTTTACTTGAAAGGGTTTCCTCCATATATATATTTTATGTTCTTTCTCTATGTTGGATGATGTCTATTCTTCTTTTATTCTTTTCTCTCATATGTTTGTCTCTTAAAGTCGATTAACAAATATATTTTTAGGATTAATGGTAAATGAGCTCCATTTCCCAAATTATTGGAATTAAATCTTGGATCTAAGTTCTAGGTATTCCTTCATTTGATTTTTCGAGCTTGGCAAAAGCTTGTGGGAACCTATAGGAAGGAATTGGTTGGTTTATTTTTAGTCCTTGATGGAATGGGAGTTTTGTTGTACTTGATCTTGTATTTTCAAGAAATAATGTCTTGTACTTGTGGGATGGAGATGGAGAAAAATATATTTTGTGTTCTTTTTCTATGTTGGATGAAGTCTATTTTTCTATTCTTTTCTCTTATCTATTTTTCTCTTAAAGTAGATTTTACAAGTCATTATGCTACTAATTTTTTCTAGATCTGTAAACTATAACAAATATATTTTAAGGATTTAGTGAATGAACCCCATTTCCGAACATTTTGAAATAAGAACCTAGATCTAAGTTCTAGGTATTCTTTCATTTGACTTTTTGAGCTTGGTAAGCTTGTGGGAATCTATAGGAAGGAATTGGTTGGTTTATTTTTATCCTTGATGGATTGAGAGTTTTGTTTTAGTTGGTCTTGTATTTTAGGAAATAATGTCTTGTACTTGTGGGATGGAGATGGGAAGTTTGAAGAATGTTTATCACTATACTTAAAAACTCCAAAGCACATGTAGTGGGAGTTTTGGGTAGTGATGTGAATTTGTTTATTTGTGATAGATGATCTTTTTGTTGGGAATTTTGGCTGTGTTTTATATATTTATGTGTGAAATTTATTTTAGTTTGAAGATGGTTTGTTTTGGTTACAACTATGAAAATTTTAGATTTGATCACCATTGTGTTTTGTTGTTGTAATCACTAACTAGTTGATTATGTGAAGAGGGGAGTGTCTTTATTGGAATTTGTAGTTAGTGGTTGCAAAGGAACATTGTGGGTCAATTGTGGAAATTAGATCTATGGGTGGAAATAATGGTAAATCTTCAAGAGCTGAAATGGAAAAGCTAAACGAGCAACACTATGTCTTTTGGAATTTGTGGGGAGTAGAAACCTAGTGACAGAACTTGTGTGATGCCATGGTGTATTTAGTGATATTTAAATCCAATATGTTTTTTTAATCAAATTTTTCTAATTTAGAAATAATTTTCTTTCATTGTCCTCCAATTTGGATTATGTATTATGAAAACTCATTGTTTTAGGACCCTATTTGGTAAGTTTTATTTATTAATATAAAAATATATGTTTAGAGAAGTTTCTATTGCATATGGATGGTTCAAATTTATAGGTATTATATTATGGATGGTAGAACCTCTTTTCATAGATGTATTCTTTTTTTTTTGGATAAATCTATGTTTTAGAGCTTGGGGTTTGTTCCTGATTACTTGCACAATGCTAAAAAGTCTTGTTTGTGTGACTTTTATTGGGTAAAAGAGGGATAATATTTATTGGTAATATTGATATTATATTGGGGTGGTATGTATGGTTGAAATAAGTTAAGGCAATGAAGGCATTCACATTGAAGTTTGGAAGCAACGCCACTTGTTGTTGAAAGGTTGTAGGGTGAAAAACTTATTGCATAGGTTTTATGTGATAAGTGGTGGTAAATTTTTAGGGTGATATTTCTTACAATAGTAGGTTATTGGAGAAAGTGCACACACTACAAGTTCACTTAAAACAAAGAAAAGGTCACTTATAGTGACTATAAGAACATTTTGTACTAATGCAAGTACACTTTTAGCAAAGGAAAATCTCTTTGACAGTGATGTAGGAATGTAGGAAGCTACTGTAGGTATAATGTGAGAATGATTAGGTTTGTTATTATTAGTGTATTAGCTTTATTTTTGTGGATGTGTTTTGGTTTAAGAGATTGCATTGCTTCAGGATTACTCTATGTTGGAATCACTTATTCGATGATGATATAATAAGTAATGTTATTTCCATTAGTATATGTCATATAGGTAGGAGATGGTTGAAGTTTTCCTCTTGAAAATAATATGTGCATGCAAGAAGTAATATGTAGAGTGCTTGTAATGGGTGTTGGTGAGGGGCATTTGGTTTCATAATAAAATGTTTTTTATATGTGATTAACTTCCCAGTTTCAATTATGTCCATGATGTTGATTTGTAGTGCTTCATCATTCAAGATGTAGATCTTGGTGTTAAAGGTTTGTGGATAATTTTGGATGTGTTTTGGTGATATAATTTCACTTGCATGATGAGCTAGGCATTCTATGTTGAATGTATTTTGTAGATTTCAGTTAAAATCTATGTTGTTTGTAGATTTATGGATACTATAGTTGTAGATTTGAGAAACTCTTAACATTGAAGAAAGAGTTTGGGGATAGGCTTGGTTATGAGGCAATGTGCTTTTGTCTTACTAATTTTGTGTAACACCCCGCCACGAAAACCTAAAGAAAAGCTCAACTAAGCAATGCAAAAGGGCAAATATATATTTTTAACAGAGAAATATCAATGATATGCAAATTATGTTTATTTATAACATCTAAGTTAAGCTTTAACCTCTAGGGATTACATGGCTGCATTACTAATCAAGATCTAACTAACATTATGAGTTACCTAACAACCATAGATCATTCTAAGTCTATTTGCATCAGATGAATATACACATACAATTCCATATTATAACATTAGATAAGTAGCCATTAAGAACATGTAAAAAGGATTACAAGAAATTGTCATGAATAATAAAAGATACATGTTTGATAAATAAGCAAGGTTTATTTTACAACACCAAGTTAGATGATCCTATATTACTCACTCTACCATTCGGTTTCTAGCTAACTAATGTATAAATGATATAAATAGAGTACAACCTAATTTACAAATACATAATAAAAGATCCTTTCAATTAGGAACAAGACATCTCTCATGCAATTACAAACAAGTATAACAAGAACCATATACCCGTCCTTCACACAATGGAAAACATATTCTTTTCTCAAGTAAGCTGCTTAGTTAACACGTGTATCTTCTGCATGGCTTAGAGATCTCAAACTGCACATCTAATGAAACATTAGTCCTACATAGTTACTAATTACACAATACAAATATCAATTGCATCAAATGACAAGCCTAAGGCCCTAAGGGCTGACCTAATGTCTCGGGGCTCATGATGGCCTTGCCTACGTATGCATAACATAGAGACTTCGTAGTTCGAGGACTATACTTTCTACCAACTTAATTTGGTTGTCCTAAATAAAGGATGCATTAGTCGCAACATTTGACCACTTTACACACATATCTTTAGTTTCACAAAAATAAGAGGAATAAATGTTTTTAGGGTAGAATATTATTGCTAGGAAACTACATAGGATCTGCCACAATATCATAACCAACTATATTACACACATAAGCCTAATCAAATAAATTACCACCTGAATTCCAAACTGTTGGTTTAATTTACGGCTCATTGCTCATATCTAATAACATGAATAATTGAATCTCTTAGTGCATTTCATATAAAGGTTAGTAAAAGATTTAACAATGTCTCTAATATCAAACTAAATGGATTAAAAGAGTCTACACCTACTACTCAACACAAAACACATGCATGACCAATTTAATACAGTCAAAATCATAGAAGAAAACTTGAAAACCTTTTTGCATATATAAATATACCATCAAGGCTAAACAACAATTAACCATTGAGCATTAAGGATCACGTATTATAGGCTATAGTCATAATAGAAAATTTATAATTGAAAAATATAATTATTCTTCTAAATATTATACTAGCATTACGACCCTTAAGCCATAGCATAGATCAAAATCATTAAATCTCTAAAACCTAAGAAATTCAATATTAAAAACCTATATCAATAATATTTACATACACCTTCCCTTAGATACTATTAATACAATCTCTAATTTACTATATAAAACCTAGATTCATTTTTTTTTTCTATCTAAAAATATTTGTTATTTGCAATAAAGAAGGATTACAATCTCAATTTCAAATTCAAACAAGACAATATAACATAGCCCATTGAATAACTAAAAGAATGCATAAACAAGATATATCTATAAGCTAAAGGTCATGTTTTAAACAATTATCAAGAGAGTAAAGATATATTTGAATCTCACCAAGTAAATTGGCAGATTTAATATATGTTCAAAGACAATAAATACTTATATCATCTTATTACATCCTTACAACCTTGCAAAATAGTTGATAAGG
This sequence comes from Cunninghamia lanceolata, assembly GCA_027924645.1. Lineage (NCBI taxonomy): Eukaryota > Viridiplantae > Streptophyta > Pinopsida > Cupressales > Cupressaceae > Cunninghamia > Cunninghamia lanceolata. The sequence goes on from BSBN01001749.1 coordinate 506,520, forward strand.
TTGGTTGTTTGACTAAAGATGGTGTTGAAATTAAACATAACAAGATTAAACAACATTTAGCCCTAATCAATAATGTTTAACTAATGCAATAAGAAAGAAGGGCCAGATAAATATGTTTTCCTCTTCAAAACATATTATTGTCCCATTACCTTAGACCCATTAAAATAGAAGCATGATTCTTAATACTTCACCAATTTCTTTGTGAACCAATTGATTAATAAATGAATAAAATGATATCACAACCCAGCTTGTCTAAGCTATAATTTGTGATCTACCTAAAATATCAATCTATACTACAGATCATACTAAAAAGACCAAAAGATAGAGCACCATTCTCTTTTCTACTAACTTAATTGTTTCAATGAAACTCAGTTAATATTTCATAACTAACCATAACTAACGAACATGTTAGTAAGATTATCATTAAAAATATTCTTTCCTCTAGTTAATCTATCTAATTACTAAAATACAAAGAAATTCAGATGTTGACTAAAGAATAATTCTCATAACTATAATTTAGAACTAAGACTTTTGCTTCTATTCTAATTACAAATTCCAAAGAATAGTAATCTTCAATGTTGTCGTAAGATATGGAAAGAAAATGGATATGGAAAGAAAATGTTGTCGTAAGATATGGAAAGAAACTATTATTCAACAAAACAACATCCACACTTACTTTATTCTCTATTCTTTATTTGAATTAAAATATAGATAAGATATATATTTCTATAAGGAAATTTGGTATAAATTACCATTATGTGAAAATAACTAAAAAAAAAATTCTTAATATAAAATTAAAAGACATAAAATGGTACATAACCTATTCCTTTATTATCAAAATTTATAACCAAAATCATTCTAAACATAATCTATTTCTTAAATTTCCAAAACATATTAAATTCTTTCTTTAATTTTAAGGAAGTAATTCTTATTAAATTAACTATTAAAGAGGAAAGATTTCCTTTTTAAGGGAAAAGTTCATATTAAAAGAAATACTTAAAGAAGGACGATTTCTCTTCTTTTTTTTAAAAGGAAAGAGTTTTAGTTTCCTCTTTTAAAAAAAATCAATCAGCTAGCTTAAGTCTTTACTTTCTAATTTGACTATTTAAAAAGGATAAAAGAAAATCAACGCACCAAAAGAGGAATTAATGAAAGAGCATGCAGAATGCCTCAAAGAGATGTCATTTCATGTAAAGTGATGATTGTAGTATTGCACATAATGGATTTAAGATTCTTTGAATAATGAGAATGCAAGACATGCAAATTATTTGGCAAAATGCTCCATGGGATGATTGGGGTGACAGTTCTAAATTAGAGAATCAAAATGATTCATTTACAAAAAAAGACTGCTATTAAGAAGCAAGGCGCGGTTTACCTTGTAAAAGGATCTAAGGGTGGCACATCTGATAATTGGGCTAGATGGGATGATATTTAGGATGATGACAAGGATGACTTTTTTTTTAAGAGATCAACAGGTAGACATTCTGATCATACACATGACAAGATCAGATGTTGTTTTCAAAAAATGGGTTATAGTTATAGCTACATGCTACATGATTTCTTGCATAATCTGTTAGGTACATTAGTGTAAAGGTACGAGGGGTTTATTTATGGTAGCTACCTTGATACTACCTTGTTGTCTCCTAGCTTTCCCTACCTTTCCCGGTTTCAAGTTTTGTATTACAGATAACATTGGAAATAAAGAGAAGACAAAGGGATCGGAGGCACTAGTCTTTAATTTCTTGGAAACATAGATTACATACGGGAATAGATGGCAAAAAGCCTCGGTGAGATTCCATCTCATGATACATGACATGCACAAAATGTTTGTTAAGAAGGCTTAAAGTCTTTCATGAAAATGCAAGCGGCATGAATAGACCCAGACTCCACAACCATTGGCAGCATAACGTAAAGTGTAATTTTATCAGGAACAAAGTAAAGCTCTCATCAACGTGCATGCAAAAATAAGTGAGGAAACACAGTTTTGCATAAGTTTCCGAGCCAAAACAAATATTGAGCAAAGGCTGATAATGAATTAGAACAGGTCAAATATGTTTCATGCAGGTCGAATGGAGAATTGGGGATTGAATGGGTATACAAATTCTTCAAAATTCAACAAGAAAAGAATCAAACATTTTCAGTGAACCATTGTTGATGAAAGGATTGAAACAAAATCCCTTAAGGAGATGATCTATGGGAAAACAAGATTTCATTTAATCATAATTAGAAAACACAGACCCTTTTCAAAGATACATGCACATTCAAGACATAAATAGAAATTATTCAAACATTGCATACCTGGAGTTTCCAAATTTTTTTCCTAGGTTTGCTTATCATCAAATCTGCTTTTCCTCTTTCATCTCTTCATATTCTGCTCTAGTGATTTTTCCTCCTCAAGTTCCATCTTTTCTCCTCTCAGAAATCTAATGAAATCCTTCTGAATATGCATGAACATAATCCCTTCTGGTTTTCCCATGCTTCCCCCAAAATTCCCCCAAGGAATGATAATAAATGAAAGTCACTCTTCTTCTCCTTAACTTAGAAATTTGTTAGGAATAAATGTTTTCCATGAATCTTGCATGGCTGCCACTACCTTGTGGCATAAAATAGAATTAATGTATTAAAAGAGTCTTTTCAAAACAAATTAATTGAAAACACATATATTCTAATTTATAAGTTGCATGGATTTCAAAATTTAATTATTTTTCCAACAAGGGAGAGGTTTTAAGAATCTTCACAAAAATCAAATGTTCAGAATTAAAAATAGCAAATGAAATTAATTTTCTTCCATAACTTCTACAAAATAATAATGACCCAAAAAAAAACTGGAAAGATTCCATCAAAGAGATGGATAACCACCACTTCTTGTTTGACTAAAATTAGAAATCAATTAGGAATGATAAAGTATAAAATAACTATATATGATTTTCTTATAGAACAATACTAACTCATATAAATAATTACTCCAAAACAATACAATTAATAAAATATCATAATTAGTAAATAAGTTTCAAGTATGCTCTATACCTCTCACGGTGAGAATGGAGTGTTTGTAGTTTTCTTGATGTGGCATTCATTTGAGTAATCTTATAAGTTGTAGCATACTCGCAGCTCTTATGAAAAAAACTTGTAGTTGACTTGTACAAGAACTATGGTGGACTTGTAGTCATCTTATAGTGGACCTAGAGTGGACCTATGGTGTACTTGGTGGACTTGTAAGTTTTTTTATTGCTATTTATTTTCTTGTTTTGGCTAGGAGTTATATCTATTAGATATTGACTATATGTATTAGAAGCTTCAGATCATAAGTTGTGGGAACTTTCTATAGGAAGATAGTCAATTGTTACAACGTGTTCTTGGTTTAGAGATGATGGTTCTACTTTTCTTAGGCGAAATCCTGGTAAGAAACATTTGTTTGGAGTTCTTTGATTATGTTAAGGCCATGTTAATCTTAAAATTAAAGGAGAGGTATTGTCATGATGCCTTGGTTATCTCTATTATTACTTTTAGTGGGAATGTAGGTAGTGATGTGAATTTATTTTGCTAATGGATGTTTGTGTCATGGACAACTCTTGGTTGTATTTGTGCACAAGCAGTGGGATTTGTGACAATTAATTGATTTATTAGTAGAAGACCATTTGACTTTATGTTTAGTAAAGTTGTTGATAATTTTGTGCCATGCCACACTTTATTGTGTAGTTGAAGCTCTTGGTTATAAGTTGTTTCCTTGTTTTGAGGAGATGTTGCTATCAATGTCATGTGATGATCCTGGATAGTAATTTGGATTATTGACATAATATGGTAGGGTTGTTATTATCTATTTATTTTAGAAAAAAATTAGATCATGAGGTCATGATTGAGTTCTAGAGTCTACATTGATCCTATAGTGGGAACATTTGGTGTTTTTTGTCTCTTGAGTTGATGCATTGGTTATTTTGCTTGAGTACAATTGGCTGATGCAAGTTTGCATGTGGAGTTGAATTAGCATGGAGGTATTGGTTTTGTATTTGTTGCACTTAGAGACTTGCATTTCTCCTACTGTGGAGATTTAAAATCAATTTTCCATGTGTTTTGAGTTCTTGGAGTTTGCTCTAGCCTTGTTGTTGGAGCTTTGGTAGTGATTTCAATTTTTTATTTTTCTTGGGTTTGTACATTAATCACTATGTTTTTGGTGGACTCTTTTGCAGGTGTTGCATGTAGATTTATGTTTGCATGTAGATTTATGTTGGCAAGAGGTGATTGGTTTTGTATAGGGCTAGAAATTTGGTGATTTGGAGTATATAGACTATGATGATCCCTTATTTTTACTTAGGATTACAACTGATGTTCTAGGAATACACAATTGCTTACAGACTTCTATTGGTTTTGGATATATTCTTTTGTCTAGTAATGATTTGTGATCACTTTTCTTTGTTGCTCCTAGTTTTTTGTTGATTTCCAAGTCTGAAGTGTGTTAGCATGAGGTAGTCAGTTGTGTATCTATTGGTTTTGGATAGGTGGATCTTCATGGATTTCTTGAAGATGTGCAAGTTTTATGTGGTGAACTTGGTTTTATCTATCTCTATGTGTTCTTGAAATGTGATTACCAAGTGGGAGAATGAGAGGACTAAGGTGTACTATTCACCTTGCAAAGTCCTGGGAAAATGAATTGATTTCAATATTTTATTGCTAATGGTTATAACATTCGATGTTATAGAACCTAGGCAAATGATAAATGTAATATTATTATTTAATGTTAGTATCCTCTTGGAATGTAATGTGGATTCTAGGAGAGGAGGCTATGACACTGTTTAAACACTTGGAATGTTGGTTATGACATTATATGATGCATAAGAACATCATGAGAGATTTATAACTTGGAAAATTGACCATTTGACCTCCTTGGGCATTTGGAAAAGATTATTTGTCCTATAGTGGGTTGGTCACACCTAATTTTGTCTTGTAGTGGAAGGGACACCATTTTTGGAGGGAAGGTGGAGTAAATTTGTTTAAAATTTCCTTTGACATCCATCACAGATGCAGGACATGCTTTTTGGTTCATGAGGCCTTGCTTTTTATATCAAAGGCTTGGGGTGGCACTTGTATGATAAATTAGCATTGGAGTAAGGAGGTACTATCAAAATTCTACCATGGGGAGGGATGATAAATCTTGTTATTATTTATTCTTCATTGTAATATGTAATTTGGCTATAGACGTGTGGTTGCATGTGTGAGATGTGATAGGTTTCCAAAGCATTAATATATTTCATGTTGAGTTACAAGCTAAAGAATTGGTGTTAGAGATGGGTGTTCATCTCCTTATTGAAATTGGTGTTTTATAATGTAAATGTTTATTTGTTGAGTAATAAATTGTTTCATGGTGTTTGGAGAGTGGAATTTTTACCCAAAAGGGTTTTCCCCACATACATCTTGTGCTCTTTCTCTATTGTGGATGATGTCGATTCTTATTCTATTCTTTTCTCTCATTTTAATTTTATCTAGAAGTGGATTTTATAAGTTGTCATGTTGCTATTTTTTTGAGATTTGTAAACTATAACAACTATCTTCTTAGGATTAATGGTGTATATGAACCCTATTTCCCAAAAATTATATTATTGTAAAGGAAAATATGATTTCTAATCCAATAAAATGTATATACATAATCATAAATTAACCTAGATCAAGTAATGATACTTGGTGATTAATAACTACGAGTGTACTTGCTATTTTAGGATAGTAAATGAAGAAGATGGGGGTACTTAGCTCTGTGACCAAAGAATGATTCCCACTTGATGAAGATTTTGGAATATCACGTGTCTTTTCCTTGAAAATGTGATCCCTCTATTAGATGGATGCTTTAGATTTTATGTTTCAATCCTTTACACAATTTGTGGTTGAATTTGACCACATGGGTTAGATCTACAATCATGGACTCACTTTTTGCCTCTAGACATGACCTTGCTTAATGTGCAAATCTCCTCTATTAGTCACCTAATAAGTCTCTATCTAAATTTCTCTTCCTAATGATCTAAGGGATAACAATATTTAAAAATATCTCAGAAGGGTTGTTGTTTCATCGCAACCTAGAGACAAGTTCTCCTAGGTCAACCCCATAAATATGTACAAATATTTCAAGATGGCAAGAAATGGCCCTACCATGGTGTATGCAGTTTTCTTACTCCTTTTAATGCACCAAATCCAAATGTTTTTCTATTGATTTCTTCTTTAATGGTCAAGAATGAGAGAGGATGCTTCAATGTGTGAGGATGACAAATTAATGTAATTAAATGTCTTTAAATACTAGCACATAACATCAAATTTCATAAAACATGTGTTTAATTAGCTCAAGGCAAGAAAATAAAGGGGGATAGTTGGCCAATTTAATTTTTTAAAAGGAAAGGGTCAAGCCCATGATCGTGGGCTCAACCTTGCAACCATAGAAATGACCCTAGGTAATGAAATGGTCAAATTGGCTAATGACTATGTGAAGGTAGGTGTATAGGTGAATTTAGTGAATGCAAGGATAAGGTGAATGTATAGGTATGTGTGTGTATATGGAGGGGTTAAATAGCTAAGGTAATAATCCCAATTTCACACAAGAGTGAGCCATCTATTACCATGTACATGTATTATCCTCAAAATGAGCATAGAACTAAATGGGAAATGACATGGGTATGGAACTTTCACCATTATAATTATTAATATAATAAAATATAATCTTATTAATAATCAAAACCTTTTGTATATAATTTAATCGATTGATATATAATTGTAGAGATTAAAACATGCCACAATAAATATCTAGGTTAATAAATTAATCACTTATCAATTTAACAATTGACATAGCTATAGGAGTTGAGTCTAGACAAGCACTACAACACATACTAAAATTAATAAATATGTATATATGACCTTAGCTTTGTGTGATGAATAATATTATATTGTATTGTGCTCTCTATGACTAGACTCAAAATTCTTCTATTAGAGACGCATTAATGGATATCAAATAGATTGAAACATGAATTGTATTTCAAAACTACATGAGCAACCCTAGTCCTCATATTTGTGTCCCCAAAATTCTTTGAGGTCCTAATATTGAAAGTTACAACCCTGAACTATGTGTTCTTTCGCTTCAAAAACATGTTTGCATGCATCTATCTTGACTAGTTAGTTCTTAGCTAAGCATTGATAGGACTTACTATCAAGTAGGGGAATATGTGAATTGTCTTTATTACAATCAAGATGTGTGTTCTAATTCAATAATGGTTGAATAAATTTGAATACACATCACACAACATGCAAATGCCTAGGTAGTTGTTCTTATGTATGTAAATATTGATGCAGTGATCACTCTAGATGATTGAAAATAACTCTTTGTAATGATAATATCATGGTGATCAGATATCATGAACTTGTCTAAATGGTATAGGGATTTATCCTTTCTATACAACACTCTAGCATTTAAATTTAACTATTTTACATGTGAGTCGGTAGGTAACAACTAGTTAGGATGAAGTTTTCTTTGACCCATAATTAAATTTAGATATAGAAATTGGGGTTGAGGCTATCCTCGCAACTCTGATCCAAGATTATGGTGACCTAGACACTCATAACCTAGAATTATGAATAGGAAGATTAAGGACCAATCTTGGATCACTAGGGAATAGGAACTTAGATTTAGTTTAGGTGCTTGATGAATGCCAACTCTTGCACATAAATGATTAAATTGATCACTAGATTGTTGTATAAGGGACAACTGATAAATTGAGTTCAAAATGAGTGGGGAAAGGTCCTAGGTATGCACTTTTAAACTATACATTTTTCCCCACTTTGACATACATGTGAACTACCATGAATCATGTATGTCAAAGTAAAAAACAATCAACATGAAAGTAAATGATAAGAACATTAATAAAGGATATAAATATGGATTATGTTCTATTAAATATCCATGTGATAACAACTCTATCTTTAGAGTTGGATACACAAAATTCTATTAGTAGCATTTGATATAAATACTGAAATGAGCATAAACAAAAACTACATAGGAATGCCAACAATTAGTGTGTAAATTGAAAAGGTGGATTCATGGGGAGTCAATGTAATGCAAAGAGATGTGTGTGTAGGGTTTTTGAATGAATCACTATAACTAACAAAGGAGGCAATGTAGGATCCCTAAATAGACCACTATTACCATTCTCCCAATGAATAAATATCATTTATTACTTTTAGAAAGCCATTGTAACCATATAATCTTTGTAACGCCCGCCTTGAACACCTTAAAGAAATACACACTTATGCAACATGAATTTTTTTTTTTTTTTTTTAAGATGATTAAGTAATGTTAACATAACTAATTACGACATATTCTCTAAGGATTCAAGGCTGCATTACTTTACAAACCAACTAACATAATTTAACATACATCAGTGACTGATCCAAATCCATGCTCAATTAAATAACTTATTCATATTCATTACATATCATCAAATAACGGAATCTGCATGATTAAATACATAACTGAAATGCTTTCATATAAGTACATCATGACATCATTACATCGCCATTTTTAGACTACATCAAAATTACATACATAAATGAATGTTCTGTTACACAAATCTGGTACAAGATTATATGCATACATCATCCTCATCATCAACTGGGACGAGTACAATTGTCTAAAAACTGGAATAAATCTTTTCTGCATAAGAACTTGACAAGGAATAACCAATGGATAATAAAGCTCTTCCACCTGACCATGTGGAACCCTAAGGTCCACCCCCCGAGCTAGGAGTTAACATGAGGTCCCAAACAATGACAATCAGGTAGACAAAGACTAACATGAACAAAGGATGACCAACGCCAATACAACACATGGCAATAACAATACAACACAACTTAACTTCCAGAGACAACACAAAACAAATGAGGAGAGATCGAACAAGGGATGCTAGGTTGTAGTAGGGAGAGTGTCATCGCACGGTCCTAGCATGGGTTATCCTGACAGCCTCTCACTAGGCGCCGACCCCCATCTATGGTTATCCTGACAGCCTCTCACTAGGCACCGGCCCCATAGGGTGACACATGCGGAATCGACCTTCCTTTCATGAGGACAAGGAAGTCAATCATGCCGACCAGGCCTTCTCTACCCATCCTTAGTCTAAACAAGCACTACAGGCCATGGGAGAGGAATCCAATAATCTTATTAATGTGAAATCTACCCTTAACCCTCTAGTTTAATTTTAGGTTATCACTTGATTAAACTACTTCCAACGGGTTATCCTGACTGCCACTTTGGGCACCGGCCCCACGTTGAAAGCCACTCTCCTTCCTAACACCTAGTAACCTAAAACATCATACAAGACTTTATAACAATACACGTGCAAGGCATAAACCCTCTTGCATCACAATGGAATCATAACACCAATTGTTATCCAACGCTTTTAACATTACAATACTTTACTCTTTTACAAATTCCCGGTCTCTCCATACAACAAAACGGTACAATAAGATCACAAGTGGTTTAATATCCCCACCAGAAAATATTACTTTCAATACACATAAACAACTTGACATTTCTCAACATACTTCATACTATGTTTGATCCCTATGATCGTTATTACATCGTAATTACAAAAACAACTATACACAAGTTGCAAATACTCAACTATGACAACTTAGCCTCTGGAATTCGAGTTTGAACACCCTCAATTCGACTCATTACAACAACTCAATCAATTCAATTCAGATACAGGAGATTAAACACTACAATTCCTTCTCGGTTTAATGTAAACAATTCCCGTAATAAAAAGAACATTAAATTACAACAATTAAATTAATACCTTGCAACTAAATATCTAACTAATCTTTATTTTGCTTCAAAAGATAAATTAATTGATTAACTAAATAATTACAATAATTGATAAAAGAACCACTTAATACAATTATGTCATTCAATTCCTGTTTACCATTACGACACTTCTATAACGATACGATCTTTATAATCTTTCCTTCAAACTTGTCCAATTAACTTTACTCTTTTGAGAAATGAAATGAACAAGAATACCATATAACTACACGACAGTTATACCGAGGAAAAGTCATCAAAGACGAGCATTATTGTTTTATTCTACCTTCATATAGTCATTCGATTAACCTCAACCAGATAAGATGGTTTAATATACTTGCATGTCTTCGTCGTAATGGTGACTCAGAAATGTTTTAATCAAAATGATTTAAATCTGCCTAAACAGAAGATTGGAATGGCCATACATATGCCGTTACGCTTGATCGATGCATAAACTATGTTTATCTCCATGGCGTTCCGATTGCTATATCTGTTACCGCTGATATAATCTATCGTCTTGCAATCATAATTCGCAGAGGTGTTAAATTGTTATTGACTGTTTTACCATTGAAATGGATGATAATGCTTCAATTGATAGCATCAGACTTTAAACAGTTTATTTCTGACAGACATTGACATCACAATCACTCTGTAGGATTCAACAGTTGATTTCTGTATGTGCTTAGTTGAATTCCCTTGCTGCACTGGCCTTCGGAGGAGCGCCAATTCTATCAATGAGATATCTGTTAAGCCTGTGTCGGCTAGGTGGACTATTTTGCATTCCGTTAAGCTAATGCGAAGGTGTGATCTGGAGGAAGGAACCTCTCAGACGTCTCAGCAATGTGAAACAAACTACGGTGATTTTCCAGTTATATACCAAGATTGCTGTTAAAAGAGGTTGAACTTATGATATACGATGCATCTAGTTGACAGAAACAGCGATCTATGTGCATTGACCTGATTGCAGAAGGTATGCGTAATAGATTAGTTTCTATGGGCAACGTTCTACAAAGTTGAATTCCTTCAGAAGTGCGCCCAGCCAAGACAAGGGCGATCTACATCATAAATCGACTAACTTTTAGATTTTAATGTTTCAAACTGTTAATAATTGTAGTGTCATTTGGATGTTTGGTAGAACCGTTTATTAGCTGAAGGAATAAGACAAATGCAGAGGCTGCGTTATTCATCTCATCGAGATAACTGGTAAATCTGTGTTAAATGCATACCCTAAACTTTAATATTGAGACCACAGTTAAATCTGCGGTGATTGAAAGGTTGTGATTGCAGTGGCCGCAAATATACCCAAGGTGGCGATTGGCTGGTAACAACGATCTAGCAAATACAGGAACATAATGTGTTTCAGGCATTATTCCTCCAGATTCGCTGTGAGAGCAGTAGTACTCGATGCATAACAAAATAGACTAACACTTAGCCAATGAATTCGTTCAGACACTGCAACCTCGATTGTTTACCAAGGATGATAATGTTCGCTCTGCTTGATGATAAAAATCATCTGTAGACCAGCGAGATCACGATAGCCCAAGCTATAAAGTGGACGGGTCAAAAGGCAGCATCGTCTCATTACTTTGAATGATTGACGGAGACCACAAAATGGACATGTTCAAAAGACTTCAGAAACTTCAATCAAGAGCGAATAACAAAGCAACGGCAGTGATCTCCCTATCACGCCCTGGCATTACAACTTGCAGCGTTTCCTAATATTATCGGTCCACTAATAAATAATACCAAAAGCAACAAAAACAATATAAATAGAATCTCAGGCAATTTCGCTCACCAAGTTTTTTTGAACAAGCAGAACTTCAACCGCAGACATTTGAATAGATAATCTGTGCAGCTCTTGGCATAACCCTAACCCTTATCATTAAGATCCCCGTTACAACTGTGTTGACACTATGGATGCTTTTTTTTTTTTATTGCTGATGCTTTATACCCAACGCCTATGCAGAAAGGGCAGAAACGGCCTGGAAATTGATAAAAGATAAAGGAATTTGAAATGATTCTAGGAACAGTTAGACTCACAGCCCTCAAATTTTACACGTGGGTCAGAGATAAAGCAGATCTAAGAGTAGCTATGGTTTTTTCTAATTCAATAGCTCAAACTGTTATGAGTTACAGTGCCAAACTGTTAGACAAAATAGTTAATGGAAGGGAGGATAAGGGATTTGCAAAAGAAAAGTTCATGATTGAAACTATGCGGGAACTTTAGAAAAAAGAGATCTGAGAGATCTTAAGGAAATGTCATTTTACATCTACAAACCCTACCAATATTACGCCGGTCTGAGAGTGCATACAGATCGAATTGCTGAAATACATCCACCATGATATGAAGAAGACTATCAAAAATGAATTATTGCAGGGATGATTGAATGATTTGGCAAAACAGTGGAAGGAAGACAATCGAATAACGGAATCCTTGAGCAGAAAGGAAGAATTTAAAACCCTAAGAGAAGATACTATTTAAACATAGAGAGAACAGTCTAAAGACATGAGCTTTGATGGCACAACACAGAATACAAACTGATTTCAGATCGTAATATATCTTAAAGTGGATGTCCAATCAACAAACTATTTGGAATCAAATAAACAACAACAACATTTGCAGATTCGGAATAAAGTTCAAAGATAAGGCATTCGACGGAACCTGGCTACAATATCAAATCGACGAGTCTGCTTCAATTGCTGTAGTTCCAAGATGCTTATTCCAGCCTTCTTCTCTTTTCTTTCACCTGTAATACTGTCCTCTTTGCCTCTACAAGCTTTTCTTTTATAACACAGCCCCTTCCTTCTTCCAAGGAACTCGGCACGTGATCCCGAGCATCTCCCCCCCCTAAATATATTTTTATTTAATTTAATAATCCCAAGGGTTTTTTCTTTTTTAAATATCAATCGACAACATTTAATTTTATAACCGACCAACCATAGTGTTATTAATAAAATTTTAATATTACGCCAATCAATAATTTTATAACTATATTTTAATTTATTTTATTAATTAAGTTGTATTCACAATTTACAACTACAACTATTTTATTTATTTAAATATTTATTATAAATAATATTATATTGAACAATACAAAATTTCTTACAACTTTATTTAACAACTACACTTTTAATAAAATAATAATTTATTTATAACGATAATCGACAACTAACGACATTATGCTCAATTATCACATTTATATTCTTTCGCATAATGATTCTAATTAAAGCACAACACTACCATACACACTTAGACACCTTCAAACATAATTAGACTCCAAGGTATAGTTTTATCTAACAGCAAGACATGATCGAATGACAACCAATAACCACAAGGGTAAATTGACGACCAAACAATACTGACTAGGGACCTCACGTTAACTCCAATCAACTAATCCATTGGCGATGGCACACTCAGACTTGGTACATCAGGTGGAGTCGGTGCCTAGTACCTGCATCCTACAGCAACGCATGGTTAACCATAACAAGATATATATACATCACGTGCAGTCCTATAGTGAATGGAAATCGCAGTGGGGTAGGGTACTCGAGAGCGAGTAATACGACACTGTTCCATTCACGTTTATGAATAAACAATTAACTATATTGAACAAGGTATCTGATTACTAGTCAACAACATAAAATGATCAACTATCTTCCAAACCCATATAGTGAATAACATCAAAGCATCTATAATATCTAGTTCATTTATCAAATTGTAAAGCATAAAATAACATAATCCAACATCAACATCTGTTATCATAACAATTAGGTTCATACTGAAATAGCAAAATAACTAGGAATCCATCATCAAACGATCTAAAATACTATCATAATGTCCAGTACTACTAAGCAAACATCAGTCCGTTAGACGACCAGTTGAGGGGCACTACAATCTTGATGTAGGACCCTTGACAAGCCATTATAACCATGATCTCATGATGTAGGACCTTTGGAGAGCCATTGTAACCATAATCATGAAAAACTTTTTCAATTAGTAAAGGAGGTGGTGTAGGATCCTTGATGGACCACTGCAATAATACTTCCAAAGATTAAAGATGGCGTGGGACATCTATCAAACCATTGTAACAATAAAATCTCACTATAGGATGCCTAATAATCTATTGTAGCCATGAGCACATGGTGTACAACCCATAGAGAGCCACTGTAACCATAATCATGAAAATGCTAGTGGTATAATATGCTAGCTTCAAATTGATTGGATACATAGTGATGTAATGGATTTGAGGAAAAGAGAAAAGTAATCTGTAAAATTGTGATCATGTAAGCTCAATAAACATGTAATAGTGGAACAAATATCATGTAAAATCATTAGATGCTATATCAAGATATGATCATGAAAGAACATGTAACAAGAGGGGCCATGAGGTGCCTCCAATGTTTCCCCAAGCATTAGGAGAAGGCGTATAAAGATATAGCAATAAATTATCATGTAACATGTCATGTAAGTGATAAGTAGCAACACAAGACATAAGTGTAATAAAATGAATAAGTGAATCATGTAGAGCTCATAATAGCAATGTCAAGAAGATGTCATCACAAAAAGTGCATGGGTAAGAGTACCATAAAAAGATAATGTCATGAAAGGATCGTGGTAAAGCAATATGTATGTCTTCAAGGAGGAGGAGAAAGTATCATGAAGATAATTCCCCCTGAGTGGGGGAGAGAATGACAAGTGTCATAGATAAAAGAAAAATGTGAAGAAGACAAGTGGACAAAACACAAAACACATGGCATAATTAAAAGGCCAAGGATAATAGATGTACATATAGAAGGTAAAATGAGGATAGAAGGCACAACAAACCTAGTGTAAGCAAAAGGCCAAACAATGTCGAAGTACAAAATAAGACACTAAGAGGAGGAGCACAAAAAGCATGGCTCCATCAAAAGGGCCAATAGCACAAAACCAGAAAGGAAAAAAAAAACTATGTTTTTGGTCAACATGATGAGAGTGTTTACCAAACACTCCATAACTTTGCATCATCCTAGATCCATAGGGAAATCACATAGAATCAAAGGAAGTGACAAGAACCACAAGATAATTGTTCATATCCACTTGTTGTAATGTGCACCACTAAAGGTGTATTTGCATTGTCCACATGCCAAATAAGAACATTGAAAATAAAAATAAAGTAAATGAGAGAACATGCATTGACAACAAATAGATCGATGAGTAAGGAAAATATTTGAGTTCCTTCAAGGGAACCTATCCAAGACCTTGTTTAGCTAAATGCTCATCTATTCATATTGGTTCTAGGGTACCATCTTCCTTAGAACTAAAACATTTACCTTAATATCCATATTCTTCAAAATCATATATCTTAGACCATATGTTTAATGAAATGATGTAAAACAAACTAGAGAATCATAATCATGCATGCAATTTTCTTGTGTAGTCATAATTTGTGATGTGTTGGATGTAGGTTTAGAAATATCAACATCACCATTATGCATACTAGGCTTGCATGAAACCTCATTAGGTTGGGATGGGAAAGATAGGTGGCTATTCCTTTCTTGTAGCACCTTTTTGACAAAATCTTTTATCTTGTGTTTAAATGTGATGCATAAACCTCTAATATGATCATTTATTCAATTATAATAAAAAATTAGATAGCCTTGAAATGTTGTGGGGCCTTTCTAGATGTATCAATGTTTTGATAGGCAATAAAGTGATAATTCAATTTTATAAAAGTTGGTGTACTCAATGTGGAGGATACATTAATGGAGTATACTCTATATGTTCTCTTGGTTGATGTGTAATAGTTTGTTTATGAGCATGATCCCTATATGTATTAATAGAAGGTGGGGCCAAAGAAATAATATGTACATGAGAAACATCATGGCTCACACTATCAATAAATGAGGCATTGATAAATTCAATGAAATCAATGTGAGTTGCTTGAAGTGTATGGACACCTTCAATTGAAGCAACCTCATGTGATGGACAAAGCATAGAAAGTTCATTATATGGTCTAGTATTGTATTCCCTCATAATATGTATGTTAGCCAAAATAGCACAAAATTCATGAAAAAATGAAGTAAGAGCCTCTAAGATATAAGGAAAATTGCTAACAAGCTCTAGGAAACATTATGAATTAGAAGCACATTGCAACAATACATGCATGGAGCATGAATTGCCATTTTCTTGGTAAAAGGATACAATTTCCTCAAAGATCAAGGGGTAAGATGCAACAAGTCATAAGAAAATATTGAAATCCTTAATAAATGTTTGGATGGAAGCCAATGACATTAATTTTTTGATAACCCATTGGAAATGACAAATAAATAAAGCTTAGAGTTGGTAAAAAATAGAGAATCAGAGAAAACATAAATAAAAATTAGGGATTGTAGCAAACCCTAAAAGAATATAGAAGTTTGAAATGTCATGTTCACCAATTTATGCGGGGAATAAAAAATTCTATGGTAAATATATAGGGTAATAAATTAATTACTTCATCATTTTAATAATTACCCTAGATATAGGTGTTGAGTCTAGATATGCACTGAAATATATACTAAAATTTAAAAAAGAGGGACATATTCTATTAGCTCTATGTGTAATGAAGAATTATCTATTGTATTGTGTTCTTTATGATTAAACTCATAAATCTACTAACATATATGCATCACTGGAACTTTGACAAACTAAAACATGAACTATGTTGTGTTTGGGGTCAAAACTACATAAATAGCCTGAACTTCTATGTGGCCCAATTCTTTAAAATCATGGCCCTAAATTGTGTGTTCTTGCACTTCAAAAACATACTCATTGTGTATATCTAGGTTAGATGGTGCTTAGAAGCACTGGTAGGATCTTCTATTAAGTGGGGTATTAGAAATGAAGGTAAACAACTATAAATGGAAATTGATTACAATTGTAATATAGATATTTAACTGTGTAGAACCAAAATGAAGATGGAATCAAATCAACACAAAGAAATAATGGAACAGAAGATCAAACACATAACACAACATATTTACATGAAGAAACCCTTTCGGGAACAAAACTCCACACAAGAAGAGATGCACTAACCTATATTAACTTTAATAGAGCTTACAATACAACACTATCAATCTCCTCTTCAGTCTTCAATCCAACAACACTTGTTTTTCCAGTCTCAACTCTCTACTACAATATAGCCATGATACAATATCCTCACAAAGGGGTTACCTTTTAGGGAAAGACAAGTCAACATAACTTCTACCATTAGATTTGTGACCTAATGATGAAAGATCCATATTTACAATGAGAAAATATATATAAATGCGGCTTCCGGGGGCATTGCCCCCAGACCCCGCAGGGGGGGTACCCCCCTACAACCCCCTAGATAACCTACATCCATCGAGTACAGAGATCAAACATGCGGCTGAAATAAGATCACTACTTGGTGAATACTTCTTCCCTTACGGAAATTTACAAACAACATTAGGAGTAATTAATTACATAGGATTTACAAGGTTGATGGAACGTTAATCCTAACATGGGGAACCTACAAATTGTCTTGATTGTAGTTGAGTCATGTGTACTAATTCAACAAAATTTTAATAGGACTAAAGACATGCCATGTAGATGCTAGGTATATGTCCTTATATATGTAGATGTTGATGCAATGATCACTCTAGAGGCTTGAGAATGATGCCTTCTAATGGTAATGTGATGATGATTAGATGTCATGAGACTATCTAAATGGTTAGGGATTTGTCCTTTTTATACAACACCCTAGCACTCAAATTTAAATATTTCATAGGTGAGTTGATGAGAAATGACTAGTTAGGATCAAGTCAGTTTGGGTCCATAATTAAATATGGATTTGTAAAATAGGGATCAAGGCTACTCTTATGACTCTTATCTTAGATTGAGATCACCTCACCAATTGCAACCTAGGACCAGGAACGAGAATATTAAAAGGACTAGGTTTAGACCACTAGGGAATAGGGACTTAGGCTTAATTTAGATACAAGATGAATACCAACTCTTGTGCAAAAAAAACTTAAAATAAACACTAAACTATTGCATAAGAGATAAAGTTTGAAGCGAGTCCAAAATGACTAGGGAAAGGTGTTAGGTGTGCATTTTTCACCTCTAGAATAATTAAAAATTTTAGAGCTCTAATCATCTACAAGATAAATTAAATTATTAATTTTATGTAAAATTAACTTGTAATTTTTAGTCATCTCTAGATGATCTTCATAAATAACTATTAAACTTACTAAAGTTTTAACATCCTACATTTCATAATAATGATTTATGATTGGTTGAAAATGAGTATGTTTGTTTGCTCGACCTCCCCTCTCCTCCTTTGTGGCTTAAACTCAAACAAAATCATTTCTACAAGCTAAAAAATAATATTTCCCCTCAAATCATATACATCTAAAAACAAGAGATGTATTGCATCTGGTTCTTGCTAGTGGTTTGGTGAATCTAGTTGGACTTGGAGGTGCTAATAGTGTTAATTGGGTTAAATTTAAATTACAATAAGCTATATTTTTGAAAGAACATTCTTATTAGTATGTAATTGCTTTGTATTTTTAGAACGCATAAGAAAATGTATCTGAACAAATGTAGTTATGGCTATCAAAAGAGGCTATACAAATGTGACTAACAAGTCATGGTAGATTTTATCATGATTTTAGTAACTATCATATCAAAACTTAATGGATTTAAAAGGGTTGTTGTGTGAACATACAATTGTATTACATTGCAAGAGTCATTGTTTTCATCAATTGTGTGCAATGTAATTAATTATCCGGTTACAATTGGTAGCATTTTTTGACCATGTGCATCAACATCTTTTCTCCTCAAAAAATGGAATGGAAAAATTAGGTCTATGGGTAATGAGCATAGGAAATTTTGATTAAAATATGCTAAGTAATCAATTGTGTATGACTCCTTTCATATTTTGTTAAATCAAGTCATCATAGGTTACATACACATTTCATTTCTCCAGAATGGGAGTACCACAATTGACTTGTATTTTAGTAGTCATATCAAATGTAGTGTTATGGATATTGCAAATGCACTACTAGATCCTTTTATTGACCTTTCCTTGAAAAAAGAGGGATTGACAAAGAAGAGAGGGTGTTGATTGAAGTGTTTAGATCATGGAGTTGTTTTAAGATATTATTTTGATTCTCTACCATACTATCAATATGGTGTTTTTAATTATGCATTTGTTGTGATAGTTTAGCATTGGAGTCTAGAGTTTCTTGGAGTGAGTTGTTGGGAAATATTTGTCATCTTGAAAAGCATGTTAGAGAATAGTGTAATTTCATGTGGAAAATTTTCTTGGCAATAGTTAATTGTGAATTGATATTTACCGATGTCCTTGATCAAAATTTATCTAAAAGTTTAAGTGATGAAATTATGTGAAGACGTGAGATTGAGTAGAGTGGATTTCCAAGTGAAATTAACAATGAAGAAGACAAATGACTTTTGTTCAACAACACAATAGAATATTTTGACTATAATTGACTATTTCCTTACATTTACATATAAAACATGTTTAAGAAGCATTACTAATAAATGAGACATGCTCTTCAACAAAGAGCTTGTAGTGTAGAAGTCTCAAGTAATTAGCTAGAAAGAGGAGTTGGATTTGGAATTCAAAATAAGCCAACTTAGTTTACACCAAATGTTGTTCTCTTTGAAGAAATATGTTTAACCCAGGGTGCTATATATATATATATAAATGGTTAAGAGGTGCATTAGGTTTGTCAATAAAGAATATGGACATGCACCAATTAAAAGTGTTTTTATATAGTGAAAAGAATGTTTTTTTCTCATAAAATGAAACAATTCCAATAAATGATTAATAATTTTTGACATGAGACAACTTTTTTAATATTTTAAAGGCTAAAATAGAAAAAAACTATCAACTAAATATTGGAATATCATATAAATTAATTATATAAACAAAGGAGAGAATCCTTTTATTCCACACCCTTATTCTGTCTTTAAACATGTTCTTATGAAAATGATAATTCTTTGAGTTAATTAACATATTTTATGAGTTTGAGTATAATCATTTATTAGATAAACATTAAGCTTTGTCAAATTTCATATTTACCCACTTGTATTAACCAGGGAAGTTATGGAACTATATATTTACATGTTTTAAGAAAAATGTGTTTCTATTCAAAACCTTAATAGTTTAAATACTAGATAAAGCCAAAACTATCAAGATAACTCATACATTAAAGACAATCCAAAACTAATTATAGAAATTGAATTTTAAAATTTGTCAATAGCTACAATATATCCCATAGAATAGTTATTTGAGCCTCTTTAGGCAATTCTTAAAAGTTTGTTAAAAGCTGCCAATATTGGGGAAGAAAGAAGATTAAAGATTAAATAGTAATAACAACTAAATCATTGGAATTACCTAGAAGAAGTGTCAATGAAAGGAGAAGACAAAGTGATGAAACATTTGGTAATGACAAAAGACGTGCATATTATATTAGATGGAACATGTGTCAACCTAAATAGAATTACAAATATTGTGTATCAATTTGCAAAGAAGACATGGAAAATAATATGTATGTCTTCATTCTATTGTGGTTATTCTCTGTATGGAGTATGTGCATGGTGAACAATAGATGATTGTACGTAAGCATAATGCATTTCAAACTTACCAAACTTACAATATCTAGTTTGCTAGCTTAAACTTACTTAACTTTTTGTATGCTTGTAGATGAGAGTGATGCATTTCAATTTATCTAAGACATTCTAAAAGAATTGAAGAAATGGATACATTCTATGCTTTTATACATCATATACCATGTTTTTACTATGAAATTATTTTTTGTCAAGTATCCTCCATTTATTAAAAGAATTGAAGAAATTGATACAAATTATACATTGATGTATATTTTTACCTCTATGTTATTCATTAAAATTCTTCCTCTAGAGTTTGAATTTTTTTGGTAATGGTGAATCTTGTCTTTTAAGAAACTAAAAATATGCTTGCCTACTCAAAGGCCTCTCGATTGAAAAATTCTGACCAAAAATGTCTTACCACTAAAATTATAGATGATTATCCTAAAAACTATATTAGTAATGTTAACTTGTAGAGGCCTAAAAATATTATTTAATGTTTTTACTGTTACCAAAATTTCACCTACAACTCAATTTGGTAGAGCTGAAACAACTTATTACATCAACGCTGAAAGGTACTCCAATAGATTTTTGCTAATCCTGACCATTTGCATGTGGGTGATTTCAAATGGAATTTAGTTTTTATTATGCGATATTTTACAACAGAAAGAAAATACACAAATTGTGTGATATTGCTGTCTTTCATTCATTTTGTAATGAAAAATGTAGACAATGTTGTTGTTTCATACATTGAGATCAAAAGAATGCTTAAAATGTTCCACACAAGCCGTGGGAATGACTAAATTGAGCTAATGCAACATGGAAATCAAGTTATACATTTGAACACAAAATAAGGGAAAAGCATATGAAAAGAGGTCATATCCTTCATTGCCTTAATGGATGATTTTGGTGTTGGTCTTCTTATCTTCAACTCCTCTCGTTCCTGATCTTTAGATATACCTGCAGATGATTGAAAATTTGGTTAGAGCTCAAGACATGAGATCTCATCATATGTGTCATCAACAGACAAATAACCTACATCTATGATGCATTAAATCAGTTGAGCCATTACCAGATGTATGCAAGAAAAGCCATAAATTAGATCATCCAAATGAAAGTCAAATCATCAGGAAGAGCACCAAGCCTTATTTTTTTTGTATCTAACATGTTTGTTGAATGTGCAGGTACAAGTCAAGTGTGATAGCATATGAACATCATAGTATGTGGAAGAAAATGGGCTCCCACAAGGGTTGAGCCAAGCAAACTGCCCTCTTAGTTCTTGAAAGGGATAAGGACCATTCATCAATGTTGTTTAGATGCAAGATAAAGAAGTGCCAAAGGCTCTCAAAAGCCTAAGCTATAGCACCATTCATTAATGAAATGAAAGTCAAAGTCAAGATCCAGATGATAGATTTCATAAGAAGTTTAGGACAATCATTATATCCTCAAGGTGATTCTATGATATACTTACTAATAAGAAACCATCAAAGATTGAGAGAAGACAATGCCTTGGCAAATGTGAGACAACAATCATTATGGCACTGCCATGGACAATAGACCTCAAAGGAATGCAAATATTGGTAATTGTCTAAATAATGCATTAACATGACAAGGTCCCTTGGCAATTTTATAGAGCATGATCATAATAGTCAAGGTATGTAAATACAATTGATATGCATTTTATGCTTGCAGAACAGTCATAGACAACAATCATGACAGTGATAGAAGTCTTCCAATTATAGTCAAGGGACAGTCTACAAGGGATAATCTACAGCATTTGAGGGCTATCATCATAAAATTAAAAAGTACAGTCACAGCTATCAACATGTAATCATCAACAAAATAGTCATGTAAGGAACATTACACGCATTTACCACTTTTGTTTTGATAAGGTACAAAGTTGTTATTGAATGTTTAACTATGACAGAGAAACTATCCTAAAACAGTCAAGTGTTAAAGGGACAACAAAGGCATCCATAGTGACTGCTTAGTTTTAACAGTAAAGAGAAACACTTCATATAGCATAAACACAATATCATATTGAGACACAATCTTATGAGGCATAACAAGAGAAATATGAAAGCTACACAGGCCTATACAAGAGAAAAAGCCTTCACCAGTAGACTGTGTATGAAGACAACCAAATGTATGACAAAAGAGCAGCCACTCATAGAGCCATCAAGGACAGCATTCATATGCCATGTAGAGCCAAATACAATGTAGGTATTGCCATTGATGACTGTACTAGCCTCATGAATACAATCATCAATGATTGTACATGCAAAAGATCATATAGTATTTTCAATCCAGACAATGCATGGATGGATGTCAAGCAATAATAGCACATGAAAGAGAAGCAACATAAGATACATATCTTATTGTCATCTATCTATTACAGTAGGACAACTAATGTCATGAATGGTACAATATAGTATAATCCATGTCAGCTATCAAGAGTGCAAAGGAATAGAAGAATACCATATGCATAATGGGACAACCATTAAAACAACATAAGAAGCATGAACACAAGGTACATGGAGAGACAACATAATCTAATCAAGGGGTTAGTCATCACCGTCTATCATATGCAATAAGAGAGGAAGCAACAGTCATAAATGTAAATAGACAGTTATCTCTGATAAAAGACAGTGACAATGTTGTAAGGAGCAGTCCTATATGATTGTGTTCAAACAAAGGCCATGAATGATAGATTTGTATAAAGTTTTCCAAAGAGCTCATGAGTCTTGTATATGTCTAATGTTCTGTGGATCTGTTAGAGGCAAAGGAGATAAGGTCTGTTTACAGTCTATAAAGGCACAATGAGCACAAAAGAGCATAAATTACATTACTGACAAAGGTCAAAATGTGCATCACTGTCATTCAAGGTTAAAGATTATGCAAAGAAAAGAGAATGTATATGACAATACATGCAGCTACAGTATCAACACCGGGAAGAAAGTCTGCTCAACATGAATAAGTCATATAAGGGAACAACCCATAAAGGAAATATGCTATAAAAATGAGACCATTGTCAATGTTTTATAAACCTTACAATTTTGTCAAGTTGTAATGGAGATCAAGATTCATGAAGGAAGGGATAGTCTTGTTCTACAGAGGATACAACACATGAATGGAGAAGAAAACCATATTTGATAGGTTTGGAGCAGTCATTGTCAAGTATCAAGACAGTCATAAAAGAAGAATCTCAAATATAAAGGAGCTACCTAGCAGCCTTCAAAGACAGGCAGTATGATAGTCATGTCTTATAAGAGCATTCAATTTAGTATGAGAAGCTTGCACCAAATGAAGGATGACTGTCACTGTCTTTTCACCTTTCCTCAAAGGAATCAACATATCAAAAGGGTGCAATCCTAGTTGATAACACTTACCTCATTGAAGGTCTCTCCTTCAGCGTAATAATGTAATCCTAAGGATTTGGGCACCCCTTTTGGCTAGTTTTGGCTCATGGTTTTCTATTTACTATTTGACGGTTTCATGTATTGTATCTCCTATATATTAGGTGCTTGAGATGGAGGTTGTGTGTGAGAGTCTTATAAATGTTGTTAAGTTGCCTCCATATCTATGGTTGGTGATACTCCTATGAAAGCTTGCTTTGCAAGTATATTGTAATCTTGTTAAGATTTCTGAATAATATATTGGGTTGCTTTTGAAGTGTGGGACTTTTCTCCCAAAAGGGCTTTCCCCATGTAAATCACTGTGTTGTGGTATGACTACTACTTATGTTTTATTTCTATATAATTTATGTAACTTTTGTAAAGATTTGAAAACTTTGCATAATCCTCCTCTCAAGATTAGTGTAGGAAGTTTTTCCACTAACTTATCTTCCTTACAATATATAGGCACTTCGTGCAATTGGAGTATTTAGAATCTCTTAAGCATTATAGGAGAGTGAATGATGCTTTTCTCATGTGTTTAGTTTGAGATATGGAAAATTAGATGCACATAAGGATTTGTGAAAAGGTGAGAGCAATCATATCTAACTTTATGTGAAAAGGTTACAATTTCTTGGACATCTTGATTTTTGCTGAAATCACATATATTTAGAAAATATAATGATTTAAGCCTTGAAAGGTTCCATTTAAAGGATTTTAATTGAAGAGGGTTTGATCAAACCCCCTTAGATTCAAACCCCCTTGGATAGAACCCTGCTAGTTTTAAACCATACCTATAATGGAGTCTCCTCTACACCTACTATCAAAATGCTGATAAAAAAACACTTTTGATCTACCTTTTGGGGGATTAAATGAATTCATTTAAAATTTATGTTTTGTAAGTATGTAGTCCTTATTATAAGCTTCCGAAAAGTATAATTTTAAATATATTTAATTTGATTGTTATATTTATTTTTTATTTCTTGTGAATGTAGGTTTTTCACCGAACATCAAGTTCTCTGTTCTACACACATGGAAAATTAGTAAATTAGTGAAAAAAAATTCTGAAAAATATCTATGCCCTAGGTATTGATGTCCTTGTTTCAACAAAAAATAAATTGAATTCTGATACGTACAAAAAAAGTTATGTTTTATGGAATATGCCTATGTCTAAATTATAATAGGTTTGACTTCAAAACTTAACTAAAAAATAATATTCAACAAAACATTATGAAACCAAATGCATGCCCTATATATCGGTGTTACCAATCTAAATTCAAAAGAATCAGAATTTTATCGTTTGTAGAAAAAAAGTTATGTGCTACAAAATAGACATCACTTAAAAAAATGTTGTTTACTATTAAAAACTAGTTATCAAAGGAGACACAAAAAAATTTACAATTTAACTCCAAATTTTTTTAAAAAAATATATTTAGAATCTACAAACAAAATCTCACAAATCACTAGTTCGCATCATCTTCAAATTCCTAACGGTCTAGCAGCTATAGGTGTTAGAAAGTGAAGATTTTGTAGACATGATATTTCCACAGTCCATGATTAAGTGATGAAAAAAAAGCATAACACATTGATTCCAGAAGCCTGAATTCTACAAGTGAAGATTTTGTTCAAAATGTTGATTTCAATGTCAAGTTTGGCCAAAAAGTGTAACCCATTATTGTGGGATGACCCCACCTATATTTAGGTTTATGGTTTCACATCTTATCCTTACATGTTGCCAAGGTACCTGAGTGATGAGGTTACTTTCATAGAGTATCTTCACCATGTTTCCAAAATACATTTTCTTTTGAAAGGGAGGCATAAGCCTAGAGTTGTTTTTTTATCCAACTAGGGATTTACAAATGCAAAATGGCAATAGATTCTAAATCTATCAATGAGGTAGTGGCTCAATTTAGTTTCAAGTTTCTTTTTGAAAAGTGCACTTATGACACAAAGGACATCACATAGTCAAGGTTGGGAAATAAGTTTATGCATATTCTATTGAAATTGAGACACAAAGAGCTAAAGGCTCCAACACACAATCAATCATTCATCTTCAACACTCAAATGATTATATTCTGTGGCTTTATAAAGCCACTCAACTTACTAAATACCCCAACTACTAGCTACCAACTAACACATAACCAATAACTAACTAAATAATAACATGTAATAAATTAACATTAACATGTTAATTTATTATTTATTACATTATTCTATGTCATGCACTAGTAATTTTTAACATCCCCCTTTAGTGTTGACATAGGGACTTTATTCTGGTGTTGTAGTATTGACAATTGGCCTATCTCAGGTTTGCCCCCCTTTAATGAAAAATTTCTTTGGATGTCAGTTTCAACCAATAATGCATCCAAATACAATGTTAGAAATACAAAAGCTATTACACCCTTATGGCTCCAAAATCCTTATTTCTCCATTTACATAATGTTGAAAAAATAATACAATTTCACCTCTATCTTTTGCATTGAACTTCTCAATAAATATTAATAGAATTCTCAAACGATTTCTAGGTTTTGTTCTCCTCTTTATTATTTTTTTGAAACATTTTAGATTTATAAATTTTGTTACAGAATGAGAAAGATATCATAGTTTTAGTGAGACTAATATAAAAAACTTTCTGCAACACCAAAGATTCCTAGCAACTCTTAATATAGATTTGAATGTATAATTTTTTTTAAATTTTTTTTATATGAAAATAAAAAATGGAGTGAAAAATATGAAAAGAGCTAAACAAGATGGAGAGAGGAGAGAAACCAAATGAAGGAACAAGATGGAGAGAGAAGAGAAACCAAATGTAGATGGATGATGAATGTCACAGATTAGCACGTGGTCCGCATTGCACCTCTATTGACAAAATGCAAGAATGAAATCTAGATGGATGATGAAGCCAACAAATTTGCATGTGGTCTGCATTGCTCCTCTATTGAAAAATACAAGAATGGTGGATGCATAATAATGAGTTTTGCATGTGGTCCTCACTACATCACCATTGAGCACTACTTTGGACAAGGAAAGACAAGCGAATGGAGGGTGACCAAAGAGATCCAAGACACCTACTCTAATACCATATTGAAATTGAGACACAAAGAGCCAGAGCCTCTAACACACAATCAATCATTCATATTCAACACTCAAATGATTGCATTATATGGCTTAATAAATCCATTCAACTTACTAACCACCCAAACTACTAACTACAAACTAACACATAACTAATAACTAACCAAAAAATATCATCTAATAAATTAACATTAACATGTTAATTTATTATTTATTACATTATTCAATGTCATACACTAATAATTCCTAACAAATTTTGAAGATTAAAGATTATGGGGCTAATTGTGTGGATGAATTTGAGGTGCACAAAAGGGATTTTAGTTGCCTAATAGTTCACCAAATTGTTGATTTTCTATTAGAGGATGTTGAAGGAATTTTAGATGATGAGGATGATGTCTTATCACCATATATCATGAGAGAAAATATAGAACCAAAACCTTTTCCTTCAGTCAATTGGTCAATAAAAGAGATGATTTAAAATTAGGAAAGAGCCAATGTGGTTCTTAACTGCATTAGTTTTTTTTGGGGGTTCTAATATGACAAAGAAAATAAAGGCATCAAAGGAGAAGACCCTAGTTATAGAGCTACTTGAAAAAAATGCTTCTATAACCTCCAAACCCAATAATAAAGATAAAAGGAAATGGAAAAGACACTAAGGAAAAGGAGAAGAAAAGGTAGAGAATAATCCTAAGATAAGGGTTTTGAAAGAAATTCAAAAGTAGATGATTGACATCACTTCACCTATCTGATACAAACAATTGACATTTACTCTTGTTTCTCCATTGTCAGTTAGAAAACCTTCTCCCAAAGAGGCGGAGTTCACTCCAACACAATCAGAACCCAAGATATTGTCTTCGATACAAGATATTTCTCCACCTCTTGGTTCTCTAGAAATGAAGGAAATAGAGGTTCTAGGAGAAGTTCCTATGTGTGTCTAAGAGATAGTTGGGAAAAAGAGGAAGAAACTATCATATCAAATTCATTTCATGGTACTCTTGACAAAGTAGTTGAAAAACCAATTGTTAAAAAGCCTAAGCATCAATCTAGGATGACTAAAATGATGAAGGGAAATTTGATCATTAAAATAACTACTCCTCTTGAATAAAAGTCCATCCAAGATGTGAAGCCCTCTAATTTTTAAATCACTAGATCTAATTTGGCCCCAAGTACTCAACATGGTGACGTCAATATGTTGGAGGTCATCATAGGAAATATAAAGGAAAGAGTAATTAAAGATGGAGAGGAAAATGTTGCCTTAAAGGATGAGGTAAGCCAACTCAGGGAATATATTCTTCACCTTCTATGTTCCACTTTGGAGCCCACCTTGTTTTTACCTTAGGTCTTGGATTCTCCCAAGGAGCAAAGAAAAATAGATTAGCTAGTTGTATATGGGAGGAATTTGAAGAATTGGCTTGAATATTTTTGTAACCAAGGCACAGAAGTACTCAGGAAATCATATGAGTTGGTGACAGATGCAAAAAGAGTCATCTAGGGAGTCAATGATATTAAGAAGTGTAAGAAATTCTTCCATCATATGAGGAAATCATTGAGAAGTTGAAGAAGATAGAGGCACTAACACTGAATAAGGAATTAAAGGACAAAGTATTTACATGGAGAGAGTGGTACTCCTTCCTCATGTGGCTTTTAGATGAGGTTTTATCTATTTTATTGAGTGGAAAAAATGTTCCAAGTTGAGAAGTTTGTTTTAGGATTCATTAAATAAATTCCATGTAAATATGCCTGATAATGAGGGAATTTTTTATGACTTGGATGAGGTTTAGGGTGAATTTCAACTATTGGGGAAAGATAAATTTGGCAGGGATCAACAAGTAGACAAGATGTATGTTTTGGAAACAATCACTCTTCATTTCTAGAAAGTAGAGAAAGATTCAAAGGACTTCAAGAAATTGATTCTTGAAGTAAAGTTGGTTCTTCAAACCCAAATCATGCACTTAGATTCATTGATAGTACTAGAGAAAGGTAGAGTACATGATTTCCTTCAAAATTTACAAAAGATTTCATCTCTAGGAAAATCTAGTGCAGAGGTTGGGTAGCTATTTTTAGTCTATTCAGCTATTCATGAAAATATATTTTGGGAACTCCTTATTCTCAAGGCAAATCTATTTTTAAATTTTCTTTCATGCATTTAAAAAACTATGGATAATGTTTTTATTTTTATTTTTAATAAGCTCAACCATCAGTTTAGCTGATATGTTACATGTTTTTAAATATTCTTTTTTAGTGGTTAGAATTAATTCATAAATAAACCTTGCATTCATGTAAAGCTATTTATAGAATAGTAGTAGTCACTCTCTTTTATTTGTTTTCATGCAAATTTTGTAAACAGTATTGTAGACACCTAAATTTGACCCGATCCTTACAACATCACCTAGACACCATCTTGTGACATCTTGAGACACTTTCATCTTAGGACCCTTTCATTATCCAATTAATTAAATAAATTATCTTTATTTATTTAATTAATCCTAGTTCATTTCCTAAATTAATTAAATAAATTATATCTATTTAATTAATTTAGTCCATCCTTTAGCCACATTAATTAAATAAATTTTATTTATTTAATTAATGTGTTTCTCCCACTTTGTCTTATAATTAATTAATTAATTTCATTATTTAATTAATTATCTTTCACTTATCCTAATCCCTATACACTTTTATCTATGATTCTTAGCCAACCTCATCCAAATAGGTCCTATCCTTCCCACATCCTAGATCATATAAATATGACTATCAATCCATATCTCACAATATAATAAGAATAAGGTGTTGTAAGTGAGTATTGGATGATGATTGTTGTAATGCAAAGGAAGAACATACACACAACTCTAATAACAATCAAGCTCACCAAACAAAGCAAACACTAGTTCTTTTTATGCCACAAATCTCCAAGCCACCTAAGACATCTCATCAACATATCTCTACACTTTCTATTCCATTTCAAACTCCATCTCCATATCTTTCTTTTCCTCAACATATACTTTCTATCCCATCTACATTATCATCTCATATTCCATCCCAACCAATATCTTATTATGTACCACAAACTTATCCACAACCCATCTATTCAAATGCTTCACCTCAGCCCACTACATTTTTGCTCAATTCATCACATACCACCTATCAACCCAATCCTTTGGCCTCTCATCCCATGACTTTATATCAATCCACTATACCTGCATACAACACTCATCCAAACATATATCAAAAAGCCATACCCAATCCCATGATATAACAACCTTTGTCATCCTCCACTCCTCTTGGACATTCCTCTCAAAACTTACAAGACCAAATAAGGGATCTCCTTAAGGGATACAAAATTGGGACACAATGTAAACATTACAAATTTGAGGAGTTTTGTCATTACCCTCTTGATCAATCCATTGTGATGACTCCTTTTCCTCCAAACTTTGAAGCTCCTAAATTTTACAAATACAAGGGAAAAGGAGATCCTAGAGACCACGCCAATCAATTTTACATGGCTTGCCAAGAAGTGGCCTATAGTGATATCTATCTAATGAAACTTTTCCCACAAAGTTTAGTGGGTCAAGCTTTGGATTGGTTTCAAAATCTCACTCTTGGGTCAATCAAAACATTTCCACAATTAGCCGATACATTTGTCACACATTTCTCCTATAATGTAGAACATGAGACTACCATGCTAGATCTTTGTAATACTAAACAAAAAATTGGAGAAAACTTCTCCACTTACCTACAAAGATGGAGAGGGATTGCAAGGTGAATCCCATGGCCAATCCCTAAAAAACAATTGGTTGTTATGTTTTCATTCAAAATCTTCGTCCAAAAATGACCTTTCATCTCCAAGTCCATTGTCTTTCTACTTTTGATGAGGTCATTGAAAAAGGAACCCTTATTGAAAAATCTCTTATCTGTGAAGGTTCACTCAAGACTTATAACAAGGGCAATAATCAAGCGAATGACAAATTCAAACCTTGGGCCAAGAATAAACATGTGGTTAGTGATGAAGTCATCAATGCAAAACGTATTCAAACCACACAATCTTATAATGTGCAAAATTTCTATAATATCAATACCATTTACCTTTCTGAGAGACAATTTAAACCCTCTTCTAATCCAAGATATCATTTTACCAACCTAGGGGATCCCATTGAAATGGTAAATTTCAAAAGTTGATGCAAGCTAATATGATTACATTGCCTTTCACTAGGCCATATGGTGAAAATGAGTCTAAACCTGCATGGTACAATGAGAAGGACTATTGTGGTTATCATCATGTCCATGGACATCCTACAAATAAATGTAGGAGGCTCAAACATTACATTCAAGATCTTATTGATGAAGATAAATTAGAGGTAAATGGCACATCCTCGTCCAATGACCAATTGGCTATTTATCAAGATCCTTTTCCAAAGCATGCCACTTCATCAACTCCTTCCACTTCAAACCAATCCCAAAATAATCATGCCAACAATGTTCGCTATAATAAAACCCATTACAATTATGACTCCATTGTAGGATGTATTGACTACGATCCTTCACAAATTTCCACCATCACAATAAAAGGCAAGTCCCCTAAATGTGTTATCACTACTTTATGTGAAAAGGTTACCATCCAAGAAACCTCCCCTCTCATCCAAACTAAAGATCTATGTCAAGATCTTGTCCAGGAGTATGATA
Source organism: Cunninghamia lanceolata (assembly GCA_027924645.1). NCBI lineage: Eukaryota > Viridiplantae > Streptophyta > Pinopsida > Cupressales > Cupressaceae > Cunninghamia > Cunninghamia lanceolata. The sequence continues at coordinate 538,105 of BSBN01001749.1, forward strand.
AACCATATCCCAAACCAAATCAAGATCAAAACATCCCAATTCATTCTACTCAAACTCAATATCACATGATCTACGATAATCCTCTCTATGATCAATATATTATTTATGATCGAGATCCTATCCATGAGCAAGAAATCCAAATTCATTCTATCTAAGCTCAATATCACATTATCCATGGTAACCCCCTCTATGATCAATATATTATCTATGATCAAGATCCTATACATTATCAAAACATCTCAACTAGCCCTATCCATTATACAATAACATCCCATGATGAGATACTTGATCCCCATGAACACATAGACAATCAAACAAATAACTTGGATCATATCATACTATATTTCCATGACAATGCCATCCTCACCATTGATTCCTTATCACCAAAACAAAGTCTAATATATTTCGATACATGTCAAAATGATGAAGCCAAACTTGAGTTGCTTAGCCCTTCAAATATCAAAACAAAGAACTAAAAATGTCATAAATTTTTTGCCTTAAAAGAGGAAAACTTGGGGGCATCTAAAGTTAAAGAAAAATCGATTTTGCTCCTAGAAACACACAAGCATTTCCTCAAAGCAAAGTAAATCAACATGAAAATAAAAGAAAATAAAAAATAACTCCATAAAAGTGAGCTTGTTGGTCCCCCATCATCTTCCTTTCATGACACTTCTACCACCTTCCATGATCAAATCCTTTCACCCCACTTATCTCACAATTGCCACAAGTCCATTTCCCACCATACCTCTTGCTCCACTATAACCACTCCTTCAACCATCTAATCCCATACAACCATCCCATAATATGTCAAAAAATATATATACAAAACAAAAGAAAAACATGTTAAAATACAAAAAAAAACATGTCAAAATTTAAAAAAATTAAATATACACAAATCTAGGCAATAAATTAAATGCAGGACATCCTTAATCCATACCAATTTAGTCAAGCAATCTTGTCAAGTCATTCAAAAGCATCCTCGGCTTTGTTTCCTACCTTGTTGTTAACCCAATCTTTCAATTGATTCAATCATCATCTTTGGGATATACCATTCCCTATCTTGGTGTTGTTCTAGGGATATAGAATTCCCTACAATGACAACACTATCATTTTCTAATCAATCAATCATCAGTTTTCAGCTTGGCACAAACAATACCTTGTTTGTCTTTGTGTGATCTTGTGCATGCATGCTTGCTTGTGTGTGTTTATCATTTTATCATGCATTTGTATCTAGTCCTTGAAATATATTTTCACAATAACATCATGGTCTTCCATATCATGGTGCCACATAAGGGCATATGTTTGCTTGTGACCTTTGTCTTTATCATTTATCATTTTATCTTACATCTTTATCATTTTGTATCTACATAAGTCTTGGTCATTCTTGGTTGCTTATCATTTTATCTTGCATTTGTATCTAGTCCATGCAACATATTGTCACAACGACATCATGGTCTACTATATCATGGTGCCCAAAGGGCATATGTTTGCTTGTGACATTTTATCTTATTACTCTAGCTAATATTCATATCTTGTGTATGGTGTCCTCTCCACATATGCTAAAAAATAAAAAAATGTCAGGAGCAATAGGCGAGGTGGGCGTAGGGCAAGAGGAGAGTGAAGTCAGGGAGGAAGGCAATCTGGATGAGGTCGCGGTGATCAAAAACCTACTTTTGGAGGCAGAATCGGAGCTTAAGAAGGAGGAAGCGTGAGGAAAATGGATGGTAGTGGGGAATGTCAATTTGCAAATTTTAGAAGAAATTTTAGATCTTTGTATCCCTAAGGAGTTCCTCAATTCCAAGGTCGAGATGCTAAAAAAGTGAGCCATTATCACAAAATTTATAGGAATTTGTCCTTCCATGAAATGAATCAAGGACTAGATATAGCATAAGTGGTTGGGTGTTAAGCTGAAAGTGAATTTCTTGGTGCTAGGGTTTTTACAGATTGTGTTCGAGACGGAGTTTGAAAGAGATAATATCTTGAAGAGAGGCCCCTGGTTCATGGGTAATGCAAGTCTCTACATTAGGACATGGTCATCTAGCTTTGATCCACATCAGAAATTAATCAAAGAAGCCTTGATCTGGGTGAGGATGTACAAGTTGCACCAAGAGTTATGAACGAAGGATATTTTTAAGTTAATAGGGGGAACCCTTGGAGAATTTATTTGTAGTTTGGAGGCGTCATAGAAAGTTAGGTTGGCCACATATGCCAGGATTTGTGTCAAAATCAAGCCCATTTGCCATGCCATTAGGCTTTCCTCTTTAATTGGGGAATGACTGCAAGAGCTTGAATATGAATGTTTACCAATTAGGTGCTTCAACTATTGGAAGGTCAGTCATTTAGCCAGACAATGTTTAGCCTAGAAGACAGGGAAGATAGAGAAGAAGGGGAGGTTGAGATGCCAGTTAGGACTCAAGAGAATTAGGAGATTGTCGTCGAGCAATTGGAGGTTTTGGGTTGTGCTAAGAGCTCGGGAGGGGGATGGAGCCCTAGGCATACTCTAAGACCAGGAAATAGTTTAAAGATGGGGGCATTGGAAATCAACAACTACATTCCTTAGGATAAGGTCCTGAATTTGAATCAGGAGAGCCCTAAAGACAGCGTGTCCAAAGGATGTAGGTAGACTAAGTAGCTCTCGGATGAGGATGGCGATGAGAGGGACATGGAAAATGATTGGAGGATCATCACCAGGAGTGAGAGGAAAGGTAAAAATAACATCCTAATCGATGCCAGTGATTTGGTTCTTAGGGGTAGGAGGACTGATGTAAGCAAGGCCAAACACACAACATTGTTGGAGGTAGGTAAGGGCACACATGATACCCTGCACAAGTTTGTTAAATAGGGACATGAGCACCTCCAAGGAGTAGGTTAAAAATGAAGGTTATAAGCTGGAATGTCTGAGGCCTTAATGTCCCGAAGAAACACCGTTTGGTGAAATGGTTGATAGAAGTAGAAGCTCCTGATATTTTCATGCTTCAAGAGACTAAGTTAGATAAAGATGACATGTGTAATTTAGTGAGTAGAATGTGGAAGACAGAAGAGGGTCTGGTAGTAGGTGCAGTTGGTACAATTGGAGGTTTAGCAGTTTTATGGAATAAGCACAGTTTCTCTGGTGAGGATTTGTTCAGTTCAGAGAATTTGTTGTCAGTCAGATTAAAGTCCTCCCAAGGCAATGAGAGTTTTATACTTACAAATGTTCATGGCCTCAATCTAGAAAGAGATAGGGTGGTATGTTGGGAAAGGCTAAAAGTGTCCAGAGATTCATTCATAGGGGACAATTGGCTTGTAGGGGTGACTTCAATGCTAATTTATGTCCCGAGGAGAAGAAAGAGGTAGGATGCTGGGGAATCTTGGTTCGACAAGTTTCAGAAAGGTTTGTGAGGAACTGTCACTGGTGGATCTGGCTCCCAAGGCTAGTTGGTTCACTTGGACAAATAGGAGGATTGAGAAGATAATATCTTATGTAGATTGGATAGGTTTCTAGAAAATTTAGATTGGCTCCTCTCTTCAATTCAATTTATCTCAGAAGTTATTGATTTCAAAGGATCTGAGATCATTGGCCAATCAGATTGTAGTGTTCCTTTGGTCAGAGATCGAAGTAGTCTCCTTTTAAAATGGAAGCATTTTGGTATGAGCATCTTGATTTCCTTAGAGAGTTGGAAGGATGGTGGGGTAGGCAGTTCAAAGGTAATTTTTGGTTTGCAATTTTCAAGAAATTGTAAGAAACCAAGAAGGATGCAAGGGCCTAGAAAAGGTAGGTGATGAGTAATTTATTCGAGGCCAAGACTAAGGTGGAAGAAGATTTAGCTCTTGTAGAAATGGAAATTGCTGAAGTAGGGATGATGGAGGAGAGTAGAACTAGAGAAAAAAAGTTATTAGAGGAACAAAGTTGCCTTCCGAGGATGGAAGAAATTTTTTGGCTTTAGAAGTCCACGGTGAAATGGCTTAGTGAGGGGGATAAAAACACCAAGTTCTTCCATATCTCAACGAATATAAGGAGAAATGTAAACAAGATATTGAGGGTACTTCTTCCTTGCGGCTTTGTTTTAGAGGATATAGAGGCTATTAGAGAGGAGGGGACAAGATATTTTAGGGAGCTTCTTGGTGAAGTAGGGGTGAGGGATGAAGAAGCTCATATCGATATTCTCAAGAATATCCCCAAGTTGGTCGATAATTATAAGAATGCTAGGCTCATGGCCCCCTTCTCTAAGGAAGAGATCAGAAAGGCCATTTTCTCCCTAGGGGAAATGAAAGCCCCAAGTTCTGATGGATTTCAAGTTGGCTTTTTCTAGAGGTTCTAGGAGGTCGTTGGGAATGAAGTGTGGTTGGCTGCTGAGGAATGTAGGAGTAGAAGATTGATGATGAAAGCCTAGAACTCTACGTATCTAGCTCTTGTCCCTAAGGTAAGGAACCCTAAATGCTTTGATGAGTTCAGGCCAATAGCTTTATGTAATGGCATCTATAAAATAGTAACCAAAACAATGGCTTTTAGATTGAAGCTTTATTTGGAGGATGTTATTAGAAATGAACAGAGTGGTTTTTTGAAAAAAAAGAAATTTTGGATGGAGTAATTCTGGCCCATGAAACAATTCACTCAATCAAAGAGAGAGGCAAAGAAGGTATGGTTCTAAAATTAGAAATGAATAAAGCATATGATCGAGTCTCTTGGGAGTTCCTAATTAAAGTCATGGGTAAGATGGGTTTCTATGAAGATTGGTGTGAGTGGATTCATAGTTGTATATCCTCTATTTCGTATGTCGTATTGATCAATGGGAGTGCCATAGGATTATACCCTGCAAAGAGAGGACTTAGACAGGGTGATCCTTTATCGCCTTTCCTCTTTCTTATAGTGGTTGAAGCTTTGAGTTATGCAATAAAAGATACCACAGGAGATGGACTTATCAAGGCTTTTGGTGTTGGGGGGTTCTCCCAATCTCACGCACTTACTGTTCGTTAATGACACCCTATTGTTTGGAGAAGCCACTGTGAGGGAGGAAAGGGGGATTAGGATAGTTCTTCAAAAGTATGAATTGGTGGTAGGGTAGAAAGTCAATCAAGGTAAGTCCCAATTTTTTTTTCTTAAGGAATTATGTGCTGAAACCTTAGAAGTGCAAAGGATTCTAGGTTTTGAAATTGGGTCTCTTCCTAGCAACTACCTAGGAATGCCTTTAGTGGAAAAGAGGGCCTTAGAAATGGAGTGGAGAAATGTAGTTGATAGAATTCATGGCAAGTTGGCCTCTTGGAAAGGGAAATGGTTGTCTCTAGCTAGGAGGATCACCCTAATCAAAGCATCTCTGGTGGCAATCCCCATTTACACAATGTCAATTTTCCACATTTCTAGCAAGGTAGCCCAGAATTTAGAAACAGCACAAAGAACCTTTTTATGGAGAGGTATTGAGGATGCCTTCAAGTATAGAATGGTAAGATGGGACAAGGTATGCCTACCAAGGAGCAAAGGGGGACTGGGATTCTGGAATATAAAATTGGTAAATAAAGCTCTCAGTGCTAAGCAAGTTTGGAGAATATATGAGGAGAAGGAGAGAATGCGAAGTAAAGTGATTCAAGCCAAGTATCTTAAAAATAACATAGATAATCTCTTCAACCCAAATGTCTTACTCCCCAAGGGATCCAGCATTTGGAATTTTCTAAGAATGTGTAGTAATGTTCTTAGGCCTGACCTGGTATGGCGGGTTGGCACTGGCAATAAGGTAAGATTTTGGAGGGATCCTTGGATCAAAGACAAGCCTTTGATGGATATTTGACACTTCAAATCATTAGGGGAGGAGTAGGAATCTCATTTTGGGCCTCTTGTCCAGGACTACATTGTGGAGAATGTTGGAGTCAGGAGTTGGGTGTCCCAGATAAACTTGGGAGGAAGTCTGGTTGGGATTTGGAAGGAAATTTGTATCTCCTTAAACAAAAGGCTATTCCTAGAAGATGAAGATAGACTGATGTGGAATGGAAATGGTGATGGCAGATCGACAGTCAAGGATGTCTATAGCTGCTCCATCACCCGGAGTCAACATGTCTGCTGTAGGATAGTAGCTAAAATTTAGCACCACATGGACTTTCTGAAAGGTAATGCCTTCCTGTGGATTGCTTGTAGAGGTTGGGCGTTGACATGGGATTGACTTATGAAGATGGGCAAACACGACCCCTCCCAGTATGTTCTATGCAAGCATGAAAGTGAAGACAACTCTCATCTTCTTCTACACTATGTTTTTACATGGGAACTGTGGAGCATGTTTCTCTTTAGATGGAAGATGGCCCAGGTCATGCCCATGAATCTGGTAGTGTTAATGGAAGGATGGGAGATCAGATGTAGAAGTATTGGTCTGAGATTCATATGGGAGGTGTTTCCTACTCTCTTGGTTTGGAACATATGGCTAGAATGAAATAGAAGAATTTTCCTAAGCAAGGAAAGATCAGTGGGCAAACTCTGGGATGTGGTGGAGAATTCGTTGGTGGAGTTAGGAGAGGTTCATTAGAAGACAAATTGAGATATTTTCTCTGAAGAGGATTTTTTGGCCAAAGACTGGCCCTAGTTTCGTTGGTTGGGCAATATCTCTCAAGTGGACCTTAGGTGTAGGAAGGATCAAGATATTAGGTGGACTCTGCTTGACAAGGGGTGGGTTAAATAAATTTTGACAGGGCTGCTAGGGACAACCCAAGAAAAGCTGGTAGTGGGGGCATGTTCAGATATCATTAGGGTCAACCCCTTGGCTTTTTATCTTTGGATCTTGGAATGGACTTGAATAACCTAGCGGAAGCTAGTGCCTTGTGGAAAGGTTTGCAATTTGTTAGGCAGAATGGATGGGATAAGGTTTGGGTGGAAGGTGATTTGATGATTATCATAGGACTGGTGAAGGAAGGACCAACTAAGAACTAGTGATTGAAGCAAATTATGGTAGAGATTAGGAGACTGGTTAGCCTCTTTAGCAGTTTCTACATCTCTCATATTAAAAGGCAAGGTAATATGGTGGCCGACTAGGCTGCCAACAATGGGATAGCTTTGGTGAGTAGAGGGATCTCTTCATGTTGGATATAGAGCAAGAGGATCCCCTGGGATCTGTTAAATATTGTACAATGGGATATCAAGGTCCACCCTCTTGATAATGGGAAAGAACGTTAATCTGTCTATTATGAGTTGGTGGCCCTGAGATCTATGGCTCGTGTGAGGTGATAGATGGCTGGAATGTAATAACTGAGAGTGGTGGCGTGGGTGGTAAGACAAGTTTTATTGGATTTATGATCAGTTTTGTTTGCATTTTTCCCTCGCTGGCTCTAGTTTCTTGATGGTTGTGTCTGGTGTTGGCGGGGGAATGATGGAGGGTGCTTCAGGAGGTGGCTCACGCTCGAAGGAAAAAGGAAAACAGATGGCAAGTATGCCTCCCTAGAGGTAGATTTCTTAATGTGGTAGCAGCAAAACAATGGGTGGAAATATGAAGAGAATATATTCCTCCTGGAAGTGTTTGAGGAAGATTCCTACGGAGGAGGTGATGGCAGGATTTGTTAAGGACGTCAAAGGGGAGATTAAGAACCCCATTCTTCGAGAATGGTTATGCAGGTTCCTAAAGTTGGCTAAGGAGGTAGATGGAAAAGAAGGGGTGAATGTGAGGGAGGTGATGGTGCATTTGCTTCTCGACCTTGAGACTTCGAGGGGAAGGTGGAATGCATTTGGAGCTACTCAATCCCTAGCCATGCTGATGATGATCTCTATGGCGATGGATTTGGTCCTCACTCATGAGGATTTGATTGAGTCTGTTGGGCAGAACGCAGAGAACCATGAGTCTGTGTTGGACATTTACATGATATCTTGCTCAGAGTGGTGGACACCAGGAAGATGGTGGAAGGCATTGCAATGAAGATGGAGGTGCTAGTGCAAACACATGCTTGCCCCTTGTACTCCTATGCTTGTGACGAGGATGGTGTCATGGTGGAGTTAGATGGGAAAATAGATAAGTAATTCTGTAGTATTTGGTTTTAGATGGCAATTTTTTGGTTTTCTTTTTTGGACAGTCTATGAAGTGCGAGCCTCTGTAATTTGCCCCACTTCTGTGATGTATAAGTTTTATTCTTCTTTAGTTTGGATGTTGTTAAAAACTTTTAGACTCGACCCTCTTTTTGATGGGTCCTTGGTCCCTAACTAGGGCAATTATATCAAAAAAATATCTTGTGTATGATGGAATCACTTTTTGCATACTAGTTTTCCTTTGCATTTAAGGTCATTACATACCTTTTGTGTACTTGGACCTTAATGCTCTAAGTTTTCTTCCTCATACATCTAGACAAGATTGTATTATGCTAGACACGTACGAGACACATCGTCACCTTGGTCTTTATACCTTGGTGCAGAATGTCTAGTGCTATAGAAAAAATCACGATTTCTCACCTGATGCAACATAACTTGTATTTCTCCATTTTTTTGTTGTCCTATCCATTTAGAGAGTCTACCCATGTCCTTCGTACCCACCTATCCTATCGAGGGGGTATCCCATCTTGTCATCCCTTTTCGGTCATACATACCTTTCTTCTTTGAAATGATGCTACTTCCTTCTGGTCACAACATCATCTCAAAGAGGGGCAAAATATAGACACCTAAATTTAACTTGATCCTTACAGCGTCACCTATACACCATCTTGCAACATCTTGAGACACTTTCATCTTAGGACCCTTTCATTATCCAATTAATTAAATAAATTATCTTTATTTATTTAATTATTCCTAGTCCATTTCCTAAATTAATTAAATAAATTATATTTATGTAATTAATTTAGTCCATCCTTTAGCCACATTAATTAAATAAATTTTATTTAATTAATTAATGTGTTTCTCCCACTTTGTCCTATATTTAATTAAATAGTTTTATTATTTAATTAATTATCTTTCACTTATCCTAATCCTTATACACTTTTATCTATGAGGCTTAGCCAACCTCATCTAAATATGACTATCAATCAAGTCATTTATCCTAACAAGAGCTAGCTAGAACATCTGGAAAGATCAATCCTAGAAGAACATCTACCTAAATTGATCCTAGAGCATTCTGAGATCTATCTAGCTAAATTGAGTATTGTTATTCTTCTAGTGTGAGCAATCAACATCTACACATCAAATATCATTATCAAGCATCATTGGAGTACTCCATCATTCATCATGTTGCATCAAGGGTTATTGTGGTAATATTGTTTCATTATTTTCATTTGATTTTTATAGTCCTTTGATCATTCATTCGAGGTGATGTAGATTGTGAAATAGGACCTTTCATTGTGCATAGTTTCATTTGACATTTCATATTTTCATCATACAAGTATAAATAAATGTCTTTTGCACTTAGATGGTTAATGATAATTGTCAAGCTTTCTCATTGCTGAAATTGTTATTCACCAGGTTTTTGTCATCGCAATTGTTTGTGTTGTGAATTAAGTGTTTTCATTAATTTTAACAAGCTTTGTGTTGTTAAGGTTATTGAAAGAATTAGTGTGGCTTTGTACACAATCATACATATTTAATTCATGAATCATGCATATGTATTTCTCTCTATCCATTAAATCTTACTTTGTATTAAATTTATGGTTTTCGATCTTTGAATTTAATCAAAAACCATAAACATCTTTAGTTATATTCATTTATTTTTTGTAGTAGATAGGGCATAAGTTAAAATATTTCTTATCTAGTGCAGATGTGTTGAAAATGCCTTGCATTCTATACTAAGAAAACAAAAAGATAGGTTTTGATTTAGTTTGTTTTTCTTGCACATTTGAAAACCTTTAAAATTCCAAGTCAAACAGAGCTTCCCCTTCCAATTTTAAGAGCAATTTACTATACATGCTCTTCCATTTTGTGTCACACTGAAAGGTGCAAATTAAAATACCAACAATGTTCACATTGTTTGATTCTTTGGATTGCAAATGGTGGAGATCTATTCGTAGTCAAAGGATTTTGTTTAATGTTTATTTTTCACTTACAAAAGGACTATGTATTAAACATTTTTATTCCGATTCTAATTTTCTCGAGGTATTTGTTTGTAGATGAGCATTATATGATGAAAGTGAGTAGAATTTTAAGATTAGAAAGCTATTAGCTTCTCTCTTGACCTCCCATAAATTATTTCTCTTATTGAAAACACATCATCATATTATCTTGTATACTCATATATGTTGATAAAAGTTTTTTGATATTGGAAAAACTCATTATGCCCACAAACAATAACATTTCTTAGCTAGATTTTGTCTAGGTTAAGGAAAGTGTTTTTTAATATTAGAGAAACTCATTATGTCCACGAACAAAAACATTTCTTACTTGTATAGTGTCTAAGTTTTGGAAAGACCAAAATGCTAATACTTTCAATATTCTATCTCTACTTCCAATGTTGAATATATCTACATCCCTCACACTATAAGAAGTTTGATAAACATTTGTTTAACCCTTACTAGATTATTCTTGCAGTGTTCATTGTATTAGGTAAGTGGCATTATGTGTGACTTCTTCCTAATAACAACGTATACCATAAAGCAAGAAATGTCACAAATGTTTTATCTAATTTGGTATTATTCTAATAGAAAATAAAACCAAACAAAATATTTGCATTTGTGTCTGGAAAATTACCTTAAATACCAGGGTTTGAAGATGCAACTTTTCTAATAGTGAACATTCTTTGATAATAATTGTAGGAGCTAAAATGAAAGTCAAGGTGAAAGATGAATGGGAACAATTGCAACGTGGAAATGCACAACTTATTCAAATAAAAAACATTGCTATGTCAAGTATACAATACCGACCCTTTCTCAGAGAACTTCATAATTTTTTGAATTAATTATTGATGCCTTAAGTCAACACCAAATTGTTACACAATGCACTCCTAATATAAATGTAATAATTGAAATACAATTGCGAATATCGACATAGTTTATCATGAATTGAATTCAATAAATGTATTAGATGTTTTGTGTATATATGTATTTTCAATTTTACCCTCACAAAACCATGGCAGCCTATATATACTTTTGATTTAAATAAATAACATGGATATGGTGTTTTGAATTTAATTCTATTTATGTACACATTTATTTGTTTGACACAGATGACAAAACATGTCCCATTTATAGTTGTGCAAAGTTCAAATTTGCCACTTGTCTACACTACAAATGTAGAAATTTGTGCCTTATTGCAAACTAATTTTTTGCAGGCCACCAACTTATTTATTCAGCAGAGACAAATAGAATTGTCTAAAGTAGCTCAAATTTCCCATCAAACCTTTTAAATATTAAAATTATTTGCATCCAACATAACCTACCTCCCGCAAGAACTAATATAAATCTTAAAATTACTTCTCTAACTAAAAAATCCTTATATCATAATACAAATTTATCATTGTAATTTAAAACCCCACAATTGCATTATTACAAATTTATCATTGTAATTTAATTGCAAAGTTACTTTGCCTCCAAAAACTAAAGATTACTCTACATTTATGTGGACCCAAAGTCTTACCTAACTCTTATGACCCGTGATTTGTTTATACTTCTCTCATTATGACCAAACGCCATCAAGGGAAAGATCAAGTACTTAAAAGGCCCCCACATTTACACCGACCTTGCATTTATATTTCCTTTGTTGATTATGTTCCATGTATCGATATTTTTTGTCCCCACTCTTACTTGTAAAAGTCATCCAATTTTTTTTGTTTTACTTATGTCTTGCATTGAGTGGACACCTTTGTCTCATTCTAAAGGTAAACTTCACCCCTTTAAGATCGAAGACATTTAGTCTAATCATGTATATTTTTCAAAGTTAGGACATAAGTTATTTATATATTTAGTAATTGAGTGCATGCATAATTCGATTAGTTTAATTATGAGTTGAAGAGAAAGGGATATTTATTCTGTTAAATTTATTTAGGTATGATTTCGGTTTCGTCTTTTATAATATTGGGTCAATGTGTTTCATTTTGATGGGGTCATTATGAGCCAAATAACTTCACTATTAGATTGATGGCCACTTCACACAAACAACTTTTTAAATAAATATGATTTTTTCAAAAAATGACATTTATGATATGTTGGTAGATTATATTGTGTGATTTGAAATGTTGATGTAATAAATTGATGCAATGCTTCCAAAAGTTATTTGTAAACATTATAAATTGTGAAATCTTAAAACATTTGACATCTAGTTTTTGGTTTTTTTTTCAAACCATAACATATCATTAGGAGAATAGTTAGAAATAAAATATATTATTGGTGAAATAATATTAATGAAATTGAATATTATACATATTTTTTATTAGAATATTTGAAAATTCCTAAAATGCCATTTTTACAATTGTGGCATTAGGTTAACACAATTCTTCCGAAAGTTATTTGTAAACATTATAAATTATGAAAGCCTAAAACATTTGACATTTAGTATTTTGTATTGTGGCATCAGATGTATAAATTATCACCTCCTTTGGCTCAAAGTCAAGGTCTAAGGGCTATCCATTCCATTAAAGTCACTTAGGACATGATCCTAACCTCACCCATTAAGGATGTTGGACCTTTGTGCTCAACGAGACTTGATCCTTGGTGGGTTCATTGTGAGCCATTCAACTTCACCAATAGAGCAAAGATCACTTGACAATATTAGACATATTTCAAGAATGTGAACTATAGATATTAAAACAGAGAAGGTCAAGTTTAAACATTCGATGATGGACTATTGAAAATAGGTGGAAGATTCCTCTAGATGTAATATAGATGCATATGAAATTTTGCATTATCTTAATTTTATATGCTAATCTTATTCTTAATAGATTTAATAATTAATTAAATGAAGGCTTCCACAAACATTTTAACTAGATTTTTTAACATGTAGGATTTGGCACTTTTAGTTTATATTTGTTTCAAGAAGATTTTAATAAGTAGTCATTATATGAAATATATTTTTATCATTGTAATGATGAAAAATGCATACCTTGCTCTTTTCCCCTTTGGCTTGGACTCATTTTGACATGTTTACCTTTAATGCAATGACAAGCATACAAATGGTGTATTTTTTCTTGACAGTTGGCACATAATCTAATCCTTTGACTGTCTCTATTTGAACTCATTCCCAAGTACTAGTCTCGATCCTCAAATTCAATTGTTTCCACCCTAGGTTAGATTTATAGTTTACAAATGGCTTAGGTCAGATGCACGATTGCGGAAATGACCCTTGAACTTTTAAAATATAAATTTAAATTAAGGGTCAACCTTACCCTTGTTGGAATACTCACTATCAATGAGAAGGGGATGAATAAATGATATACAAAAACCTTATTCAATAATCTTAAAAACTTTTCAAAGAAAAGAATATAAGTACACATCAAAACATCCACACACAAAGGGTTTTTGGGCTCTGCAAGTTGATCGAGGGTTCTGGCTCCCTCCATGATCAAGTTGTAGTGCCCCCACCCTGAATCTTGATCCTCTTTGATCTCTTAGTTCTACATTTGTCCGCAATTTTCCCAGTAGTTTTACTTTCTAAACTCTTTTTGTCTTTAGTACTTTAGGTTTTATTGCTTTTAACATTATAATTTTTAGAGTCAGCCGTTTGGGTTTGAATTTATTGTTTTTGGATTTCTCGCCTGCCTTAGCACATGTGAAAGACTCTCTCAGAGCACGATGTCAGCCAAGGCATTAACTCTTTGGCTGGAGGAAGGGATTGAGAAAGCTTTAGATGGCGGTGTTGTTGTGAAGGGTGATGGTAGTTCTAGCAGTTCAAAGACCTTCAAGGAGGCTCTCGACATCAATAATGTCGCCCCACCACCTAAAGATGTGTGCTTTAAGGTGCGTGAGGAGGGAGAGGATGGCTCGGGTGGTGGCGGGTGTGGAAGGAGTGAAGGAAGAGATGGAGTTGAGCAAGGTAAGGGTTCTAGTGTGCATTGCAAATTGGTCCTTCATTTGAATGATGGTATGCAATTGGCTGTAAATGTTGAAGAAAATAGACTTAAGAATGTAGCTTTATTCTTTGTTTGCTTGGATTTGGATAAATTGCCTGCACAGAAATTTTTTGACCACTAGTTAGTTACAGTTTGGGGTAAAAAAAATGGGGGTATTTGTTTTGTTTTACAAAATGGTGTCCAAAGGAATTTTTGTTATTATTTTGAAGAATCATTCTATGCAAAGGAAAATACTTGAAAAGGAAATGTTGAATGTACAAAGTGCATTGTTTAAGGTCTTTCCGTGGTCCCCGGAGTCCTCCATGCAAGATATTAATTTTTGCTCAGTCCTGCGATGGATGTTAATTAAATATGTTCCCATTCAATTGTGGGCCTTCATTCCCAAACTATTGGAACCACTGGGGAAATTTTTAAAAATAGAGGATGCTAAGATGACTCTTCCCCATATGGATGCTAGGGTTCTTGTTTCTCTTAAGCCAGGAGTTAATATTTCAGATTGTATTCAAGTAAATCTTGAGAATAAATCTATTGAATGTGTTGTAGTTGGCCTGGGGGGTCTCAACTCCTGTAATTTTTGTGCAAATCTGATGGTCATTTAAGGAAGGATTGTCCTATCCTTAATAAAAGAAACAAAGGGATTAGGTTTAAACCTGATAAACCTGAGATGCATAATTCTGGGTTGGGAGGGTGGGCTACACTCCGTCCCAGCCATTGTGGTAAAAGAGCCTACTCATGTGGTGGTTGAGGCAGGGCTTAACCCTTTGTCTTCACAAAATGTCTCCGGCCAACTTGATAAGGCTTTGAAAGAGGTGAGAAATAGCCTAGAAAAATTGACCATTGATGAGTTCGTTCCTATGAAAGTGGTTGACAGTCCTTTAGATGAGGGAGATATCTATCCTTTCCCTTCCCCTTCTGTGGGGATGTAGAACATTGTTTTTGGTGAGGCCAATGTGGAAGTTGTAAATGCCTCTCCTATGGTCCTCCCTGTTCCCTTTGAGGCCCCATTTTGTTTGAGCCCCTCTCCTCCTACCTTATCCCTCAGTGTTGAGCAGAAGGCTCTTTGGGAGTCAGCTCTGGAGGGGGGGATGACCCAATTTCCAAAAGTCTGACATAAGTTAATGTTGGTTCTTCTTCCTGCTTTGTTGAAAAAGGATTTTCTTTCAAGTAAGGGGGAACTCATATGGGTATTCCAGAAAAGAAGAATGCTCAACAGTTGGTAATGATGAAATACAAAGAAGAACTACTAAATAAAAAGATGCAAGATCTAGTGCAAGAAATTGGGCTTCCCACCCAGTCAGAGGCCCCCCCTAAAGAGTGTGAAAGGGAAAGGAAAAAGAGGAAGTATGTGAAGAGGAAAGGGATAGACTGCAAGAGGGTGAAGGGAGGAAGTTTACCCAAATGTTTTGATAAGATGGGAGTCTACAAGGAGTAGGCCCATTGACTGATGGTATTGTACCTAATCATACTATTTTCATGAAAATCATAAGCTGGAATGTAAGGGGGTTAGAAACCCCAAACAAAAAGTACATTGTTAGGCAGTTAGTTAACAAGAATAGGGGTTTGGACTTCCTCTTGTTGCAAGAATTAAAAGATACCAAATTTCATCTGGATACTGTACTTAGATTTATATGGAAGGACTCAAAAATTTGTACTAAACATGATAAGGGTAAAGGGGGAACTACTCTTCTCATCAATCCTTGTTGGGAACAGTTTTTATATCATTTAGGTTGCTCTCCCTGCAATAGGGCTCCTTGGGCTTGCTTTGATAAGAATGGTGAAAAGTTTGGTATCTGCTCATTATATGCCTCTAATGATCGTAGAGAGAGAGGATGTATGTGGGAATTACTGTCTGCAAATCTCCCTAAGATTCCATGGATTATGGTAGGGGACTTCAATATGGTGGAAAATAGGGAAGACAAGGTGGGTGGCATCAATGTAGGGTCAAAAGGAAATGAGAAGTTTTTTTGGACCAGTTTTAAAAAGTCACTCAAATTGATAGATCCTCTGGAAGGTGACAAGAGTAATAGTTGAGGAATTTGGTATACTTGGTGTAATGCCCAAGCAAGAAATTGAAGAATTTACTGTAGACTTGACATAATATATGTTAACAAAGACTTCTTTCAGGTTAATAGGCAGTCTGGAGATAATGTGGTGAATGTCCTGCCAATCTCCCTTTCAGATCATCACCGATCTCTATTGACATCTCTTTTTTGGGCTTAATTATGGGTCTAAGCCCAATGTTGGGAACCCTTTCAAGCTTAATATTAGGCTTCTTGACAATGAAGACTATAAGCAAGGTATTATCTTAGTTAGAGCCATTTTGAAAGTGGTTCATGCTTAGGACAATCCCATCAGTTATTGGGCCAAACTACTTAAAGCCTGTTAGGAGATTTTTCAAGTTTGTGGGAAGAAAGTTGCTTTGGAGAGAAGGAAAGAGGAGAGGGACCTCCAGAGATCCCTTTTGAATTTTGAGATGTTGATTCAGGAGGCCCCTTTAGATAGGATACTTTGCTCAGGCTTGAATGAGGCCAAACATAAGCTTAGGAAATTTGAAACCTTTAGAGCCCAATCTACAAAATATAGGGCTAAGCTGAACTGGATTCGAGAAGGGGATAAAGGCTCTAAGTACTTTTTTAACCTATTGAAAAATAAGTTTAGGAAAAAACACATTGAGTCGATTGTGGAAGAAGGAACTTTCTATTCTAGTCTGGAAGATATTATGAATCTTTTTAAGAATTTCTATGAGAATCTATTTAGAGCTGAAGATGATAATACTGCTTGTAGAGAGGCTCAGAACTTATGTTCTTGAATCTGTCCTAGGAAAACAGATGTGGTGATTGCAGAGAAGTTAAAACAAGGATTATCCAAAGATGAGATTGAAAATGCCATTTTATCAATGAAGGATGGCAAGTCACCTGGATATGATGGGCTCCCAATAGAATTTTACAAAGCCAACCTAGACTGGGTTGTTAGTGATTTGTTTGAGGTCTATCAGGAGGCCATATGCAAAGGGTTGTTGGGAAATGACATCAATAGAGGAATAATTAAGCTATTACCCAAAGAGGGTGACAAGTCCAACTTGAGAAACTTGAGGCCTATAACCTTGCTTAATGTGTCATACAAAATCTTGGCTAAAGTTTTGGCAAGAAGGCTGGTAGATATCTTACCTGAAATTATTAATCCTACTCAAACTAGGTTTATAAAAGGCAGATACATTTTAGAGAATCTTATTCCAACCTGGGAAGCCACTCATTGGGCCAGGGAATTAGGGCAGAATGTAGGGATCCTTCTCCTAGACTTTGAAAAAGCCTATGACAGGGTTGAGTGGTCTTTTATAATATGTATCCTTAAAGCTATGGGATTTCCACAGGAATTTTTGTCAATGGTAAAGTGCTTTTCCAAGATGCCTCTACTTAGGTTGAAGTAAATGGTGCCTTATCTTCTCCACTTTTGATGGGCAGGTCAATCAGACAAGGGTGTCCCTTGGCTTAGCCCTTTTTGTTATTACTTCTGAAGCCCTATTTTATCTATTGAGAACTGATGCTATTCCAGGGAAAGTGGAGGGGATTAGGCTTCTAGATGGTAACTCATTACTTAATATGCAGTTTGCTGATGATACTGCATTGTATCCAATTTTAGATAGAGATAATCTAGATAACCTCAAGCTCAGACTGAATGTCTTTTGTTCTACTTTTGGAGCTAAGATCGCATTGAATAAGTCATGTTTGATAGGCTGGAACAATGCCCCTCCTTCTTGGTTAGGCATGGATAACTAGTAGTGGGGAGGTCCTAAAAAGATTGTTAGATTTCTTGGTATCCCCTTTGCTATTGACCCATCCCTCAAGCAGATGTGGAGTTGGCTTTTTTCAAAGATTGAAGTTAAGCTTAAAAGTTGGAACAGACAGGCTTTGACCCTAACTGGTAGATTTCAAGTCTGTCAAAAAATCCTCTCAGCTTATTCAGTTTACTATGCATTAATGTGGCTCTTTTCCAATTTACAGATTGAAAAAATTCAAAAAGAAATTAGGTCTTTTCTTTGGTCAGATGGTAAAGGTATTGGCAAGAAACACCAAGTAAAATGGAATTGGTGTTGCTCTAACAGGGAGAACAGAGGATTAGGCCTGAAAGACTTGAAGTTGCATGGGATTGCCTTAGTGGAAAAATGGATTATTAACTCCTTTGAAGGATCTGAACTATGGAAAGTTTTTGTAAGAAACAATATCAAGCTATCCTGTCCCAAAGCTGCTTCGAGCTGGAAAAACTTGCATCCGCTAGACATTTTGTTTGGTAAATTCAAAGTGAAGTCATTTGGCACAGTGGTATTTGAATCCATTTGGAGAGCCTGGGAAGGTTGTAGACACTTAGTGATTACCTCTGAGTGTGATGAAGGCATTGTGCAAAGGGGTATACATAGTTCCATATGGTGGTCTCTAGATTACAAGGAGAGACCTTTGGCTGTTATTCAAGGGTGTTCTGGGTGTAAGTGGCATAAGCTAGGATTGGTCTCTTTTGAAGATTTATTCAGTTCCTCTAGAATGAAAAGTTGGGAGGATTTGAAAGAAGATTTTGTTTTGAGTGATTCTCAGAAAAGAACTTACTCTATGTTAGTGGCTGCCTGCTTAGCTATCTCTAGCCAACCA
Organism: Cunninghamia lanceolata; assembly: GCA_027924645.1. Classification (NCBI taxonomy): domain Eukaryota; kingdom Viridiplantae; phylum Streptophyta; class Pinopsida; order Cupressales; family Cupressaceae; genus Cunninghamia; species Cunninghamia lanceolata. The sequence goes on from BSBN01001749.1 coordinate 556,667, forward strand.
AGATTCTTGGATGTGCAGGTATGGTTGAACAAGCTAAGATCGAAGGATGGAGGTTCTTTGACAGTTGGTGTAGCAAAAAGAATTTATAAGATTCTTTGTGACTCTCATGAGATCTTTGATCATTGTGCTAAGGCATGGGATCGTGAACTTAGTATGAAGGACCTTAGGGTTTGCTTTTTGTCATTTTGGTCTAAGTATTTGGAACCTAAAAAGGGATGCTTTAGATGGTTATTGGGATTAAAGAAATTTCCAATTGGTTATAATAAACCCCTGTGTAGGCTGTGTAATGTTATTGAAAGTTGTGATCATATTTTTATTGACTATCCCTTTGCATTACAAATGTGGAATATGTTTTTGTATAATCTTCCCAGCTGGTCCTTATCTAATTGTAAATATAAAGGTATTATATTTGATCATTTGGTAGGGCTTAGTGCTAAGCATAAAGTTTTTTGGTTAGTATTATCTACTGAAATTTTGTGGACATTGTGGAAGTTGAGAAATAAGGATCATTTTCAAGGCAAGCTTAGAACTCTTACTGAGTCTAATTATAGACTCACACATTTTGACATATATGTGTAGGTGGTTATTACTGTTGAAGATTAGTTGGCTCAGATGTCTATGGGGGCAGATATTGGTCTTACTTCTTCTAATGGTCCTGTCCCATTCTAGGCTAAAAAGAAAGATGCTAGCTTTGAAAGAGCCAAAAAGTCTTTTGAAGATAGACTTGAAGATGTGCTTCGTAGAATTCAAGGTCTTCATCTATTCGTGGCAAGTGTTGATGACTATGCTCACAAGGAGCACTAACAAGTTAATCTCAGGCCACCATATATCACTTTTTCACTAGAGGAAGGGAAGATCTATATGGACTATTTGGGGGTGGGGCATGCTACTCCAGAACCAGAGACTGCTTCCTCAGACAGTGTTCCTAAACTAGTTCCTTCTACATCAGATGAATAGTGCATATACGAGATGATATAAGCAGTAATTATAAACATATAATATTGAATAGGCTGGATCTTTTTGTAAGATGTAATTAGGTCACACTGCTACTGGATTGTTGATTAATTGGTGGCCATCTTGACCACATTTTGTAACGTCACATATATATTTTTTTGATAATATGATTAAACTACCTTCAATCCCAAAAAAAAACATCCACACATGACACCAGATATTTACATGGAAACCCAAAGAAGGAAAAAACCACTGAGAGTTGCTTGAGTCTACTGCTCAAATCCAACCTCAAAAGAAAGAATATTACAATTGTTTTAGAAGCACCCACTTCAAGGTACAATGACACCTAATACATTATTTTCAAGACACCAATCTCAAGGTACAATGCACACATGATAAAGCACATGCTCTACTTGAGGCACCGACCCCAATCTTTTTACCAACTTCAGATCTTTCAGGAACACCTACCCCTGCATCTAGTACACCAACTCTGCACAAACTAGGAGCACCTACTCCAAATATTAAATATGAGAACATACAGAGTGCTACTCTATTTACAATGAAAACAAAGGTTATAGATGAGTTCTATAACTCTTATTCATTCTCCTTATCTCTTCTAGACCAAAATCTCAATGACATCTTTCTTTTACAAAGTAATGAGACAATATATTATTCTGATTACAAAGACATCAAAGACTACACAAAATCAACTATACTTAAGACACTTTCACATCCATCTCAAGAACATTCTTCTTTGCATGATCCATCATCCCTATCTCACAATCTTGCTAACATTCATTCAACATAGTATGTATATTTGGCATCATAGACTCCTTGAAGAAAGTATTCATCATGCTTTTCATAACCAAGTGACATACAGTATATATGAAAGGTCATTTACCTTCAGGGTCAAAAACAACTCTCTGTTTACAACATAACTCACAATCATTGCATGTAAACATATTCTACTATTTCAATGTCCAAACCTCTTGCAAACACAAACTTCAACAGTAAACTTTATCACCTAGATCACATACCTTCCTTGTACATTCTTGCATGAGATACATAGCTTTATTACTTCATGAAGTCTTAACAAATGTCATACAACCAGTCATCTTCCTTCAATGTTAGTGCAAGCCTCTACTAATCATCATCTACTCTTACAGTCATACTCTATTTGTAAATATCACATTCATATGCAATTATACACTCTTCATATACATTCAATAAACACAATATTTATCAATGTTTAACATCTCTATTTAATGACATTGCAAATCTTCTTCTTATTTCACACTTGTACTGTACACTGCAATCATCTTTATACCCTATTGAACCCATTATATCCTACAAAAATTACTTTCTCAAAATAGCGCTTAAATGTATACACATCTTCTTTATCTTGTTTCAAACGTAGAGAACCATCATCAAATCCTTCACTTATATCATAAAAACCACCTCCCTCTCATCTTTCAAACATATACCCTATTAGGGTTTTCAATCTCATCAAAATCAAAACAGTTACAAAAAAATGTTGCAAAATACCTCACACAGACCTTATGGTCAAATGATCATCAATCTCTTAACACTGAGGAATAGATGTTGCCATTTGAAAGAGATTCAAATCTCAAATGTTGATTTAGGTATTTGCACCTCTATTACATTGAAAGAAGACCGTTGATCAAGATTTGGCACCCGACAGATAGGACATGTTGGTTCCCTTAGGTAGAAGGGATGGATCATCTCATGAGATAAGACCCTTGATGTTGTCACTTAAGTGACTTACTACCTAGTATAGGCAGTCAACTCCAAACTACAATAAAAGTGCATGTCCGTCAGTTATTACATTTATAACTTATATACTAAGGATTTAAGACTTTAGTAACTTAGGGTTTAGGTTTTAGTCCCGAGGAACCCTTAGGATTTTAGGGAAGGAATTCTGCATTGACATGATCCTAACTTTTGACAGTACTACAGAGAAGTAACAAAATGATAAATGCATTTTATGGTTCTTCGAAATAATAGGGTTTTAGGTTTCCAAGAACTTGATAAACCCTAGTTAGCACATTGCAAACCAAACTTATGAAGATATAGGATAATCTTCTGTATCCTTCATATTGATGACTTTGATATGACACAACTCCTTTGCACAAACCCTGATAGTCCATTTTCATGACAACAAAATCACATGACAACTACATGAACTCTTTGTGAAGAACCTTGATAACAAATCATGCATAAGTTCACCTTGTCATACCTTAACTCTGCCATACCTTGTCATGCTCTGTCATGTTGAAGTTCCATTTTGTTATACCATTTGTCATACCTTCTCAAAACAACAACCTATGACAACTTCACTCTTGCATCAACCAACTCTACTTGCAACTCTCTGAATAATCAATGTGAGTGTCTTCATCACTGTACCTTTATCACTGCTATGGCTAGAAACAAGTATGTCACATGATCATCCACTGACATCATCCTAAACACTGAGATCACTCTAAATCCAACTCTTCTTATGACAAAAATTAATGCACTAACCTTTTGACATCAATGACAAACCTAATTGCAACAAACTCCCCCTTTATCATTGATGGAAAAACAAAACCTTCATCTCTCTCTCTCCAAATCTCTCCCCCTTTGACATCAAGGACAAAGAAGATGAGATAAAGCTCCTATTGTGCCTTACACTCATGCCCCATTTCATCAAATGGAGGCCCCCCTTTTCGAATGTTGGCTTGGAGTGTCAGCTCTGTCCTAGTTGGTTCCTAAGGTGTTCAAAGATGTATGATCAAGTGACCCATCTAAAGTCAAAGTCACATTTCTCATAGATGAATAAGTTACTTAGGTTTCCAAACAATTGATTCAGGTGATTTTCAACATCCGATCCAAGTCCTTAGAGTCTTAGTGCTGAAAAGATGATTCACTGACCTTAGCGCTAAAATCAAAAGTCACTGACTAAGCACTAATTTGCTTGACCACTACCTTTGTGCTAAAATTACCTTCCATTGACCATGTGTTAAAACTCCTTTTCACCAATTTTGTTCAAAGAGTCCATATTCCTTGCAAGTCAGTCAGTGGTAAAAATAGCATTGGTGCTAAAATGTTATGGCACAGACATTGCATTAAAAGTGTTTACCATTGACTTTGGTTTGAGGAGCCTGAAAACCACGCTACGTCTGAGAAACCCAAATTCCGTGCAAAACCCTAAAATGCTCCTTGCACACTATGTGCCGGGCTAGCAAAGGCACTTTCACATTAATGTTGGACAAGGGGAATATAACATTTTGAATTCATTTTGAGAAATCATTATGCGAAAAACAAACAAATTTCTTCAAGAGCTCTGCAAATCACGCAAATGGTGAGCAGATTTGGTAACAGTGAGAATCAATTAAAGACATCACAAAAGCATGTTCCTTACCTCTACAACTTTCAGAAACTAGGTTGGGACATATTTTTTCCCTTCCTTATTTTTCAAACCTAGGGTTTCACATATAAGCTTTTGATTTCAAAGGGTTTCTAAGTTTGTTTGTTAAAGGTCTGGTTTAAAGATGATTTATCTGTAGATGTTTTAATTTTTACACTTAGTTGAAATTCTCCCATTCAATTACTAGATAAACCCTAGGCATGACATTTACATTTTATGACCCAAAGTTTAGAGCCCAATCAATCCTAGCACTGTAATTCCAAAACTGATCGTGTCGCGCTAAAACCCATCTCACCAAACTTGCAAATTCATGGTAAAATCTATCGAAACCATTGGAAATTTGTGTTGATTAAAACCTACGCATTTTAGTGCTTAAAATGACACCAGCCAGCCTCTTGAATCGACCCCAACATCAGTCAGTAGGCACTATTAAATTTCTACGCCTTATTCTAGTTACAAGCCTTTCGCCCTTGCCCTCGCCAACTTTGCGCTGAATTGATCCTCCACCGACTTCTTTCATACTAAGGTTAGTCGATTACCTTGAAAATCCCCGTCGAGTTTGAAGATTGGACTTGACACTAAAATATAAGATCATTGACTTTGGTCAGTGGCCTCTAAAATCATGCTCGGTCTGTTACACCTGAAAATCCCGCTCGCCTACATCTAGACCTTTTGCACTAGAATCATTGACTATTGACTTGCATCAAATACCACTTTCACTAACTTTGGTCAGTCTACCTCTAAACCCACGCAAGTTGGTAGTAGCGTTAAGTCTCGCCAGTGCATCCATATACACTGTTAGTGCTGACTCCTTTCATCATGGACTTGTACTAGAATCCACACTGACCAACCTTATGAAGAGATTTTAGTCAGTCATGCCCAAAACCCATGATGGTCGAAGGTAGTCAAAAGATGTGCCAAACTCAACATTCAATTGTCTTCATTCCTTGTGCTGAAAAGCGCCTCCACCGACTTTGGTTGGCAAACTCCAAAATTGGTGCTAAGTCCATCAAGACCAAAGTTAGCACTTTTGACATTAAGAAGTCCGAGACCCTCAAATTTAGTGCAAACTATGTAAAAGACCAAATTTCTTAAAATTTTTTAAGGCAATTATATCTGTTTTATCAGGTTAAGCACTGCAAAGGTAAAAATAGGATGTTTTGCATGATTTCATTTGGATTTTCAAAGTAATTGGCATTTATTGCATGGTTTAAATAGGATTTAACTATTGTTCTTATATTGTTTAAATCATGAAATAAATGTTATAAGGTAATGTAGTTTGCAAATCATTAACTTGTGCATTTGTAACTTAGAAAAGGACTTAGTATCTATTTTATAAAGTAAAGCTTGGCTTAGTAACATAGGACAAGTAACTTATAGCTAAATCACTAAGGCTTAGGAATCAAAAACCTTCAAGACAACCTTGACTTATTAGGTCTATTCATGCAGGATAAATGTCTGCTCGAACTCAAAACATGAAGTATGAATTCAAGGGCATTCCTCCTGAAACCAAGATAACCTCTGGATGGCCAAATATAGGAGACACAAATCTAGGTCATATAGACATGGAAGACTTTAGACTCAAGGTGTTTGGACCAAATCCTACACCATTGGCCAAGAAGATAAGAGATAATGGTATCGCAGAAGTAGCTGCCTTTCCTACCTTTGCACAATGTACAGAGCTCATAGTAACATGTGCAGAGAGATGTGATCCCCTAACCAAAACCATTCAAACTACAAATGGGGAGGTTCTAGCAGACTTAAGCTCACAATCCTTGGCAGAAATCTTTGGTATACTAGTTTAGCCTGTTCTGTCCATACCAGATAAGAAAGATGCAGAAAATACATACAAGAAAGATGTGGAGAAATGGAAAAAGTAGATCAATGATCACTAGATGAAACATAAGAGGTCTACTATAATCAAATTGCATCATACTTTATATAGAAGTGATTTCCATGATGAGATTATGGATTTGGTAACACTGTTAAGCAAAATTTATGGACTTCCCATTGCTTCTACTTTTGAGAACTAGATGTTTGCCCTTATCAATGAGATAATACATGGAGATAAGAAAATCCACTGGGCTCAAATCATAAGTGACAACATGCATGAAGCCTTTGAGAATTTCAAGGAGAAGGAGACATTCAAATGGACCTCATATGTTGTTTATGCATTGGCCAGAAGAAATGAGTATGCTGGGTTGTCTAAAATTGGAGAAGTGGGGAATGCTGATCAGCAGCCGAACGTGTATGAATGCTATCCCAAATTAGTATTATCACAATCACTGATACATTACAAGAGGGTGAATGATGCATTCACTATGCATATCACTAGGATACTCCTGGGTACCACTTCACTAAGGATATCTCCTGAAGCCATGAATGTTATCCAATAATATGGGAGATGGTAAATACAATTTCATAAGTTTACCTATTTGAGAGTCCAAGGTTTTATAGGTACCCCATAAAGGCTGCCCCGGTATCCAACTGACAATGTAGTGCTCCTTGAACTGACTAGGCAACTCCTCATCTATGCAGAAAGGCTCAAACATTTGCACATGGTCAATATCAATTTTCTAATTATATTGGGGAAAGACCACTATTCTTGTACCACCCTAGGAACAACAGAGCATTCAGATAGAGAATTACAACTATTGAACCTTTGTCCATATATCAGAAGGAAACATTTTGATCCCCATGGGATAATGGAAAGGTATGCCAATAAGAAATTGTTTCATCGAGATCACCTAGAAGACTTCTGGGCAAACTATGTAGATGACTATGATGTAATTGGAAGAACTTACTCCTGATTGACTTCAGAATGAATAAGGAGATTCCATATCATTCAAGTGCCAAACCAGGTGATAGAGGATGGAAATGTAGTTTAGAGAGGCCCATGGGAAGCATTACTTAGTTAGCCTATCCCTCCTCCCAATTGGGCCAATGCAAAAGAGAGTTTGTTGGATGAAGCTATGAGAAACCCAAACAAACTCAGTAAGATATGGGTCAGGAATCAAATAGTAGTATTAACACAAGCAAGAAATGCATTATCATACACAAAAGGAGATTCAAAAAAGGAATTAGGGTACAAAGAAGATCAACCCATGAAAGAGGTAAATGTAGAAGAACATGAGGTAGTCAGAGACACTGATAGTGAAGAGCATGTGCCTTTGGCATAAAAAGGGAAAGCAAAGAAGGTTATTCCTAAAGAACAGAAGAAAGATCCACCTCCTACCACAAGAACTAGAACAACAAAGAGGAGGGATATACCTAGTGGTAAAGGGGAGAGCTCAAAAGCTAAGAAACCAAAGGTACCAACAACAAATGTTTCAACTACAACCCCTACTAACACCTCAGCTACCCCTCTAGTCTCCTCATCACCAGCTAGTGTCCCCATCACTTCCTCTCCTCCACAAGTCACCTCATCTACTCCCTCTCCGCCATATATAGCATCTATATTACCTTCAATAATAACAAATGTGAGCATACCTAGCTCTCCCTCTTCACTCACTTCCTCCACTATCATCTCTCTAGTTTCCTCCTCACCTCCTATTTCTACCATGTCCTTATCATCTATATCATCCATTTCTTCCTCCACCCACATGTCATTACCACCCATTTCCACAATCTTGGCTCATTCTTTCCCTCTCCCATCACTTAAACTTTGTGTACCCATTGCTATCTCCTCCATCTTCTCTCTCCATCCCATTCCACCTTCACTAGGTTTTGCTTCATTTGCTAATTTATCCCATGCACACCTACATTCTTTAGTTTCTCATTCTTTGTCAGTCATAGGTGATTCTTTAACACATGCAATTATTTCTTCTTTAGAGTCTGCCCAATTAGTTGTTCCACAACTACCCAGAATCAAGAAGGTTTGTGCAAAATTAGAGTCCCAAGAGAAAGAGGCTACCACTGGAACAACCACAGCCATTGAGGTAGATGAGGGAACTGATAGTCCAGTAGATACATGCACAACAAATACAATGTTGGGAACTACTTAACAGGCCATATTTGAAAATTTGAAGAATGTTGAACAGTTAGATAATGAAGAGAATGATGGAGATAGGGCTGAATTGAACATTCTTGATGGGTCACCTAATAAAGTAGATAGTCATATTGACTCTCCTAAGGATTCTTCCTCCATTGCACCTAATTGGTTATAGAAAAGGTTACAGAATAGAGAACCACAGGTGGAAATAGTGAAATTGGATTTGGCTACACTCTTGGCTAGAGTGGATAAACCAAAGAAACAAAAGAAAGCAAAAATCCAGTCTAGAATATATAAAGATGCCATATGATCAAGGATTGTAGAGGTGGCTGTCCCACCAGCAAATGTTGATAAAAATGAAGCCAGAGCGGAAGATTATATTGTTACAACTATGAATCTGGGGCCAACTACAAGGGGATAGAAAATAGACGAATTCAAAGGGACAGTGTCCACAATTTTGGACCAATTGAATAAAGATGAAATGATGAAACAAGAGTTGAAGCAACAAAATGAAGAACTCTGAACATGCATACAATTCCTGATGAGGCCATTGAACTCTGATGGAGAACCAAGATCATCTCCTGCCCTACTGTCCAAGGAAGAACTATCTAAGTTCGATGATATCAAGACCATTTTTGTAAGAACACGAGAGTGGTTTACAAAAGTGTACGAGGAAGGGTGTGAAGTAATAGAATTTGCATCCTTATTGCATAAAGACTTTCAGCTTTTGAGGGAAGAATGGGAAGATCTACATGACGAATGTGAACCATACGACAAATATTATTCCCATATGTTTCCAAGAGTGCTAACTATGAGGAGGTTATCCAAGGAAGTCCTTTTGACAAAGAATATTTTGAAAAAAGATAGGTTGAAGAAACCTGAGGAATGGTATCAACAGATGAAATTGAGAAAAGGTGTTTTTGATAAAGTAAGAGATTCTTTTGAAATAGGGAAAACTAAAATCATGGAGGTAATATATGAGATAAATGATACATTAAGGGATTGTATAAATACTGGTCTAGATGATTCGACCCTGATGGATGAGTAGTAGTGCAAAGACATGTTGTATTAGGTTATTCATGGAGACTCACCACTGAATATGGTCGGCAAACTTGACAAGGTCAGTGATCTCCAAGATGCCTTTTTGGCATTCAAATCAGGAATAAAATCAAGGGAACCTGTATATTGTAAATTTTAGTCCAAAATTGAGAGGTTAAGGTTTGGGGCAGATTACATCAAAGATCCAGACCCATCGGACATCAACCCAACTCTAACAACACTAGTTGCATATTGCAACAAAAAGGTAGAAGAAGACAAAATTGATTTGGAGGAAGATGAACAGTAAAATCACACGTGAATCCCTTTATTCATAATTAATGTTATATTAGGAAGGTCATGTGACCTTATTTTGTCTTTATTATGTCTTGGGAATTGACTTTTCCCTATGTACAACTTAATGGGTATTCAAAATGTCTAGATTCGATGTATTTGGGAGTTGTATTTCGTCTTTTTCCTACAGGACAAATGATAATCTAAAATGCAATCTAGCTACTGTAATGCATTAAATGCCATGTAATTTGGACCGTTGGTGTTGAGTTAATCTCCACCATCTATTCAAAAACTTAGTATGGAGCCTCTTCTATATAAAGGGCCATTGTCTCTCTCATTGTAACAGTTTGGATAGTGAATTGTTGACACTCTACCAAATTTCTGATTAATACAAAAGCAAGTTGCTGCACTCTCTTTTGATAATTTATCTCTTTGTGTTATCAATTTGTTTTCATGGTTCACATCTTGATCTTCTAATTAGTTTATTGTGCTTTGCAATGTTAATGATTTATTGAAGGTATTTGATGAATGTTCTAAGTCCATACCATTAGTTACTTGCTGACCGTAAGTGGCTATGCATAGTTAGCCTGGGCTGTTATTTTGTGCTGAGTTCAATTGCATTATATTAGTTAAATCACGCCATCAATTGGGTATTTACTAGATGTATGTAATCTAAAAATCTTAAGACTCCATAGAAGATAGCATCATTTTCTGCAGTGCTGTAGCAATCTGTTTGCTTGGCAACAAAGAAAGTGGTTTGTTTTCAGAACATTTGTCTACCATCAATTAGTTTCACATTGTGAATGTCACTTAGGATCCCTCTCTAAACCTTTACTCTTTTGCATTTTATTTATAACAAATTGTTAGATTTAGGTTTTTAAGCAGCATTTATATTGCAAATTAGTTGAAAGTATCATAGGGTTTCCAGCATTTTTATTGACATTATCTTACAAACCCTATCATCATATGTGAGACCCCTTGTTGGCACAGTTAGAACATTCCAACTCAGTTATTCCATGCAAGCTAAGACCTAGCTGTATTATCCTTGGGGCAGTCCTATCTTGGATAGGATACCTTTTTCAAGAGAGGTGAGACTTCATTTCACCTATGTTGTGTGCTAAAAACACCATCAACCGAATTGGTGCTAGAAGGAGGGCCGCCAAGTTAAAATCCCTCCACAAAAATAGCAAGACTGGGGACCAGGAAAAGACACACCACGTCCAACTTAGCTAGAGAAGAGATGTTGTCTCTAACATAATTTAGAAGAACTAAAAGATCAAGGAATACCTAGAACTCCAAGGGTTCAATCTACTCCAAGAAACCTAGTTGTTGCCCCAGTCAATCTCCTAGCTATGGCCTTTTTCATTGCTAATAACTAGTCCCCATTCCACTTCAATGCTTATCATGACATGCCTACAAACCCCGACAAGTTCTACTCCAAGTTCCACACCAATGACCCTGACAGAACTACCAATGAGCACATTAAAATATTTGAAAGTAATATGTTTATGCTTCAGGTGTAGCATGAGGATGTGGTTTGCAGATTGTTTCCCTATTCTCTACAAGATGAAGCCTACTACTTGTTTGCCAATCTCCCTACAGCTTCTATAAATTCGTGGTTGAATTTGAAAAATGCATTTCTTGACTGCTTCAGGATATCCACCACTCTAGCAGACCTTTATAGGTTTGTTGTGGAAATTTGTAGAGCTAAAGGGGAGTTAATAAGTTCTTTCAACAACTGATTCTAGAAGGCTTATGACTATTTACAAGCTTCTTATGCCCTTGCTCAAGGTGCAACTTTGCCCATTTACTATGTAGCCCTGGACATGCTTACTTCATGTTTGTGAGAAGAGCTAACCTGGCTCCAACCACCCTAGCTTAGGCATATGCTAAAGCCATTACAATGAACACATAATTGGGATAGACAGCAACAGGTCCACTAAACCACATAGATCCGGTAGCAAACTAGGTACCTATGATCAATTAGGCTCTAGCTAATCATACCCCTATGATGAATCCTATCCCTATCCTTGTACCAACGCAAGCCTTAGTGGTCCATCCTAGAACCCTAATGGCAGAATTACCTCCTGCTCAAATGGCTTTCCTTTAGTCAGCTGAAGCCACCAAGGCTAAGGATGACAGGGATGACATCAACGAGTTAGCAGAACAAATGAAAAAACTTACTGCTGAAGTCACTCATCTAAGAAATCAGAATGCCTACTTGTAGCAAAGTAGTCAGAATTAGAATTTTCAATAACAAAATTGAACTTGGAATACTATACCAAATAATGGTGGAGTTCCTTCACCAATGGATAATCAAAATGCCGAAAGTCGTCCACTTGGTTAGGTGATGTTGGCTGAGGCAGCATTATCTTCATGGAGCAAACTTCACAATACAAATGCTCACTTTGAATTGGATTGTCTAGAGTTCCAAATAGCTTCCAGTATTTTTCAAATGGAGATCCAAAATGCAGAGACACAATAGAATCCACCGACAGGGTATGAACTCATCCCAACCCAGAGGTATGACACTGCCCTTGTACTCGATAGTTATACATTTCTTTTCCAAGATGACAATCACCCTGGGGAGGAAGAATGTGAGGAGGTACACGCTTATCAATAGTATAATAAAACTCCATACAACCTTAGAAGCAATAAACCAAAAGGTCCCCTCACCACCTCTATTCCTCCAAATAACTGTTACTAATTTTTTTTCACACTTAAAATCTGTTTGACGTAAGTGTAATTATTCAGAAGGGATAAAAGAAAACTTCAAACTTATGCATCTATTGAACAGGTTGATATATTGACAAGAGCAGAGAAAGAGATTCAGTTGACAAGATAACCCATTAGTTTAATCAAGATTGATGAGTTATCATGACAAAAGAATAGGATTGCCAAGGTACCAATCACTCAAAAAATATAGTTGTTTTGCATCATGTTATCTTTCAGGAGTTATAAGTTAGATTGATTATTTAGTTAATGAGTTTTGAATAAAAGAAAGAAAGATATTTATATTGAACTGTTATTTCATGTCACTTTTGAACATACACTCAGTATGTGTTACTTTATCTCATGCATTGATTGAAAATGAAATACATATGCATAAGAGAAATTAACTGATCATGCTTAAAAGAAGTGTTCAAATGTGTCCCACACAAGCCATGGGAGTAACTAGACTGAGAAATTGTAGACATGCAAGTTATACATCTGTTTGATAAAAGAAAAGAAATGAACATATGATAAAATGAAACATCCATCATTGCCTGACCAAGAAGATTGTTTGTCGATGCCGGCCTTCAAGTCTTTAGTCTTTAGTCTTTGCTTTCAACTCCCATCATCAGTTGAACCTACAAAATTTTGGGGACAACCCTGTTAGCACTCTGGATGTTTAAAGTTATCACATGCTTTTATCAAACACATACATCTACTTATCACATCATGCATTCCTATGAGAGATCAGATCAGATATATGACACAAATCAGGAAAAACCATGAAGAAGATCAATCAATACCATCAGGTATATTTTTATGCTAACTTGTTTGTTCACTGTGCAGGTATAGGACAAGTATTGTTGCTGATTTGAAGACAAATAAACATGTGGATTAAATGTGGCTCCCACAAGGGTTTGAGCCCAGCATGTTTTCTTTTCATTTGAAAAGAGTATTAGAAAAGACAGGATGCATCATTCCAAGCTACATTATGCATCATCTAATCAACTTGCAGAAAAGTTATGTAATCATGACATTATTATAGCTTATTCGAGAAAATTAGATTAACATGACCGAGTCAAGTTGACAAAGTGCAAAAATCAGATTATAGTCACATAAGGTATTTTATCTTTTTCATATCATTATCAGAATACCATTTTTTTTGTCATGTTTTATGTCACATTTACAAAATCAGACTTAAGAAATGATAGAAGAATGAATAGATATAAGTACAGTCATCAGGTGTAGACATGGTCACATGTGATAAACAAGGTTCTATTGCATATCAGAAAAGAGAAATAGGCTACATGAACCTTCATTTGTTAAACATATGATATTCAAAGAGGAGTAAATGACAACCAAATTGATGCACATCTTGTAGTCATTACCATATGAATGTTTACATCACTATCCAATGATAATAAAAGAGTGGCAGAGTAGAGAAATATCAAAATACAAATATCATGGTCTCTGGCGGAATGGAGAAAATATCTACAAGTATCTGATACACAAGAGAGATCAAACAATAAGGCATCAATACCTCTGACTAGTGACAGTCAAGTATCCCTTATTCATACTTTGTAGCTGCCAACTATTACAATGATGGAGGAGAAGCAGTAGAAGGCACATGATATGCCAAATGCCATAGTGATGATGTTGACAGAGGCACAAGACAAGTAGTCAGTATCTCATATCTAATTGTTTATGAATGACACAGTTATGATAAACATTTACCATGATAAAGGACTGAAAGAGGAGATCAAAGACATGATATGTATGCTACAATAGGATCAAAATGCATCAAAAGAAAATCAGTGAGCATGCACAAAGACAATCAGGGGTAGTATCTAAATAATGCCACAACCAAGTGCTAATGAAGACAACAGTGATCCCATAGGCACACACATGAGGCAACAGTCATGATCTAACTAGGGTGATGTTTTAACATCTATAAGTAATTTTTCATGATGACTGTGCAAAAAGGTCATGTATGATTAAGTGCTATAGAAATACAGTGTTGATAAATGCAATAGTAATGCCATATGTTAAAGAAGCAGATACAGATGGGCAACCATACAAGAATGATTAATAGATACAGACAGAGGAGCCCCTACAACCAAAAGGTAGTTGACAAGTGAGATCAATACCTTTGACTGGTAGTAGTCAAGTATTCCCTATGCATATTTTGTAACTACTAACTGTCACAGTGATGGTGTTCATAATCAAAACAAAGAGTGTATGCAAGAGTTGTCATAAAATATGCAGGGTTTTATAATGAAGAGCACATGATAAGCATCCATACCTCAATCACAAAGAAAATCAGTTATGGAAATGAGGTAATAACAAAAAAAGGAAGTCATGATTTTGATCCTTGGGATGATATCATCATCAAGAGTGGACAGTCAACTATGATATAGACAGGTCATAGTGCTAATGCAGAGATACATTATAAAAATGGAGATAGCATACAGTTAAGAGGTTGACAAATAGATGTAAGAAGATCAATGTCTTAGCATGAACATCCTTCAGAAGGCATAAGATTATTATAATGCAATACTGGAAAGGGCCATAGTGGTTTTTGTTTCATTGTTTCCATTTACTATGAGAGTAAAGACAAGAGTAACTATAGAAGACTCAAAGCATGCCATATATATATATGCTACAATGATAATGTTGACATAGACAAAAGAAACAAGCATTCATTATTTCTTGTGCCATTATTCCTGACAGATATAGTTGTGACTTGCCCCATGAAGGACAAAGAGAAATCAAATACATACTGAACATGCTCAAGAAAACAAGTAAAGAGTACCAAACTACAGGCCTTTTGAAAAGTATGCTATAGCAAAAGACTTATCATCATTAAGAGTTGTTAACCAAGAACAGTAAGGTTTTCTGTCATGACCCTGAACTGAAAGAGAGGCTTTCTCCTTCAATTTTTTAGGAATGAAACCCTAACTTCCACCTTATATGAACAGTAAGGGTAAGAATTACAAAGAGTGGTATTCCTACACCATGGCCATGCTTGAAGGATACAGCCAAAGAGATGTATGAAAATATAGTAAAATGCCATGGATATATCAGACAAAGGTCTGTGTCTTAGAATCTAGAAAAAAACTTTATTGAAACTCTAAATATTTTTGCATCTACAGAAGAAAAATGAGAAGTATACAGAGAGGAATATGCATGGCTGTGATAGGAAAAGCATCTTTTTGCTTAAAAAGTAATACCCATTTGCATACAATAAAGCCTTTGTCTCTTACACAGAAACCATCTTTTTGTTTCATCCTTATATCTACAAAATGTAGTGGAGCATAGCTGTGGAGAAAATTAAGAGTTACTACGTGAGTAAATATGAACCCTTGTCTCAAAAATTTTGAAACCCTTATCCCATTTTTCTGTCATACAGTGAAATGAATGCTATAGAGATACATATACTGCAATGGCCGCAACAGGAGGGGTTATGTATGTGCAATATGAAATATCCATCTCAAAAATTTTGAAACCCTTATTTCATTTTTTGTCTTCTGGTTGAATGAGCACTTCAGAAAGTAGAGTAAATGCATGGCTGTAGCCAGGAGGGCTCATGATGCACCAAAATTACAAAAGCCCTCATTATCTTTTGCATATAGAGTGATAAAAAGAGCCTACATGAAAGATGAATGAGAGCTTACCTTTTTTTTTGCAAAGGAGGAAGGATAGCAGAGCGGCGGCCTCTCTTTTGAGGATTTTTCTTATCATTTATTTTCTCACATTTGCAAGGAGTTTCAAGCTAAACACACAAAAGAAAACAAAGCATGTGTAAAGGAACTTGCAGAGAGTAGTAAATGCATGGCTGCGACCATAGAGCCAAGAAGCTACAGGAAAATGAAAGAATTGACAACATAAAACCAAAGATACAACACTCACCAATTGCCACCTTTCCTTCTCACTTTGAAAACTACAAAGACATCATGGAATTCAACCTTAGGAATCCAAGGAGTAGCAGAAGGAGATCAAACCTAAAGAGCAATGAAGTTGCAGAGCGGCGGCCAAAAAAATGAAAAAGTAAAAATGAATAACAAAGTTTAGGGTTATACTTTGATTTGTTTGAACCTTCTTTCTCATTTCTCATGTTTGACCCATAAAATGCCAAACATCATTACTAAATCTATTTGTCGACTGAGGTCAACATGTTTAATGATGCAAACCGCTAGTGATTATTATATGGAGTGGCCAACAGGAGGGGTTTCTTGTGTAACAAAGGTGGTCAGTAGTAATAAGGTAAGGCTTAGGCCTTAATGCCTTGTGATATTCAATGCAAAACCCTTTCCTTAGGATCGACTATGAGGTAAGTCAAAAGAATCATGTTCAAAATCACATGGTCAACATTGCATGGCTAAACAAGAATATTCCTGATCCCTTTAGAAGGAATCATCAAAAGAGTTCAAAGGTGTGAACTCATGTAAAGACAGGATGCATACAAGGTGGTAGAGGCCTATATTTAGATTTCATTGCTTTGCATAAGAGAAGATATGATTTGCATGATAAGGCATTTAGCAAGATGGTAGGGGGTCTTCTTAGACTGTTGGTTTTTTGCATGGTGGCAGTACTTGTGCATGGAGTAATAAAGGTATATTTTGTCTTAATGCATGGTAAGGATGTAAAGTCAAAGGGAGACATAAGGTTTTTTGACTTATGATATGAATAGCATATGTATTATAATTTATTTAAGATATTGTTAGGAGAATTACATTAATTGTTACTAATAATAGCTTAAATAATTTTTTTAAAAAAATATAAGTCATATATAGCACTCAAGAGGTTTTTATGGGATATTCATTTATTGAATATTATTTACTAGCCATTACATTGCATGGAGTGATGAGGGGAACTGAGTCATCTATTTGACCTTTCAGTTAGTTGCAGTTTGAGGAGCAGTTTGAGGGGTTATATGAGCATTTCACCTTGAGTCGAGCACTTCATTCCATTGGCGCATGGATCAGTGATAGTTGTGACACCTTATATCTATTTTTCCATCAATTTGGAGGTGTTTTTTGCATGATTTCAGGGCTTGCACGGGAATCAGTTATCATTTTTTGCATGTGCTATTTTGAGATAATTGAGGTTCAAATATCAGTTGTCTATAGGTCAATCTTTTGACCTATCTTTTCTATATATTGTAAAACTTCATTCATTATGAAGGAATTCTTGATTCTCATTCTAATTCAGATAGACTGAAGAATTTTTGTAGCTCATTTTTACAATTTTTATTGAGAGATCGGTAAGTTACAAGTTCTAATTTTTTCTTCTTTGCATTATTTCCTTTGTTCCTTTGAGATCAATTAAATACCTATCCATTTAGTGCAAATTATTTTTAAGTGATTTGATGAAATTTTGTTGTGTTTAACCATTAAACCTTTAAAATTATTGTCTCACTTTCTTGCTTGCAACATTAAGCATATCATCATCACAGGTCTTAGGTTGTGTTAACCAGAAATAATCTTTTTGTGTTGTGAAAAACCATTTTCCTTCATAGAAAGCCTATTTTCAAGCCTCCCTTAGAATCACTTTTGTGATATTTATGCCAAGATTGGATTGTGTGAAAGTCAGATTTCTGAGTAATATTATGGACCAGATTGCATATTTTTATCCAAATTAGGTGCATCACCAAATTTGATAGTTTGCATTTCATATAGTTTCTTTCTTTCTTTTTCCAAAACAGAAAAAACATACATTCCAATAGAACATTTGAAGGGAACTAGCCCACAATCTGGAGGTCTAATTTCATTATAGGGCACCCACAACTTGAAATTAGTCCCATGTTACACAGAATTGTAGAGCTTTACCAGACTTGCATATGGGTGCAATTCCCAGTGATTACAATTTTTGGCACGCCCGGTGGGACTTTGAACTGATTTTCAGTTCAAAAGAACTTATTCTTTTTGTTGTTTTTGGTATGAACAACAGAATTTCAGCCTTTTAGAGGTTCATTATCAAGTACCTGGTGACTCTAATACTTTGGTTTTATAGATTAGATCTTGCAGCTTATGAAAAAATATCAAACAAGATCAAGTAAAATTTTTGAGAAGAAGTATAATCAGTTATCTACACCAAAGAGGAGAATAAAAGCAGATAAAGTGATCAACATAGTAGATTTATCAGTTCTTTCAGATCTGCCAAGTACACATCTAGAGTTTGCTTCACACTAGAATCTGTTATTTGCAAGTTCATCATCAGATTTTCATAGTTCTCCACCAACAAGCCCAAGAGAGCAGATTCCTATTTTCCAAGAAGAACCTCTTCTTCTTAGGTTTGCAGAAGAAGAACATGTGTTACAAGAAATATTTCAAGTAGTTCCAATCCAAGCACCAGCTCAAATACCATCTACTCCAATGGCTCTTCTCAGAGGAGGTGGAGGTAGAGGACCAATTCCACCTCTTGGAGGAGTCAGAGGAGGAGTACCACCTCCAGGAGGAGGTGGAGGTGGTGGAAGAAATCCACCACCACCTCAAAATCAACCTTTTGTTACATTTAATGGAGGCAGCCCTTTGAATCTAAACTAGCATGATGACATACCGATGGCTGCGTTGAAGAGCTTACCAAGTTTCACAGGAGAAGATGGGACTACACCCATTGAACATATCAGAGATGTGGCTTCTTTGTGTTTTGTTCACCACATTACCGAGGAGAACATTGTAATTAGGCTATTGGTAGCATCACTAAAAGGTAAAGATCTTCAATGGTTTAAAGGCTTAAGAGTTAATTCAATTAGAACTTGGGATGAATTAGGTGCTGCTTTGAATATACAATTTCAAGATAAATCTGATCATTTATCATTAGTCGAACAAATGACCCCCATTAAGAGAGCTCCACAAGAGCACATGACAGATTTTAATTTTAGATTTCAGAAAACATGGAATGGAATCCCTGAAACAGTGAAACCATCACTAGAGCATGCTTTTTTGTATTATTTGAGCACATTAAATTCTGATATTGCTGTTATGATATAATCTATGGGAGGGGTAACTTTACTAGCTGCTTTTGATATTGCAATAAGAGTAGAAAATAGTTTAATACAAACTGGTAAAATAGCACCTAGGCCTCCAATGCTAATTTTTCCAGATATACAACCTCTAATCCCAATTTCAGCTCCACATATTTCATCAATACCATCTTTTGGTTATCAAGCAAATGTAAAAAATGGTACAGATCCCATTCATTCTGAATTCTAAGAGTTGAAAGAAAACCATCAAAGTATAGCAAAAATATTGCAGATTGTGAGCAATAACCTAGTAAGTCTAAAAATTCAAACAAACCAGAATAATAGATCTTACCAAGAAGCCCCTTACCAAGAAAATAGACCTGGTTATTAGGCAGATTATCAGGGTCAAAGGAGAAATTACAACAATAGGCCAAATAAGCAATATAATCCAAATACTGTTAGTACATCAAAGGAAATAGTGCCTATACATAATAACATGGTTCAGGATTATTCATGGTGTTACCCATGTAATCAGCCTCATAACTAGGCCACTTGCCCAAATGGGATAGTAAGTCAAGCTTTGATGGTATAGAATAACTATGCTGCTACTGAAAATTTAGTAGGTGATGTAAACAACCAGCTGGATATTCAGACTCAGTATGTTAATCTTGATGTAGCTTTAATGAATTGGCAGGCTAGTGAATTTTGTGGTGTAAATTAGTTTCCACGTCAAAAGCAATCTTTTACAAATATTGCAGCAAACACAAGATCAAAAAAGAGAGCTGTTGACTTGCAACAATAGGCTGAAACTACAAATCAACAAGCTAGAAATGTACCACAACAAGTTGATAAAGGTAAAAGTATAGTTTCTACAACTCAGAATGAACAAAATCAAGATTCTACAACAAAGGATTTGCATATTTTGTCAAGGCAGCCAACTGTAGAAAATAAATAGCGAGTTAAAGATCAACCAGAGGTTGTTGTCCCAAAAGTACAGCAAAAGGTTAGTGGTCTTGTATTTAATAGTTTAGATCATATGAAAAAGACAATAGTAAGCATGTCTATTTTAGATGCTTTGCACATTCCAGGACAAACGGATTTGTTACAAAATACATTATCTCAGTTGCCTTTGTCAAATGAAGTACAAAAAACACATCAACCTCAAGTTATGCTTGCAAATGAGGTAGAAAAAAGAGTACAACAATCTAAACCAGTAGGCAAAGCTCCACTATTCTATGTTACCCTGATTGTAGGTGACTATCTAGTACATAATTGCATGATAGATTCAGGAGCCAACATCTTAGTTATGCCAAAACAACTAGCTGATAAGTTAGGTCTGAAATAGGAACCTATTGTTAGAGGTGTTGTACAAATGGATGGAACTGAGGTGAGTATAGTTGGAATGTTAAAAAATTTAGGCCTTACTTTGCATGCCTGTCTAAACTTTGTTATATATCAGGACATTTATGCCATTGATCTGCCACCTACCTTTGCTATTTGCTTATCTAGAGATTTTACAGCAAGGTTAGGAGGATATTTATCATTTGATTGGACACATTTATTCTTCAGAACTAGATATGGAACCAAGCTTACAATCTAATCTGAACCATTAGCCAAAGATCACCTGGAACCTTACACTCCCAGTTCCACATAAATGCCAACCTTTCCATTTTTGATCAAGAGGATTTGATTCCTGTCCAAGACCTAAATACACCTTTAGAAGGAATTCCAGATAGGGTTTTAGATCAATGGGCAGTAGAGAACCATGAATCAGATCCATTTGCATAAATGGATGAGATAGGCCTTGGTGTGTATATGATTCAAGAGAATAATACAGTTATTGCAAATCTGATTAAAGAAGAAAAACAACAGACTATTGAAGCAGAAAATGATGTTTGGGAACTTTATTTTGATTGTTCTAGAAGCAAGGTAGGAGTTGGAGGAGGGGCTAGTTTAGTTTCTCCCACAGGTGAGAAATATTATTCATCTTTCAGATTTGCTTTCAGCTGTTCTAACAACTCAACTGAATATGAGGCTTTAGTTCATGGACTAGAATGGGCAAGAAAAAGAAAAATCAAATGCTTAAATTTTTTTGGAGATAGTGAATTAGTGGTTAAACAAGTCAGAAACCTTACTACTACAAAAATGACTTGTTTGAGACATGATAGAAGAATTTGATGTATTTAATCTGATATCTATACCTAGAACTGATAACAAGCAAGCTAACAAATTAGCTGCCATAGGAGCTAAATATGATATTCCTTCTGAAATGAAGAATATTCACTCTCCTTTATATGTCAAAGTTGCTGTTAGACCATTAGCCCTAGATAATAATGTCAGTTGTCAAGTGTTTGATAGTGATGAACAGATTGTAAATTTCTTAATGGAAGAGGCTGAATTTGCTACAAGTAATCAGCATAAATTTGTACAGAAATATGATGATCAAATACTTCAGTTAAGATCAAACAAGCTACCCAAAGGCTTAGTGACTTTAGAATCAATCTTTAATACCGATGATCAAGTAAGAAAAGATAAGGCCAGCTTGTCAGTAAAGCAAGAGCATTATGAACCCATTGAGATCTTTAAAGGGAAGTTACTCAAGCTAGGAAAGATATGTACAAAAGATGAACAACAAGCATTCATTTAGCTTTGTCAGGAGTTTAGTGACATTTTTGCATGGGAATATGGAGATCTGAAAGGTTTCAACCCTAAGTTAGCTCAACACACAATAGAGCTGGAACCCAAAGCTAAACCTGTTAGACAGAAGCAAAGGCCACTAAACCCTAAGCTGGAAGTGTTTATGAAGACAAAACTCAATAAACTCATTGAAGGTAATATCATTTTTCTTATCAAACATACTACATGGGTTTCTAACTTGGTTCCTGTTAGAAAAAAGAATGGAGAAATCAGATTATGTGTTGATTTCTGTGAATTAAACAGAGCATCTTTAAAGGATCATTATCCTTTACCATCTATGGAGCAGATATTGCAGGTTGTTTCTAGATCAGAAAGGTTTTCTTTATTGGATGGTTATTCAGGTTATAACCAAATTCTTGTAAAAGAAGAAGATCAGTACAAGACAACTTTTACTACAAAATGGGGCACACTAGCATACAGAAAGATGCCATTTGGCTTATCAAATTCAGGTGCAACATTTTAGAGAACAATGGACATGGCTTTTCAAGGTCTGATTAATAAATTTGTGCTTGTATACTTACATGATGTGACTATTTTTTTCTAAAAAAGCTAAAGATCATTTTCATCATTTGAGATTAATCTTTGAAAGATGTAGAGAATTTGGGGTATCACTAAACCCAAAGAAGAGTATTTTCACTATTCATGAAGGCAAACTGTTGGGACACATAGTGTCTAAAGATGGAATATCAATTGATCCTGAAAGAATCACTACAATATTGGCATTACCTCTTCCTGCACATAAGAAAGTCTTACAGAGCTTTCTAGGAAGAATTAATTTTTTAAGAAGGTTTATTGCTAACATAGCAGCACTTTTACAACCTCTTACAGTAATTCTGAAGAAGAAGATTCCTTTCAGCTGGACCAAAGAAGGAAAGTAGAGCTTTGAAGATATAAAGGAGGCACTTGCTGCTGCTCCCACTCTGATAATCCAAATTTTGATAAAGACTTCATTTTATATGCATTTGGCAGCGGGGATACTATATCAACTATGCTTTGTCAACAAAGTAATGAAGGAATGGAACAACCTGTGGCATTTTTTCAACCAAGTTCTGCATGACTATGAGGTAAGATATTCTTTTGTTGAAAAGCACGTATTAGTTGTTATCAGGAGCCTAAAGAAGTTCAAACATATGCTTTCAAATAATAGAATTCAATTAATGGTTGCTCACCCTACAGTGAAAGAATTTTTTCTCAGTAAAGATTTAAGTGATAAGAGAGCAGGGTGGATAACAAAGGTCATAGAACATATTAAGGTCACCAAGCTGGTTCGAGGCAAAGGACTGTGTGGATAGCTTGCAGAAAATGAAAAATACAGCAAGGAACTTGAAGGAGAAGCTAAGATAGTGCTTCAAAATAGCGAAACAACTGTTGTCCTAGCCCCCCCTACAAGTTGGGTGCATGATATGATCCATTATTTGCACACTGGTGATTGTCCACTAGGCCTAGATAGACCTAAAAGAAGATATTATAGATTACAAGCAATTCCTTATGCTATAATTGATGGGATTCTATACAAAAGAGACTTCAACAATGTTTTACTGAGATGTGTGCAGTCAGATCAGAGTCAAAAGATTCTAGAAGAATTTCATGATGGGCCTTCTGGAGGTCATTTTGCAGCTAGAACAACAGCTCTAAAAATTATGAGAGCTAGTTACTATTGGCCTAACATGTTCAAGGATGTCCATGAATGGGTAAAGAAATGTCTTAAGTGTTCAGTTTTTGCAGGTAAACAAAGACTGGCAGCAATGCCCTTGCATCCAATTCAAGTGGAGCAGCCATTTGGCAAGTGGGGATTGGACTTCATTGGTCCTATTAATCCACCTCCAAGCCAAGGACACAAGTGGATTTTAACTGCTACTAATTTTTTCACTAAATGGATTGAAGCAGTTGCTTTGAAGGATGCTAACGAAATACCAGTCCTGAATTTTTATCAAGATCTAGTGTCCAAGTTTGGAACTCCTGACTCTATTATTTCTGATAATGCTTTAGCATTTATTAGATTAAGAATATCTGACTGGTCTATCAAAAATAACATATTTTTGAATACTTCATCAAATTATTACCCCCAAGGTAATGGACAGGCTGAATCAACTAATAAAAATCTGATTAAAATCATAAAGAAAATAGTTGATGAAAATCAAAGGTCTTGGCATGATAAGTTAAAATTAGCATTATGGATTGATAGGATTACACCTCAAAGATCAACAGGTAATTCACCCTATGTGCTTACATATGGAAAGGAAGCCAAGTTACCAATAACAGTGGAGCTGCCAACACTTAGTTACATAAAAGAGCTAGAGTTACTTGAAGAACAACTAATGGAAATCAGGCTTGCACAACTGATTGAACTTGAAGAAATTAGGAAAGAGGTCTTGAAAACATTGGAAGTACACAAGGCCCAAATGAAAAGGACATTTGATAAAATGGCAGTACCAAGAGTTTATAAAGAAGGAGATCTAGTTTTCAAATATCAAAATACAAGTATCATGGTCTCTGGTGGAATGGAGAAAATATCTACAAGTATCTGATACACAAGAGAGATCAAACAATAAGGCATTAATACCTCTGACTGGTGACAGTCATGTATCCCTTATTCATACTTTGTAGCTGCCAACTGTTACAATGATGGATGAGAAGCAGTAGAAGGCACATGATATGCCAAATGCCATAGTGATGATGTTGACAGAGGCACAAGACAAGTAGTCATTATCCCATATGCCATTGTTTCGAAATGACATGTTATGATAAACATTTTCCATGATAAAGGACTGAAAGAGGAGATCAAAGACATGATATGTATGCTATAGTAGGATCCAAATGCATCAAAAGATAAGCAGTGAGCATGCACAAAGACAATCAAGGGTAGTATCTAAAGAATGCCACAACCAAGTGCTAATGAAGACAACAGTGATCCCACAGTCACACACATGAGGCAACAGTCATGATCTAACCAGGGTGATGTTTTAACATCTATAAGTAATTTTTCATGATGACTGTGCAAAAAGGTCATGTATGCTTAAGTGCTACAGAAATATAGTGTTGATAAATGCAATAGTAATGCCACATGTTAAAGAAGTAGATACAGATGGGCAACCATACAAGAATGATTAATAGATACAGACAGAGGAGCCCCTACAACTAGAAGGCAGTTGACAAGTGAGATCAATACCTCTGACTGGTAGTAGTCATGTATTCCCTATGCATATCTTGTAACTACTAACTGTCACAGTGATGCTGTTCATAATCAAAACAAAGAGTGTATGCAAGAGTTGTCATAAAATATGCAGGGTTTTATAATGAAGAGCACATGATAAGTAGCCATACCTTAATCAAAAAGAAAATCAGTTATGGAAATGAGGCAATAACAGCTAAAGGCAGTCATGATTTTGATCCTTGGGATGATATCATCATCAAGAGTGGACAATCAACTATGATATAGACAGGTCATAGTGCTAAAGCAGAGATACATTCTAAAAATGGAGACAACATACAGTTAAGAGGTTGACAAATAGATGTAAGAAGATTAATGTCTTAGCATGCACATCCTTTAGAAGGCATAAGATTGTTATAATGCAATACTGGCAAGGGCCACAGTGGTTTGTGTTTCATTGTTTCCATTTACTATGAGAGTAAAGACAAGAGTAACTATAGAAGACTCAAAGCATGCCATATATATATGCTACAATGATAATGTTGACATAGACAAGAAACAAGCATTCATTATTTCTTGTGCCATTACTCCTGACAGACATAGTTGTGATACATGACTTACCCCATGAAGGACAGAGAGAAATCAAATACATACTAAACATGCTTAAGAAGACAAGTAAAGAGTACCAAACTGTAGGCCTTTTGAAAAGTATGCTATAGCAAAAGACTTATCATCATTAAGAGTTGTTAACCAAGAACAGTAAGGTTTTCTGTCATGACCCTGAATTGAAAGAGAGGCTTTCTCCCTCAAATTTTTAGGAATGAAACCCTAACTTCCACCTTATATGAATAGTAAGGGTAAGAATTACAAAGAGTGGTATTCTTGCACCATGGTCGTGTTTGAAGGATACAGCCAAAGAGATGTATGAAAAAAATAGAAAAATGCCATGGCTATATCAGACAAAGGTCTATGTGTCTTAGAATCTAGAAAAAAAACTTTGTTGAAACCCTAAATATTTTTGCATCTACAGAAGAAAAATGAGAAGTATACAGAGAGGAATATGCATGGTTGTGACAGGAAAATCATCTTTTTTCTTAAAAAGTAATACCCATTTGCATACAATAAAGTCTTTGTCTCTTACACAGAAACCATCTTTTTGTTTCATCCTTTTATCTACAAAATGTAGTGGAGCATAGCTGTGGAGAAAATTAAGAGTTACTGTGTGAGAAAATATGAACCCTTGTCTCAAAATTTTTGAAACCCTTATCCAATTTTTCTGTCGTATAGTGAAATCAATGTTGTAGAGATATATATACTGCAATGGCCGCAATAAGAGGGGTTCTGTATGTGCAATATGAAATGCCTATCTCAAAAAATTTGAAACCCTTATTTCATTTTTTGTCTTCTGGTTGAATGAGCACTACAGAAAGTAGAGTAAATGCATGGCCATAGCTAGGAGGGCTCATGATGCACCAAAATTACAAAAACCCTCATTATCTTTTGCATATAGAGTGATAAAAAGAGCCTACAAGAAAGATGAATGAGAGCTTACCTTTTTTTTTTTGTAGAGGATGAAGGATAGCAGAGGTGGCCTCTCTTTTGAGGATTTTTCTTATCATTTATTTTCTCACATTTGCAAGGAGTTTCAAAATAAACACACAAAATGAAACAAAGCATGTGTCAAAGAACTTGCAGAGTAGTAAATGCATCGCCGCAGCCATAGGACCAAGAAGCTATAGGAAAATGAAAGAAATGATAGCGTAAAACCAAAGATACAACACTCACCAATCACCACCTTTCCTTCTCACTTTGAAAAGTGCAAAGACATCATGGAGTTCAACCTCAGGAATCCAAGGAGTACCAAAAGGAGATCAAACCCTAAAGAGCAATGGAGTTGCAGAGCGGTGGCTAGAAAAATGAATAACAAAGTTTAGGGTTATACTTTGTTTTGTTCAAACCTTCTTTCTCATTTCTCATGTTTGACCCATAAAATGCCAAACATCATTACTAAATCTATTTGCTGACCGAGGTCAATATGTTTAATGATGCAAATACCTAGTGATTATTACATGGAGTGGCCGATGGGAGGGGTGTCTTATGTAACAAATGTGGTCGGTAGTAATAAGGGTAAGGCTTAGGCCTTAATGCCTTGTGATATTCAATGCAAAACCCTTTCCTTAGGATCGACTATGAGGTAAGTCAAAAGAAACATGTTCAAAATCACATGGTCGACATTGCATGGCTAAACAAGAATATTCCTTATCCCTTTAGAAGGAATCATCTAAAGAGGTCAAAGGTGTGAACTCATGTAAAGACAGGATGCATACAAGGTGGTAGAGGCCTATATTTAGATTTCATTGCTTTGCATAAGAGAAGATATGATTTGCATGATAAGGCATTTAGCAAGATGGTAGGGGGTCTTCTTAGACTGTTGGTTTTTTACATGGTGTAAGTACTTGTGCATGGAGTAATAAAGGTATATTTTGTCTTAATGCATGGTAAGGATGTAAAGTCAAAGGGAGACATAAGGTTTTTTGACTTATGATATGAATAGCATATGTATTATAATTTATTTAAGATATTGTTAGGACAATTACATTAATTGTTACTAATAATGGCTTAAATATTTTTTTTTTAAAAATATGTCATATATAGCACTCAAGAGGTTTTGATGGGATATTCATTTATTGAATATTATTTACTAGCCATTACATTGCATGGAGTGATGAGGGGAACTGAGTCATCTATTCGACCTTTCAGTTAGTTGTAGTTTGAGGAGCAATTTGAGGAGTTATATGAGCATTTCACCTTGAGTCGAGCACTTCATTCCATTGGTGCATGGATCAGTGACAATTTTGACACCTTGTATCTATTTTTCCATCAGTTTGGAGGTGTTTTTTGCATGATTTCAGGGATTGCACGAGAATCAGTTATCATTTTTTGCATGTGCTATTTTGAGATAACTGAGGTTCAAATTCTAGTTGTCTATAGGTCAATCTTTTGACCTATCTTTTCTATATATTGTAAAACTTCATTCATTATGAAGGAGTTCTTGATTCTCATTCTGATTCAGATAGATTGAAGAAGTTTTGTAGCTCATTTTTATAGTTTTTATTGAGAGATTGACAGGTTATAGGTTCTATTTTTATCTTCTTTGCATTATTTCCTTTGTTCCTTTGAGATTAATTAATTACCTATCCATTTAGTGCTAATTATTTTTAAGTGATTTGATGAAATTTTGTTGTGTTTAACCATTAAACCTTTAAAATTATTGTCTCACTTTCTTACTTGCAACATTAAGCATATATTCATCACAGGTCTTAGGTTGTGTTAGCCGGAAATAATCTTTTGGTGTTGTGAAAAACCATTTTCCTGCATAGAAAGCCTATTTTCAAGCCTCCCTTAGAATCACTTTTGTGATATTTATGCCAAGATTGGATTGTGTGAAAGTCAGATTTATGAGTAATATTGTGGACCAGATTGCATATTTTTCTCCAAATTAGGTGCATCACTGAATTTTACATTTTGCATTTCATATAGTTTCTTTCTTCCTTTTTCCAAAATAGAAAAACATACATTCCAATAGAACATTTGAAGGGAACTAGCCCACAATCTAGAGGTCTAATTTCATTATAGGGCACCCACAACCTGAAATTAGTCCCATGTTACATGGAATTGCAGAGCTTTACTAGCCTTGCATACAGGTGCAATTCCCAGTGATAACAGTAACTACCAGATTCCACCGGATCCCAAGGCCTCTAATAATATGAGCCTCCTAAGGCAACACCCCAACCAATGCATCAAGGGGCCATAGCTAGAAATTCTCAGAGGACTGAGATAGCAAAGTTAGGACAATATGTTGCTGATGAACTCAAGAAAATGAAAGTCAACCTATCAGTTTTTGAATTGTTGAAAGTTCTAGAAGTTAGGAGAACCTTCTTCCAAGACATGGGAGCAAGCGTTAGAATAGATTCTTCCCAAAACGAAGTTCCACCAAAGGACAATATGGACAAAGGGAAAGATAAAGTCCATGTGACAGATGCTAAGCAAAAGGTCACATTATAAAAGGTTAAAAGAGAGAGTCTACCTTTCCTCTTGACTCTTAGGATATTCGGGAAGAACCTCCATAACTGTCTGGTAGACTTAGGGGCCTCCACCAATGTGATGTATTTGTCAGTATGTAAAGCATTGTGTCTCACTCAAGCTAAATCTTCTAGGAAAGTTACGTAAGTAGACAAAACTGAGGTTAATGTGATGGGTGAATTGAATCGGATTCATATACAACTAGCATCTACTCCTAGGGTGCAACAATATATAGATATTCAAGTAGTTGATATCCCAGATCAATATGGTATGCTTTTAATTAGGGATTGGTATAGAACTTTGAATGGTTATATGGAAACATAATTTTCCCATATGTGGCTACCTTGGAAAGGACTGGCAAATCAGAATTGCATTGAAAGAGAGCCAAAAATGAAGCATATGGTCACATGATACAATCAGACCAATGAAATTCTATTTTCAGAAGTAGACCTGGGGGTTTATCTTCCCCAAGTTAATCAGTTAGAAGAAATACTCATGTTGAAGTGCAGTAAATTCTCTGATCCTCCACTTACAAAATATCAAGAAACCATAGAGGCATGTGTGTAGTCAGTCCTAGAGTCCTCTTCTAATGATGAAGAACCAGGAATATTTGAAGGATTTAGAGATTTTGTGGCTAAATTCATGAGTGACCAATTGGCTATCGGGAGGAGGATACAGATGAATGAATTGTTACTACCAAACTAGTGTCGTATTCATAATGCTTCTCATTCCAAGTTTACATGCTTACTCTATCAAGAAGCAGTCAAACAAGTGCAAAAGCATTTGAAGATTCTAGCAATCCCAAAGGAAAATCAGACTACTATAGGTGCGGTTGGTTAGGAATCTTAGTCAGATAAAAAATAACAAACTACACAAAGTGATAAGGGAAATGATCCCCACATTTGGACATTAAGATTTGACAGATCTAGGTACAAACAAGGATCTGGTGTAGGTTTTGAATTGATTAGTCCCATGGGAAGTTCATATCTGGTAGCATATTGATTACAATTCCCCTATACAAATAACGTGACAGAGTACGAACCTTTGGTGCATGGATTGTTGATGGCACTTCAGAAAAAGGTTAAAATTATCCAGGTGTTTGGTGACTTAGAGTTGGTCGTCAAATAAGTGAGAAGGTAGTATTCATGCAGCAATAAGAGATTGAATAGATACCAGAATCAGGTATGGGATTTGATTAGATTGTTTAATGGTTTTAATATCCAACTGATCCCACATAGACAGAATCATGTTGCTAATGCTTTGGCTCAGGAATCTAGTTCTCTAGAGCTACTGTCCATGACAGGGTTGAAGAAATTCACTATGGAACTAGTCTCAACACCCTCTGTACCGGATAATATCACGATTTTTTAGGTTTTTGATGATGACAAGCATATAATTGATTTTCTCACTTCGTTAGATGTTTTTGCTTCTCAGATAATAGACGAGGAGGAATTGGAGCCTGTTGAAATGGACCTAGGAGTTCTCAACTTGAAGATGAACACTGTCCCACGGGGAATGGTGGAGTTAGAATGATTGTTTGACTTAGATAAGTTTGGAATCCAAAAGAAATAGGGAGAATCCCCTGGGGCGCAATGTGAACCTTACAATTTGGGGACCCCTGAAGATGTTAAGAATATTTTCATTGGAAAAGCCAATGCTGTTAAAGAAAGGACATGAATTATTCATGTGCTAAGAGATTACCATGAGGTCATAGCTTGGAGTTATGAAGATCTCAAGACATATGACACTTTGATCATAACTCATACGATACCTCTCAAGCTAGGGGCGAAACCTTTCAGGCAAAGGCAACGAGCTGGTAATGCTCTGCTGGAACCTTTAATCTTCAAGGAAGTACAAAAATTGTTGTCTGCTAGAATTATATTTTTGGTCAGGCATTCCACTTGGGTGGCAAATTTGGTACTAGTACACAAGAAAAATGGAGAGATCAGGCTCTGTGTTGACTTCAAAAATTTAAATAGGGCCTCAGAAAAAGATAATTACCCACCACCATCCTTGGATGAGGTGCTGCAAATAGTCAATGGTTCACAAATGATGTAATTTCTAGATGGTTATTCAGGTTATAACCAAGTAATGGTAGACTATGAAGACAGATTGAAGACATCTTTCACATGCAAATAGGGAATCTATGCTTATCACAGGATGCCCTTTGGGTTAATCAATGCAGGAGCTACATTCCAATGCGCAATGGTTATAGCTTTCAAAGGATTGGTTAGAAAATGCATCATTATATACATGGATGATCTCACTGTATTTTTAAAGAAAAGGGAAGATCATGTGGTAGACCTAAGGAAAATCCTACAGCGATGCAGAGATTATGGGATTTCACTTAATCCTAAGAAATGTATATTTAGAGTAACTAAAGGAAAGTTGCTTGGACATGTAATTTCTGAGCAAGGTATATCAATTGACCCTGATCGAGTCCAAGCGATTCTCAAAATCTAGCCCCCATCCAGTAAGAAAGAACTAAAGTCATATTTTGGTAAGATAAATTTTGTTCACAAGTTCATCACTGGGTTTGCTAAGATTGTTCACCCATTGAATGCCATATTGAAGCAAGATGCTAAATAGAATAGACCCTTGAAGCTAAAGTTGCATTCATAGAAATCAAATAGGCAATAGCTAATGCCCCAGTACTTGTAAGTCCTGACTATACACTGCCCTTTTGCATTTACTCCTTCACTTCTGAACATACCTGTACAGCAATGTTGACACAAAAAAGAGCCATTGATGATGAAAGACCTATTACCTTTATGAGCACCCCTTTGAAAGATGCAAAACTGAGATATCTGAATGTCAAAAAACAAGCATATGCCTTAGTTAAAATAGTGAAAAAGTTCCATCATTACATCTTAAGAAGCTAGGTAATCGCAATTGTACCTGATACAGCAGTCAAGGCACTACTTATGAAAAGTGAGTTGGGTGAACGAAGAGGAAAATGGGTCACAATCCTGCAAGAGTTTGATATAAAAATACAACCCATGAAACTAGTAAGGGGTCAAGCACTAATGAAAATCATGGCTGAAAATAGTCTAGGCTTAATCTCCCAGTAGTATATGTTAGAAGATATATCCAAAGATGAATGGTACGGAGACATTGTGTTCTACCTTCTTAATTAGTGTTGTCCACCTCATCTGAATCCAGTCCAGAGAAGGGCACTCAGATTGAAGAGCAACAATTTTATGATCAAGGGATCAATGTTATATAAAAAGAACCATGAAGGTATCTATTTGAGATGTCCGGATAAAAAAGAAGTGCCTCAGGTACTAACTAGTTTCCCATGAAAAGTTTGGAATAGGCCATGGGTTAGCTTTTTCAAATGCCAACCAGATCATTGTTGGGAATTAAGGTATCTCAACTTTGGTAATTCCTTGCATTTATTATTGTAATGTAATTTATTTACTTGCCTATGTCATCTAGTGTGAAGTGGCACGATGAGTTGTCACTCCACTTGTAAGGTGACTAGGACAGCCAACTCACTCCATGTGGAGATAGGCGTCCATTTTGTGTGGTAGAGGTTTTCTGCCATGTGTCAGCATCTTGATTAGTGTGTAAGTGAATCTTGACCAAAACAGTCATGACAAATTCCTATGACAGTTTTATGACATGTAAGAGTCAGAAATAGAAGGTTCTATGACAGGTGAAGACATGTGTCACAAGGCATCTTGGAAGAAGGCATCTTTGGGTGACCCAAGGAGGGTTATGTCATGTTGTAAGAGAATATGCTATTTATAGCCTGTTTATGACAGATTCTTTGATACCTGTAAGTTATGACAACTATGACAGATTCTATGACAACCGGTTGGTGCGTAAGAGCATCTATCATTGCCCAAATTGGAAATAGACAACCATATTGGGATGGGGTGATATGAAAAGTGTCATGAACATGCTACAGTGTTGGACAAGTGTCCCTAGGCATGGGTTTTGGGCCATGAGGCGAAGTTGGACACCCATTCCAAGATATGTGCAGTTTTGCCTTTAAAACTTCATTATAAGCAGGTGCTTGGAGAGGAGATGTAGAAGGTGATTAACAGGTGTTGTTATGCTTCTAGTTTCTCTCCAGATACAAGTGTCAAAGACTCCTAAGAGCTTGCATTGCAAGTGTATTGTAAACTATTATAGTTTTGATAATACATTGTGCAGGTTTTGGAGTGTGGGGTTTTTTACTCGATAAGGGTTTTCCCAACGTATATCTTGTGTCTCTCTTCTTCTGTCTTACATTCTTATGTTGTTTGCTGTTGTAATATCTTTGTTGTTGTGTTAAACATTCTGTAATTGTAAAGGTTAAAATGAATTTGCATTCTCCTCCCCTCATTAGATTAGTGTAGGAAGCGATTTCCGCACACCTAGCTTCCTTTCAGTTGGTATCAAAGCTATTCTCTTTGGTCCTAGATGTTGGATAGGGGTTTTGTGTACTAATCTTAGGTTGAGTGGGAGTCTGTACAGAGTATTCTAAAATCTTGTTGTAGGAATGAGATGGCAGGCACATCCAGAAGAATAGAGATGGGGATGTTTAACGGCACAAATTTTGAGTTATGGAAACTTAAGATGGAGTGTTGTGGAGTTGATCATGTGGTTACATTTAGTATGATATTGATGTGGAGCTCCTGTTTGATAGTATGCAATAACCCTCATACATGGTGGTTATGTTCTATCATTTTATGGTCATTTACAACAAAGTATTCATGTTGGGTGTTCGTTCTTGGCTCCCTGATCACATGGAGAAACTTGGGTTGTACATGGTGATGGTTGTGGAATTGGCCTACAAGTGGGCCCGAAGTTCCTAGACCTCTATTTCATTTAGTTGACTATACTTGCATGTCTTAGTTTCATATTGATTTGATCTAAGGGTTTTGTAGATATTCCGTTCAAAAATATATGGTTATGCTTATCTATAGTATTCCATTATTCTAGTTTAACTATATTGGTGATTTTCAGTTGTGGGTTTTCCAGATGATAAGTGGATATGGATTTACACATATGTCAGTGACATGGTGGTTTTGTAGGTTTTACATGGTTAATCAAAACTTATGGTTTTGTAAATCTGCAGACAAACTATTTTTTAGATTATAATTCCTTGGAGTGTTTTTGGATGTAAGATAGTTGCAGGTTTGCATGTATGCTCCATGCATAGTGTGAGGAGGTTTGCATCTTTCTCAGTGTGGAGATGTTGGTATGTAATTTATCACTCATCATTTCTACAGCATATGCTTGATTAGTTCCTTGACTACGATCACTCTTTTGTGGACTTGTTGGAAAATTGAATCTAGAATTGATTTGATAGTTGAGTCTTGAAGTCTACAGATTGTCTTATTTGGTATCTCAGTTTGCAAGTTACTAATGTGATGATGAGTTTGCATGTTTCATGTTTGGGATCCACGAATTATGTAGTTTTGTGGGCTGATCACCTATTTGGTTGTAGTGGGATGACTTAGATGTGGGTTGTCTATATCCACAAGATTGATTCAGTATTTATGCAGACTTTTTTAGTTGGCCTTGTTCGTGTTCATTTGTGTATTGGTATGTTGCTTTGGGATAAGAGGATGGATAATTAGAGTGCATAGATAGTCATTTATTGGGACTTGTAGTATGTTTATCATAATGTCATGGATAGCTTGGTTACACAGTTTAGTGTGAGCTTTTGACAGTAATGGTTTTATCTTCTTAACTTGGAGATATTGGTTCTATTTTATTCTTTTGTGTTGCTGATATTGCATAGGACAATTGTTTGATTGTGTTAGAGCCATGGATGATCTTCATTGAGAGAATGGTTATCATGATGCCTTTATAAGATTGGTATCATAGTTTTAGTGGGAGCTTCGGCAGTGATGTTGGATTCATCATAAGTGATGGATGATCTTCTGCAGTAGATATTAGTGTCATGGAGGAGCTCTTGGTTTTGAGAGTTTTTTGACATTTTCAGTTTAGTTGTCAGGGGATGGTTATCTTCATGTGTTTGGAGATGTTGACATCTTGATTGAGGTGTTGGGTTTATGATTTGTCAGTTTGACATGTTTATCCTTTGTTTAGAGATGTTATTATGTCATGGTTTACTCTTGATGCTAGCTTAAAGTTTTGGCATGATACATATTCTCTTGAGACAGGATGTATGCATCATTGTACGCTTTGTTTCATGTGATTTTATTATGAGGAAATGGTTAGATCATGATGTCATGATGGGCTTCTTGATCATGCAGATGTGTAGTGGGAGTTTTGATAGTGATCTTGTTTGTTCTCTTTGGTTTTGATTATTAATAATTTGCTTGAAGCTTCATGATTTTGCAGGATGCATTTGAAGTTGTCATGTATTGGTTGATGGATGCTCATGGATACTAGAGAGACTTGAGGTGAGGCTTGAGATCTCTTGTTCAAGGGATCATGTGTTGGAATGGTGAAACTTTTCAGTAGAAAGACCAAGGAGCCTTCACTTGTTATGGACGTGAGTTCATATTTGAACTTGAGAGGAGATTTGAGAGGAGATTGTTCTTGGAGAGAGTATATGAGACTCAGTGTATCTTAGTGGATCAGTCTCATTCCCCACTCTTAGTTCACTCGGCAAAAAATGTTTTGATAGGTATTGCCCATGTTATTTTAGATCCATTTTGTTTTATGCTTTGATTTCTCATGGATATGAATCTTGAGCTACAGTTATTGGTTCTGGAGGTTTCATTTGAGGAATGTTAGTATGGTTATCTTCTTGATTCATATGTTTTGCTTTATGATGTTCATTTATGAGGAGTTTAGGAGATGTGATTGGGCTCATTCCTTGTTATGGAATGGTTATGACTTTGATCTACCTTGATTAGAGAGGCTTACATTCATGTTGATGTTTATTTGATCTTATGAGATTAAATGGTTGGGTGTTGTTAAGGCTTTTCATTTGGGGTTTTGTGAAGGAGATCATACTTGACACAGCTTAGCACTTGGTGTTGGAAATAAGACTTGATATGGTTTGTAGTTTCTCTTTATGGTCTCATATTTCTTCCTAGAGGTTCTTATTCATCTAGTATGATCACTGGGTTTGTGGTCATCTACTGTTGTTGTACTTTATTGTTTTTTTAGAAATAGTATGTGTTCTTTTTAGATGTGGAGGACTTGGGAGAAGTGGAGGAGATCAAAGGTAAGAGAGTGAGCATAAAACCATTTGTGGAAGTATGCTCAGTTTTGCAACAGTTGGTTGTAGTTTGCATATCATTGTGATTGTTCTTTGTATTATATGTTTTGTATTATAAGCCAATTTTATGTAAGTACTGATTGGCATTGCTCATGTAGTTTGATTCCTAGGATGTATGTATATCTTTGGTAGATGGTTTTTCATTGGACTGTAGTATCAAAGGTCTTCAGATTTTTTGCACATCAATGTTTTGGTGTGTTTGTTATCATGGGAGATGATGACTTTGAGCAGGACAGTGGATTATACAAGGATGAGAGTTGCAGTATGGGCTGAATATGTCATGTGCAAAAAGTTCTATGAATGGTGGTTTTCTTTTAGTTGGATGTAAACAACTAGTTGTGGTTGTTGTTCTAACTATTTTGGAGCTTACGTACTCAATTTTGTTTTGAAGATGTTTGGGCTTCAAAGTTATGTTTTGTTAACTGGTTTGAAGTTGGATACATTGGTGTGCCTATGTGGCATTTAGTGTTTCATCATATTTTTGGCACTCTAATCTTTTGTCATGTTGGTGATCACTTGGAAGATGTTACAGGTGCTTTTGTAAAGCTAGTGAGCATAGTGGAGTTCAGTTGAGCTGTGTATTTGGAAGCTACTCGTGCTTGCAAGGAAGCCATTTGGCTTAAGATATTGTGTTCAGATATTGGTGTTGGTGCAGGACTATCTGTTGTGATAGTCAGAGTGTGATGTTACAGATGCATTAACAAAACTAGTGGGCATAGAGAAGTTCAGATGGTATTCGGAGTCTATGGGCCTTTCGACCTATAGCAATTAAATCCTATTTTTCTATTGACTCTTACAAGGTGTTCGACAAGTGGGAGAATGTTGGGAATTAAGGTGTCTCAATCTTGGTAATTCCTTGAATTTATTATTGTAATGTAATTTATTTACTTAGCCTATGTTGTAATTTTGTTGCACATTCTGTTTTGTCATCTAGTGTGAAGTGGCACGATGAGTTGCCACTCCACTTGTAAGGTGACTAGGATGGTCAACTCACTCCATGTGGAGATAGGCATCCATTTTGTGTGGTAGAGGTTTTCTAGCATGTGTTGGCATCTTGAATAGTGTGTAAGTGAATCTTGACTGAAACGGTCATGATAGATTCCTATGACAGTTTTATGACATGTAAGAGTCAGAAATAGAAAGTTTTATGATAGGTGAAGACATGTGTCACAAGGCATCTTGGAAGAAGGCATCTTTGGGCAGCCCAAGGAGGGTTATGTCATGTTGTAAGAGAATATGCTATTTATAGCCTGTGTATGATAGATTCTCTTACAACTGTAAGTTATGACAGCTATGACAGATTCTATGATAGCTATGACAGTTGGTTGGTGCGTAAGAGCATTTGTCATTACCCAAATTGGAAATAGGAGACCATATTGGGATGGGGTGATATGACAAGTGTCATGACCATGTTGTAGTGTTGGACAAGTATCCCTAGGCGTGGGTTTCGGGCCATGAGGCCAAGTTGGACGCCCATTCCAAGATATGTTTAATTTTGCCTCGAAAACTTCATTATAAGCAGGTGCTTGGAGAGATGTAGAAGGTGATTAACAAGTGTTGTTATGCTGCCAGTTTCTCTCCAAATATGAGTGTTGAAGACTCCTAAGAGCTTGTATTGCAAGTGTATTGTAAACCATTACAGTTTTGATAATACATTATGCAGGTTTTGGAGTCACGTTTTTTACCCGATAAGGGTTTTCCCCACGTATATCTTGTGTCTCTTCTTTTGTCTTACATTCTTATGTTGTTTTCTGCTGTAATATCTATGTTGTTGTGTTAAACATTATATAATTGTAAAGGTTAAAATGAATTTGCACTCTCCTCCCCTCATTAGATTAGTGTAGGAAGCGATTTCTACACACCTAGCTTCCTTTCAATCCTGTGAGCGGGGTACTATTGGCCTACACTCTTCAAGGATGCACATTCGCATGTGAGGACCTGTCACACATGTCAAACAACTACAACAAGGGAACAAAATGCTACTATGCCATGCAACCTATTTTGGAGTACGACCATCCACGCAGTGGGGGCTAGACTTCATTGGTATGATCAATCCATCCTCTTTTGCGGGCCACAGGTACATTCTAACCACTACTAACTATTGTACAAGATGGTTAGAGGCTCTCATGTGTAAGTAATGTACCACTGAAGTGGTAATTAAATTTATTGAAAAGAACATCATCACAAGGTTTGGATGTTCCTTTTCTTTGGTATGTGATAATGGCCCTATATTCTCTTCATTACGCTTTTCCAATTGGGCATTTGATTATGGGATTGTTTTAAAATTTTCATCTAATTATTACCCCCAAGGAAACAGAGTGGCTGAATCAACGAACAAAAACCTACTTTAGGTCATCAAAAAACTACTTGATAAAAATTCCAGAGACTGGCATACTCAACTTTGGTTCTCTTTATGGGCTGATAGGGTCAGACACAAGGTTG
Organism: Cunninghamia lanceolata; assembly: GCA_027924645.1. Lineage (NCBI taxonomy): Eukaryota > Viridiplantae > Streptophyta > Pinopsida > Cupressales > Cupressaceae > Cunninghamia > Cunninghamia lanceolata. The sequence continues at coordinate 595,609 of BSBN01001749.1, forward strand.
CATTAGGAACGTCACCTTATCACTTAGTTTATGGTACTGAGCCTATCTTTCCCATCCATTTGAGAATTCCCATGCTTCAATTCATGCAAGACCATTTATAACCAAATGATCAAATGTCATCCCGCTTGGCCCAATTGTTGCACCTGGAAGAAAAATGTGATGCTTCCATAGAAAACTTTGCCAAACATCATGGTGTAGTAAAATGATGGTTCGACAAGAGAGCCAAAATCAAAGCCTTCCATGTCATTTTAAGCACTGAAGTGTGCAGGTTTTAATCAACACAAATTTCCAATGTTTTCAATGGATTTTACCATGAATTTGCAAGTTTGGTGAGATGGGTTTTAGCGCGACACAATCAATTTTGAAATTGTAGTGCTAGGGTTGGCTGGGCTCTAAACTTTGGGTCATAAAATGTAAATGTTGTACCCTAGGGTTTATCTAGTAATTGAACGGGAGGTTTTCAACTAAGCGTACAAATTAAAATGTCTACAAAAAAAATCATCTTTAAACCAGACCTTTAACACACAAACTCAAAAACCATTTGAAATCAAAAGCTTATATTTGAAACCCAAGGTTTGAAAGAATAAGGTAGGGAAGAAAAATGTCCCAACCTAGTTTCTGAAAGTTGCAGAGGTAAGGAATGTGCTTTTGGGATGCCTTTGATCGATTCTTGTCGTTACCAAATTTGCTTGCCATTTGCGTGATTTGCAGAGCTCTTGAAGAAATTCATTTGTTTTTTGCAGAATGATTTCTCAAAATGAATTCAAAATGTTATATTCCCCTTGTCTAATCCACCATTAATGCGGAAGTACCTTTGCCAGCCTAGCGCATAGTGTGCAGAGAGCATTTTAGGGTTTTGCACGAAATTTGGGTTTCTCAGACTTAGCGCAGTTTTTGGGCTCCTCAAACCAAAGTCAATGGTAAACATTTTTAACGCAATGTCTATTCCATAACATTTTAACGCCAACACTATTTTTAGCACTGACCGACTTACGGGGAATATGGACTCTTCGGTCAAAGTTAGTGAAAAGGAGTTTTAGCGCATGGTCAGTGGAAGGTAATTTCAATGCGAAGGTAGTGGTCAAGCAAATTAGTGCTTAGTTAGTGACTTTTGATTTTAGTGCTAAGGTTAGTGAATCATCTTTTCAACGCTAAGACTAAGGACTTGGCTCAGATGTTGAAAATCACCCGACCAGTTGTTTGGAAACCTAAGTAACTTATTCATCTGTGAAAAATGTGACTTTGACTTTAGATGGGTCACTTGATCATACATCTTTGAACACCTTAGGAACCAACTAGGACGAAGATGGCACTCTAAGCCAAAATTTGAAAAGGGGACCCCCATTTGATGAAATGGGGTGTGCGTGCAATGCACAACAAATGGTGACTTTTGCTGGGGAAATGCTACAGAGCATTTCAAAGATAAACTTTAGTTTCAAACCCAGAATCTCTGTGTTTCCCACATGCCAAACAAGACAACATGATACCTTACCAAAGGAGCAAAAATCAATAGTAGAGTGCGACTATCCATATCCTAAAAACTTGAGTGTGTACAATTGTATTAATTTCCATCCCTTAGCAACTAAGATCATATAAGATCCACCATATTAAGCTACGTAGTTTTGACATACATCTCATCCACCTTGACATTGCTCCATTGCCAGTCAGACGTCCATAGCCCTGACAAATTTGTCTTGCAAACCCATCATTTCAATTGAGTTGCAGTGTGTGCTAGATGTAATTGGATTTTTTTTTACTTTATTGTTGGCAGAGTATAATGCAGTACCACTTACCCTTCCAATCTTACTGACAAAAATCCACAGTGGTGGTAGAGATGATGGTCTTTAGATTTTTCACTTAATACATGATCACCCAGAATCCTTTAGCTACTTTAGGATCATTAAAAGTGTGAAAAATATATGGCTAGAAAACACTTCCAAGTGCACCAACTAGTGACTCTTTTCCCATGAATAGACATCATACCATCCAAGCATAACCATGGAATCCACAGGAAGACCTAAGTAGGAAACTTCAGCTCCTCAAAGAAATATTCCTGATTATTTACCCAACAAAGGACCACTTGTTAGTCTGCACAATTTGCCGCCACATTCAAGAAAAGGAGATCCCTAACAAAGCAAGGACAATGGGCAAAAGGAAAGCAAGAAAGAACAACTAACCTAATTGAAAGCAAACCTCTAAGAACTACGGAAAGCAAAAGTAGAAAGTAGAAACTAATCTAACAGCAACCTAACCTAACCTAACCAAAATAGACAAGCAACCTAACTATGTACACTACAAGAAGGCAAAGATGCCTCTTAGGCCTGGAAGCAGTGCTTCAGAAATTGCCCATTGACAGGAAATGGGAGCTCCTCACCAGTAAGTCTCTTCAGTCAGTACGTGTTGTCTCCAAGGATCTCATAAATCTGATATGGGCCTAGCTAAAGTTTATCAAGCTTACCATGTTCACCTTTCTTTTCGTGGGCTTTGTCCCTGTCATGCCCACATTTCCCATGCGGTCACGACACGTAACACACATGTCATGTCCACATTTGTCATGTGATTATGACACGAATTACCAAAAACTTTTCTGCACGTCCCTAGGAACCCCCTCGCACACATCAGCATGCTCGGTGGCAATACGCATAAGGCATAAACATTTCATTCATATTTGGGGAAGTGCATCTACCTACACAATCCCCTATGTGATGAAAGCCATCTAGGGGGGTATGCGATTGCTTCTAGGGTTAGAACAATTTTAATCCAAACCCCAAGTTTCCTAGGTGAAAGAGGTGATTTTGACTGATTTGAAACCAAGCCCTAACTCTAATGCATAGATGAAATCAAATAAATAAAATACAAAATCAAAGGCATGATGGTCACATGATAAGATGGAGTGATTAAATGAAAGTCACAAGATGTCGTAAAAATAAAACCCTAAATTCTAGGAAAATTTCAACAGCATAATGCATTATCAATAAATGAAATAAATATTTTAAAAGAATTCAGATGAAAAATATTTAAGACAAAAAAAATTAAATAAACAAGGTATAAAATAAATTAAATAATCCCAAGGTCAAATTGAAAATTTATCACTCCTCAAAAATATAAAACTTGAATTCAATTAAACGATCAAATTAAAATCCAACAATTAATCCCTTTAATAAATATAATTTTTACAATTATATTTATTAATTAACTCAATTAAAAAAAATAGAACGGGGAAAAATTAAAGCATCTCTCCCCATAAAAAAAATAATAAAATCGATCAAATTAAATTAAAAGGCGTCTCCCCTATGAAATTAAGTTAAAACTGTTAGTTTCAAGACAAACAACTAAGAGGGGGGGTGAATCAGTTGTCCCAAAAATTTCCTTTGATTAACCACTTAAATCCTTCTTGTAATTCAACAGCATAATAATAAATCAATCATGAAAACACAATGCAATAATTCAAGAGCAGAAACACATTAACACATATGACACCAAGATTTTAACGTGGAAAACCTGGTTAAGGGAAAAACCATGGGGTGACTAACTCAAGATTGTATTCTATGTTAAAAGAATAAGAAAAACAAGATGGCACATGCCAATTAGGGCTCACTACCCAAGCACACTACTCACAAGAGGCCCACTGCCTACAAGTGACACACTGTCTACAGAATGATAGCTATTACATATTTGAACTGAAGAATAGCATCTTCACCATGCTTGAGTCAGTTCCATTTAAGTCCAACACTTTTGCTCTTCCTTTCTCTCTTCTCCTCTCTACCACACTCTCATCATCACCAAGATACTTTTGAAATGACTTCACAACTCTTATTTATACAAGACATTGACTTTGGGATAATCATCAAAGTCGCCATACTTTATAGAGAAAATACACAAATACAACTTGACATATTGCAAAAGACTTCATGCGAATCATCATACTGTTGGCCACATAGATTTGGGACTTCTATCTACTTTGAGAAACATGCCATGCTTCGAAGAACATCTTCAAGATCATCCACAAGATGTGTAAATCATCCGATCGACCAAGTTTAGGAAGAACATCATCATCGGGAAGTAATTCTTCAATTACAAGCCCAATCTTCAATGTGGACCACCAACACGAACTGGACATAATCCAGAGACCCCCTTAAGCTTGCCTAAATCACCAAGAACATCCACACTACTTTTGCTTACATAAATCATTCTCTCCTTCATCTAGAACCTCAAGAACACAGTCCGTCATCACTGTCATATTGGAATAGATGCTTGCAGACCTCCAAACCAGGAACCAATTGATTTGTCAGTTCTCATTGACTTCCTAAACACTCCACCAAATCCGCAGAACAAGATATTGCATTTCTGGATCTCACCAGACCTATTTGTGTCACTCTGTCACCTCTGAAC